>OZ010578.1:117723205-117793205 GCA_963932145.1 Acanthosepion lycidas | reverse complement strand
TGCGAAAATTTGTTGATGTCGGCAAAAAACCGTTAACTCATGTCTATGGTTTAATAAATTTTCATTATTTAGAAATTTAATAATGTGTAGTTTTTCATGTAGGCATAAAGGACATGGGTCATCCCAGGATTTACAAGTTCTTGTTCTATTTATTATTTTCCATTTTACTTTTGGAGTTTTATTCATTTCTTTTAAATGCCAAAAATATTTGGATAGTGATCTCTGATTTCTAATATTATTGAAGGAGCTTTTGTGTTGTCTCCATCTAATTTTATATTCATTCTTCGTTGACCCAGTGTATATCCTATCAGTGTTAGGACTCTCAATGGATGAGATAGTGCCTTGGTATACCACAGATTTTTTGAGGCATTTATTTGACAAAAATATGCGATCTCCTGCAGGATTCGAACCCGCGTCCCCTAGGGGAAGTCGTTATTAGATCTGGCGTGCTTTGGACCTCTCAGGCATGGAGTGCGTCGCTGGTCAAGCCAACTTGGATATTGCTTTAAATACAGATTTTCCCCTGACTCTCGAAATAGACATATCTGTTCACCTTCCTATCTTAACGTAAACAAAGCAATTTCTAAAGAAGGGGATGCACTTTTTTATTTATTAATCCAACAGGTTTTTATTAGCCGCTATTTTTAGTGAATACTCGTATTTGAGTAGAGACCCTGTTTACTTATTAAACAGTATATTTACTTATTTTTATCTACCGGCATGAATATTCGTGAAATCTTAGAGAAAAATATGCGTTCTCCGGCAGAATTCGAACCTTTACAAGTTTCCAACTCAAACATAAGTGACATGAGAAATCCACTAAAATACTTACTAGACATTCTCTGTCTGTTGTATAAAATATAGGATATCAACTCAGTATATTATAAGAATGTGAAGTTATGAAGCACTAAATTCAACAAATCGTACTATTATGAAAAATTAGCAAAAATTGACAGCAAATTCCAAGAGGCTATATCTCTTAATCTGAGAGCTTAAACTTTCGAACTTTTTTCGTTTCTCATTAGGTGGTGGGTGGGGCATATACTAGAATTTTACAAAAATATGAGACAGTGTCCATGGTAACTTCTGAAAACTTGTCTGAGTTGATATTAAATGGTCTATATCTATATATGTAAACTGCACACACACACACGCATATATATATATATATATATATATATATATATATATATATATATATATATATATATATATATATATATATATATAGTTTGCTATGGAGGTGGAAAGCGATGGTACACTAGTGTTCTTGGATATTTTGGTTGAACATAAATAAGAATGGTTTATTCAGCACTAGCATTTAACGCAAACCTACATTCACTGGTTTATATACAAATTAACTGTACCTACCTGTAACGGCATTCACCCGAGGTGGGTTGAGCCGGCTTCAATATTGGAGTTTCATGGGAATTTGGAATTCACAAGTGGTCCCCAACCCGCATGTATAGCACATGAGATTTGATTATAGTGGTGAAGGTTTCGTGCAGGACCATCCACACTTTTTGAAGGGCCGAATACAGAGACCTGGTGCACTACGTGCCACAAGGCCCCCAAACGACACTCCGCAGGTTTTGAATTCAGAGTTTTTCCTTCTCCAAGACCAGTTGCCATCCAAGGCTATAGAACCCAGTCTGTCCTGCTATTTACCCATAGCTGGACGGAGAAGAAGAGGATTCACACCTTTCCCAAGGGTAAGTAGTGAATGTAATTCACGTAAGTGAATGTAATGGATTCGACTGAAATTCGAACTCGGCTCTCCGATTCCTCAATTCAAGCCGTTATCCATTACTCCACCATGCCTCCTCTATATACAAATTGGAATTCCTTTGTTCCTAATTCCCATAAGATCAACTTGGTTTTCTATTCTTGTCCGTCGTGCGTTCAAGAGTTTTTCGCCATGTACCCTTGATCAGGAACTGGAGAAAAATCCGTAATATTTTCATTGATAACGGTTTTTCCATGAATGTCATTAGATCCATCATTGAACGCAAAACTGAACATTTCAATAGTAGTTTTTGGTTCTTTTTTTTTGACCCTTATTTCTAAAACTACCTTGGCTGGTTAGAAACAGTCAAGTACTCGCCGACAAGGTATCGGTGTGTACTACATCAAGTTTTTCGACAGTGAAGTTACGTATCATTTTTGAGACCCTTTCGTTGTTACCCTCTTTCGTTAAAGGTTCGTCTCTCCTATTTACAAAATAGTCCCGTAGTATACAGATTTAAATGTCAGTGTGATGCTGTATATATAGGACGAACTAATCAGAGATTGGAGACCTGTATCGATCAGCACGTTCCTGCGTGTATAAGAACAGGTAATTCCAGTTGATATTTTTGGGCGACCTAAGCAGCGCATGACTCAGCTGTTGCTCAGCACCTTTTAGATAATACTGATTGTTTATATCAGTATACAGATGACTGTTTCCCCATCTTTCATAGAGCTCGTTCTTCTCATCATTTTAAAATTTTCGAAGAAGTGTATATTAAAATACGCCAATCGAACCTATGCAAGCAAAGGGGAACATTTACCAACTCACTTAAGTTATTTGGAGGGCGTGAGTAATATTTTCCTTCTTTTATACTCACTGGAACTGCTATATTTTATTTGGTAATTTTTTTTACTAATAAATTGTTTTAGTCGTGTTCCGTAATTAAGTTTCCCTCCTCTTTCTAGTATTTAGATCTTGTGAATATCACCTGTCTTGTCCCAAAGTGTTAGCCGATAGAATTCTTAAGGAAAATGATAATAGAATAAAAGAATGGCTAAACTTCTTTTTAAATCAATATATATATATATATATATATATATATATATATATATATATATATATATATATATATATAATAGATAAAACACACTAAATATCTTTGGAACTAGAGATGTGGCCTGATGAACCAGGAAAAATATATTTTCTGGGGAAATAAATTATAGTCAGGGAATTTGAAGATTTTCTCTTCTTAATTATTTAATTAATATTTGCTCTGTTGCTACATTGAGCTCTCTGGATTACATCCTCTTTGGAATTATCCTCTTTGGAATTACCAAACCCTTCATTACCTTATTATATATATATATATATATATATATATATATATATATATATATATATATCTCATATTACCTTTGGAAGTAAAGTCTGATGATCCGCAGTCCTTTAAAAGGGCTGTGGTGAAATAACTTATTACATGGAACCTTAAAGTGGTCTGTTTTTATTCAAATTTATTTGCTCTGAATTTATATTGAGCTCTCTGGATATCATCCTCCTTGGGTTTACCCATACGGATTACCTAGTTTTGGATATATATATATATATTACCTAGTTTATATATATACATATATATATATATATATATATATATATATATATATATATATATATATATATATGATTAATAGAAATATAAAACCTGTCACTTAGGTGATTGATTTTATGTTCAGCACCCCGACTCCAGAGTTTTGTAGACGTATCATCTGTAATAGGTACATTCGTCAGGAAGTATCAGTGAAGGTTTGCAGAATTTCTCATTTTTGTTATTTTTATGTGGAAGAAAAGTTGAAAAATAATAATTTTTATTGGTATTAGGCTGGTTTTTTTCTTCTTCTTTGTGTTTATGTCTATGTCTATCCATATGTATAATTTTATGTGTGCCTGTACATGTGTGTATGTGCAATCATTTACCGTGACGATTTACGTGGCCGAGCGGTAAAGCACACCAGATCAAACGTTGGGTTCTCCAGCTAAACGAGACGCAGGCACGATCCTTGTAGGAGAACAGATTTTCTTTACTTGCGTTTCTCGAATGCACAGGGCGATAGACAGACGTATTACACACTGTTTAATAAGTAAAGATGGAACTTCTATTTCAAATACGAAGTGTCCATTGTAATGGCGTTTGAGTAGTATGTATATAATATTATATATATTGCTTGCATATTTTGTAAAAGATATGTTGTTGTATATACGCCTGCACATTTTGCATTAATATTTATTAGAACACACACACACACACACATCTCTCGCTCTCGATATATATATATATATATATATATATATATATATATATATATATATATATATAAAGAGAGAGAGAGAGAGAGAGAGACAAATGATGCTTGCGACTTATTTGGCAATGGTAAGGGCTTACTAAAAAGAAAAAAAAAATCAAAACGCCCTCTTACTCAGCAGTTTTCGGTATAATCGTATGTTTGCAAAATCCGTGATACCTACTTTAATACATTTATACGCATCAGTCTGTTCTCCGTCTAGTTTCATATCTATCACAGTCTGTTCTTATCTATCTATCTATCTATCTATCTATCTATCTATCTATCTATCTATGACTGTTCATTATCTATCTATCTATCTATCTATCTATCTATGGCTGTTCATTATCTATATATCTATCTATCTATGGCTGTTCAATATCTATCTATCTATCTATCTATCTATCTATCTATCTATCTATCTATCTATCTATCTATCTATCTATCTATCTAAAAAGTAATGCATGCCTATAACTTTTAATGTTGAATAAACACTTTATGTATTCATATATTTATGTAACCTAGTCGATTTTAGATGTAAATAAAAGTTATATGACTGTTTACATATTCTCATAGATATGAGCATCTTTTCCTTCTGACGCCAATAAATATTTACATAGGAAAATGGAACTGAGAACAGCCAATATATATATATATATATATATATATATATATGAGTGCGTGTTTCGGTTTGTGTGTGTTTAGATAAAAATTACAAAGTAGCAATTCGATTTTAACCAGCTGCAAAGCAATTAAGTAAACACATAACAAAAATATATTAAAAAAAAAATATCCCAGCGTTAACCAAACTCATAATCATTGTATTCAAATGAAAACTATATTTTTTATTGAAACCGCGGAATCTTTATTCAAAGTATAAATTTTATGAAACATTATATTTTTGGCAAGAATTAAATATGGCATATTTAAAAAAAATTACACATTAAACAAGGCAATAAAGCCTCTAAGACGAAATAAATTAATGAATGTAAAAGAATGAGAGAAAAAGAAAATCATTAAGGGAAACAGAGAACAAGATAAAAATATATTTAATACTAGAAAATTTAACAAGAGAAATCACTGCAACATTTTTTTTTTTTTTGAAGGGACTGCTCTGGTCAAAAGTCGTATAACATCAGGAAATATTGCTTATGTCACGCATAGATAGGGTATGTACTTCCATTACTCTTAGCTATCACCCGGACCCTTTTGTATTGCCATAGATGATGAACGCTGATAATTATTTTAGCCTTTTTCTCATTAAATGCTAAATAATTCGTCACATTTTTTCAGATGGGCTTTTCTACAAGGTAACCAAAAAAGTTCTGTCCGTTTTTAAAGGAAAAAAAAAGAAAACGCTTCACATTATGTGTAACTTATATTTAATCTTCAAAGTAATCGCCATCAGCATCCAGCACCTTCTACCAACGTGTCTCCAGCTGATCCCGAGGGCATAGTGAGGCGTGTACTAGCTGTAGAGGCATGAACTGGTGAAATTAAATAGTCGAGTTCATCTGAACATTTATTATGGGAATAGCGATAGGATAGCATGCTACGTTGCGTCTATGGGGAAAGGTTGTAGAGTGAAAGACACCATCAACTACAAGCCCGTGTTAGCAATTCTGAACTTTGTCAAGGCAGGAAAGTAAGCATATTTTGGTTTGGGTGATATTTTTAGTGGCATATCAACATCTCTATCGGTGATTTAATGCCGGACTCGAATTATTTTTAACGCAGTTTTATGCCTTCAAAAATGTGTCGACTGTAGTCAGAATCATTGAGTCAATGCGACCGATCCTTTCCTCAATTGTATAGTATGTGCTTCGCCAGGGCTACATATAGTTTTGAATTCAGAGTTTTCCTTCTCCTAGACTGGTCGCCACCCATGGCTATAGAACCCAGCTTGTCCTACTATTTACTCATAGCTGGGGGAAAGAGGTGGGGATTTATATCATTCCCAAAGGTATTAGCTCGTAAGTAAATGCAATGAATGTTATACCTTCAACAACAGCGTTTCGATTAACAATTTTATGTTTATACGTTCTTTTTAAATGTCTTAAAATAATTATCGAACTTTGTTCATTTCATAATGTGTGACGTCATGAGTTTACATTTAGATACGCATCGAGCAGATATAAATGTACGAGAGAAAATCATGGAGAATTGTAGTTTAAAAGTAAAATCGACCTTGCTAAATGAAACGCTCATCTGTGGCTAAATCGGAAAAGCACGTCAGGCTATATGACGGTTCCGTATAGGATACAGATTCTATTCCTGTCGTAAGTCTAATATTTTCTATGAAAATTTCTCGGACATTCAGGCCGGTAAATGTCGTTAATACTGTTTATTATAAACAGAGCATTTACTTTACTACTGGGGTAATTTCGAGTCCCAATAGATTTTTCAAAGTGATAGCTTCGACAGCTATAAAAAAATGAATAATTTGAAAGTATATCTTTGTTATATAGGAATAAAGTTTCGCTGTCGTCACTTGAACAGTGAGCAAAAACAAGCGATTCCATTATTGAATTAAGTGTCCACGTGACCATAGAGGAAACGCATATATAGGAAATCACGTGACGTCTAAATGATCGCATTTTTCGTCTATGTATATATGGGGACTAGTTTGGACTTCGTAGAGTTTCTGAGGCATTATGGTGGATGAGGTAAGAATGGTAAGTAAGAATGAGTTGTTTTGGTGAAAGGAATATTGTTTGTATGTTTGGGTCAGTGTTTGCAGATAGCTAAGTTTAATGATAATACAGAAGAACATCCTTTTCTTCTTTTCCCCTTTTTTGGCCTTGTGCCCTATTTGTACATTAGTACAATAAATATTATCACATTTCTCCTCTATCACTATTCGGATCTCTATTTCTAGCCTATCCTCTGTCACTATTCAGATCTTTATTTCTAGCCTATCCTCTGTCACTATTCAGATCTCTATTTCTAGCCTATCCTCTATCACTATTTGTATCTCTATTTCTACTCTATCCTCTATTGCTATACGGCTCGCTGTTCTCTACTCTGTTCACTATACTATTTCACTAGACGGATTTGAGTGTGTATTATCAAACACAAGTACTATTAGTGCGAATGATATTCGAAGGTGTATGACACGAGTATTGTTCAACGGAGTACTATAGTTGTATCTGCGATTACAAAGTCTCTACTACAACGAGCATTACGAAAGTGGCAACGACTATTCGTTAGCATCACAAAAATTTTCAATAAATATAGCTTTGGATGGTGGCATTTTATTATGAGACATTTTTCCAGCTTTGATATTTCTGGAAACGTTTACGACATCGCTTTTTGTATATCTTTTATTTAGTTGCAAAAATTGCTAGAATTCGAAATAAAAAAAAAGTGCTTTTGGAATAATCAGGCACCGAAGCATTGCGTAATCGAAGAATTTTGTCAGAACATGGAATTAAGACGCCGTCCAACAAACGAAATGCTACAGGATTCTAAGATTAATCTAAGAATTCCTGGCTTTTAGATTATTAAAATAAATCTGAGTTGGATCCAGCTGTATTTTGTAAACAGGAGGGATATATATATAAATCTGCCGTTTTTCATACTAAACAATTTGATGAAAGGTAAGATTGTTCGTTATAAAGAAAAGCCTTTTTTGTGGATTCAGAAGCTAAAGTAATTTTTTGTGAAATTAACGTAAATGTTTAATATTGATAAAAGATTTTCTGTAAAAGTAATTCTGCCATGAATACATTAAAATACTTGTTTTATGGGCATTGTCCTTTCAGGACGTGTGAGATCAAGGTTCTCCGCAACCACCTGAATTTTGTTACTCTAAGCAATTTTGACATATTAACCTCTTTTAACCGCTAATTATTTGGAGAAAAACGTTGCATTTTCAGACGAAATGTTTTTATTTGTTTTTAATATAGTAACTAAGAAACTGGGGTACCTTGAAGTACCCGAGCGGTGGCCAACAGCTCTACCAGATGTATGACTTGAAAATTGGACTCGTTTCAAGCTCAGAAGGGCATAAAAAGAATCAACGTATAAACACGTCTGTAGATATTTTTTAACGTATTTTTGGACATGTTTATTCGTCCGTGTCTGGTAAAGATACTTGCAGTAACCCCCCCCCAAAAAAAACAAAAAAAAACAAAAAACAAAAAACAAAACAAAAAAAAAACAAAAAAAAACGAATATACATTTCTATGCCGGGGATGGGGTTAAAATTTACCCTCTCTTTTTGCCCGATTTTACCCTCCATTCCTGCGAAATCGTTAAGTTGGTTGGTTACAGTTTCATTTTGATTCTGTTCCTTTTAATATATCATGCGTGTGTTAGATTCTTCAGACCTTTCTTCCTCATTATGCGCGCCATAACTTTCAATTTCCTCCTTTTGATTGGAAGTAGATTTATTTTTATTCCTCATTTTCCTTAAGACTTCCCTATCGCTCAAAGGTTGCGTCCATGGTAATCTAAATATTCGTCGACACATCTCTATCGTTAAAACAGCATTAACTGCCAAAAAGAGGATGTTAGACTTTAGAAAAATCCAATTATGTTTAGTATAAAGGTTCATAGATTTTCAATAAAAATGCATGTGTTTGAAGAGACAGGTTATTGGCCTCTCCACAACAACCTGCTATTTTTTGGGGGGGGGGCGCTGATTAGACTTTTTGACTTTTTACCGTCTTTGTTCTAGTTATGCCATCCATTGCAGCAAAATCGTTGAAAAGGACACTCGCTGTTTCTCCCATATTCTCTTGCCTTTAATATGTCTTGTGAGTGTTAAGTTCTCCAGGCTCTCCTTCTTCATTATTCAGGTCTGAAATTTCAGGAAAAGAATCTAAACCACTCTGTGGGCACGGGAAAAAACACGAATGTTCTGGAGCAAGTTTCTGTAACAAGGATTAGCGACGCCAAGCAGCAGCAGACAGGTGTACTAGAAATTATTATCTCTGAGGACATATCTATCTATCTATCTATCTATCTATTATGGGACCTTACCCATAATAACATAATGGACTATTCCATACGTAATAAATACGGCGCTTCAAAAGGAAGCAGAGAGTTCAGTCTGAAGTCGGGCGACGGGCTAGTCGGGTGATCAGTTGAACTCTCTGCCTTCGGGCGGGGAGGAACCCGAAGGAGGCTACGCCGAAGGGGGGGAATCTCTTTCGGGGTGGTAGACCGACCCTGAACCCGTTTATGCGGGTTCAAAGGGCATATTTTTGCCCGAGCCCACGGGCTCGGAAACCCCACGGGCTCGGAAACCCCACGGGCTCGGAAACCCCACGTTAAACCGGCCTTGTGCCACATGATGCCCTCGTGGGGAGGTGACTAAATGCAGTTCAGTCCGAAGTCGGGCGACCGGCTGATCGGCTGATCGGTTGAACTCTCTGCCTTCGGGCGGGGAGGAACCAGAACGAGCCTACGCCGAAGGGCGGAGTCTCTTTCGGGGAGGTAAACCGGCCCTGAACCCGTTTATACGGGTTCAAAGGGCATATTTTTGGCCGAGCCCACGGGCTCGGAATCACACGTTAAACCGGCGTTGTGCCACATGATGCCCTTGTGGGTGGGGGTGACTAAATACCGTTCAGTCTGAAGTCTGGAGTGAGGTCCGTCAGTCAGTCAGAGCGAGCGAGTCAGTCAGTCGAGTCAGAGGCAGTCCGAAACAGAGTCGCGTTCAGACAATTACTACTAAACCTGATTGTTCGTACTAACACTTTCTACTTCTCTGTATATATTCCTGTTTGTAATATATCTGTGTTATTCCATATCCGTGTTCATGTTCTTCTTTATTGGTTCTACCTTGGACTATCACCGTGGTACAAGGAACCGGACCATAACACTAACACTTTCTACTTCTCTGTATATATTCCTGTTTGTAATATATCTGTGTTATTCCATATCCGTGTTCATGTTCTTCTTTATTGGTTCTACCTTGGACTATCACCGTGGTACAAGGAACCGGACCATAACACTATCTATCTGTCTGTCTATCTATCCTTGTGTTCATATCTATCTATCTATCTATCTTTATAAATAAAAATAAATATCTGTTTTTTTTTTCAGAAATACAAGTTTGTAGATATTAATGTCCCTTTTTTAGTTCCCAGCGGCTGACTAATGACCGTGTCGGCCATGTTTTTTCTTTGCTTTACCTCTCTTGTGTTTTCTTGAATGGTTGGCTGTGTGCCATGGCATAAGAAGTCTTTAATCATTTACTACTCAACTCTCACTGTCACTCTCTTTCATCTGCCAGATGAAGACACACACCCGCTCGCGCATGCGCGTGAGCGCATACGTGTTTACCGTATATACATTATAATCCATTAACGCCATTGCGGACATATAAGAAAAATTATATTCTCCAATGTCAATAATGTTTAATATTTGCTCTATTTGCAGGCTGATAGTACTCAATATCGAGTACAGAGCGTAGATGTAGATATAGATGTAGATTTCACTCTTAAAGCGAACATCACATTCCTTTTGCTGGATCTCTCTCTCTCTATATATATATCTATAGGATAATGCATAATGCAATATAATGTATAATGTAACATATATAGGCGAATGTATAATATAATATATATATATAGGCTAATATATAATGTATAATGTAATATATATATATATATATTGGCTAATGTATAATGTAGTCTATATAGGCTAATGTATAATGCATGTATAATGTAATATATATAGGCTAATGTATAATGTAATATCTGTAGGCTAATGTATAATGTATAATGATATATATATATAGGCTAATGTAATATATATAAGCTATTGTATAATGTAATATACAGTGGGGGAAATAAATATTCGTACACTTGAAAAATTTCATTTTTATAAATGTAAAAGCCTTAAATAAAACCAATCTCGGCACATTTTATGTACAAAGACACATACTATTAAAAAATAATAATAAACTTAATTAATTCTTATTCTAATAGAAATTAATGCATTTTTTAAAATTCTAACTGGTGAAAAAAGTATTCATAAAAATCAATTATAAGAATAAAATAATCAATTAATTATGAAAAAAGTATATTCTAGAATGTTCCAGTAATGTTATCAGTAATTATAGTTAACGCTATTAGCCATTATCAGAGCATTCTGCAATTTCTAGTCTTACGAGAATGTTCTAATAATGCCTAAAGGTAAAGAATTGACTATTTCACAAAAACAACACATTTTGTCTCTTTGGAAAGATGGGAACAGTTACAGAACGATTTCTAACAACCTGAATATTCCTTTTACTACAATTGCTTCGTTCATTGCAAGTTTTAAAACTCGTAACGGCGTCGGAAACCAAAGACGAACAGGTGCTCTGAGAAAGATTTCTCTAAGATCAGCAAGTATATTAGGACGCCAGATCCAACAAATTCAACAGGTTACCCGAGAAGAGCTGCAGGAACATCTGCGTGCATTAGGGATTAAAATAACCAAGCGTACAATAAGTAATGAACTACACAAAAACAGTCTGAAATCACGCCCAAGGAAGACTCCACTCCTCTTGAAACGACACAGAGATGCTAGGCTAAAATTCGCTAGAGAGCATAAGGATAAAGAATATTCATTTTGGGAAAAAGTACTATGGACAGATGAAACTAAAATAGAGTTGTTTGGTCATAATTATCGAAATCATGTGTGGAGGAAGGACGGTGAAGCCTACTTACCAAAGGACACGTTGCCAACTGTAAAGTTTGGTGGTGGCAGTATCATAATCTGAGGCTGTTTTTCTGCAAAAGGTGTTGGCAGAATATCAATAATAGATGGCAAGATGAATGCCGAAAGATACCAGAAAATCCTGAAAGACAATTTAATACGTTCTGTTGAGAGACTTTGGCTACCTCCTGATTGGGTTTTCCAACTGGATAATGATCGTTAGCATACCGCTAGATCTACAAGGAAATGGTTAGCGGAAAGTAACGTTGATGTCTTGCAATGGCCAAGTCAGTCCCCAGACTTGAACCCAATCGAGTATTTATGGCGATATTCGAAAATTCAAATTGGGAACAAATATCAAGAATTTGAAGACAATATGCCAAGAAGAATGGGACAAAATTCCACTCAATGTGTGCAAATCATTAGTTGAGACGTACAGGAATAGACAAGTAGCTATTAAACTCAATAAAGGATATTCCACAAAGTACTAAATTAAGTTAATATGCTATTTTTGTGTTTTGTACGAATACTTTTTTCACCAGTTAAAATGAAAAAAAAAATGGATTAATTTCTGTTAGAATAAGAATTAATTAAGTTTCTTACTATTTTTTAATAAAATGTATCTTTACACATAAAATGTATCAAAATTTGTTTTAGTTAAGGCTTTTACATTTATAAAACTACAATTTTTCATGTGTACGAATATTTATTTCCCCCCACTGTATATAGGATAATTTTTATGTAATATATATATATATATATATATATATATATATATATATATATATATATATATATATATATCAGCTAATATATAATGTAATAAATATAGACTAATGAGTATTTGTGGAGGGGAAACTGGTATTTCTCCGCTCTTTTAGTTTTTGTTGTTGCTTATTAATAATCCTGGCATTTAGTTTGAAAATTGTAATTATATATTCGTATTTATATGTCGAATTTCGTTTATTTTTTTTTTTTTAGATATTTTCTTCGGTTCTGAATTCTGTTTTTTTGAAACAAACGCTTATTAAATTTAATTTATCAGACACTATTTAAAGTCATGGGATATTATTTAATCGTATTTGATTTAATGTTTTTGTAGGTTGCGTAGAAGGAATTTGTTTTCTTACTTGCAATTGGATACTGAACTTTTGTTTCAGATTTTGCATGTTTCTCATCCATTATGCGATAAACATTTTTATACAATATATAATGGACACTAAGGTCAACACCAAGAGGCGTCAGTCTGTTTTATGATTGAACACAAACTTCATGGTATGAAAATTGCGTTCATGCATGAAACAGACTGTCGCCGCTTGGTGTCGACCTTAGTGTCCACTTTTATATTTAGATACGCTCTATCTCTGATATTGAATACATTTACCCATAAATATACCATATCGTAAAACTATATATATATATATGTGTGTGTGTGTGTGGGTGTGTGTGTGTGCATGTATGTGTGCGTACGTGTGTGTGCATGTGTGTGTGTGCGTGCAAAATTTCAGATATAACTAAAATCTGTAAAAGGATAATATGAATAAAGACAAAAGAAAACTTATCTTAGCCGACGCGTTTCGTCCTCTGAAAGAATTTATCAAAGCAAATGTAAAGATTTATGCATTTTTAAAATATTTGTTGCAAACTGAAATATATATACACATATGAAAAATATAAATAATATATAATGCACTCACCCACAGACACCCGTCACACACATACACAGACACACACGCACGTATATATATATATATATATATATATAAAGAGAGAGAGAGAGAGAGAGAGAGAGAGAGGGAGAGACATACAGAAAAATTTATATCCCTATCAAAAATTGATGCTTACGCAACAGTATGGTTTCAACACACTTTCTCTCTCTCTCCCTCTCTTTATATATATATATATATATATATATACAGAGAGAGAGAGAGAGGGATAGAGAGTGTGTTGAACCACACACACACACACACACACACATATATATATGATAAGTAAAGACAATCCTTAAATATCCATTTCGGTTATAACTTATTTCATGAAAATATTTAAATATTCATTTCTTCAGACCCTTACACGCACGCACACACACACACACACACACACACACACACACACACATATATATATATATATTAGGCTTATATATATATATAAAAGTGGACATTGAAGTCCACACCCAGAGACCATGGTCTGACGATCGCGTTTAGCATGAAACACACTGTCGCTTCTGGGTGTTGACTTCAATATCCATTTTTATATTTACATATGGTCTATCCCCGATAGTGAGCACTTTAACCCATAAATATAGATGAATATAACGTAAAATATATATATATATATATATATATATATATATATATATATGTGTGTGTGTGTGTGTGTGTGTGTGTGTCTGTAGTCATGCCGCTTTTTACCCTCAGACGCTCCGCATTAATTCACATCTTTACTGAATTACCCTCAAATTTACACAATTTAGAGAAATCGGTGAGCAATTCACTTCTAGTGTTCAGTGTCTGCCGTTGATTCACCCTCGGGGTGTCTGCATCAATTTCCACACTCTGCTCAGCTATCCAACACAAGCCGAACCGGAGATCGAGAAATGAAGTACAAACCAATGATATGTAATTGGAAAACATTCTCGGAATGAGATGCTGCTCACCGGAACATTGTTTTGACGTCGAAAGTTTACCGAGCGAGCGTGCGAAACAGAGAGAGAGAGAGAGAGAGAGAGAGAGAGAAACGAATTGCCCAGTTTTTTAATCATTTCATCCCAATCAAGGCAATAAAGCCACTACGACGCAAGATGTTATTGAATGTTAGAGAATACAAGAAAAACTACTATGAAACAGGGAAATAAAAAAACAAGAATTAAGACAGAAGTTAACGATTGACATTGCATTCAAATTTTTGAAAAAATTTGAAATTTGACTGGGAAACAAGAAGCTGGAAGATAATTCCACAAGAGAGAAGTGTCCTAGAAGAAAAGGTTAGCATAGGACTTACGGTTACATATAGCAATTTAAACAGTAAAATTGTGAGATTGTGCCGCTAATCTAGTACTGCGCTTAAATTCATAGAGGAAAGTTTATAAGAACAATTTCCATGAAATATTTATAGAAAAGACACACGGAAGCTACGTTACACTGGTGGAAAGAAACTGATACTGAGATGCCAGGTGAGGACAAATAATATTGCAGATTCTTCTTCGTATTTTATCAAGAATCTCTAAATATATAGCAGGAGCAGTTGTTGAGGCTTAGGTAATTGTGCATTGTCTACCGAGAATAGCAGTCGGCACTCGAGTCTAGGTTAAAACCGAGTTTTTGAGGGCTTATTTTCCAACAGGTTCTTTCCGTTTGGACAATTGACGCTGCACTATCTTCTCCGGTAATGTGTAGAATCTTCGGTTATACGGAGAAACAGAAGTGTCCATTTTGGTTGAATAGATTTTTTTTAGCAAACAGCTTAATTCAACAAGACGGTAAATCATCTTGAACCCTGTACCTCTTGCTTTGCACGCTGTGACCTTTTTTCTGAAAGTTATAGGGAGTGTGTAGGTGTTGATACTACATATATTTATCTTTTGACTAGGAAAAGCGGGATTAAGGACAATGCGTGGACGCAATGCAATTTATATTTGACGTAAAATAGCACATAGTATAAAATACAAGACTGAACGTATTGATTCAAAGCATAACAATTGAATTTATTAGTGTTGATGTACATGCATATATGCTGAAAGTTTGAATGAGTTATGTCTCTTAGATTTGGAAATATTTGTACCTGAGCTCATACGGATGAAGTAATTATTAAACTGTAGTTTAGAAGAATAAAGTTCCTGTTGCATGTAAGGAATTGTGTATTGGATAAAGTTGGTAAGAGTTCAGAAGAGTTAAGAGTTGTACTTGCGTGAATGTTCTTTAACGTCTGACTGCATGGTCAGTTCTTGAAGTTTACATTTTGGCAGCAAGGATTGAGACGCAAGAGTGACTGATGAGAACACGAGGGAGCTTATTCGTGTATTTGTTTATATATGACTGTGTATCACGTGGTAGGCTCAGAAGCTTATGCGTGGAAAAATTATACCTCGCGTGCCGGCGATTTGATTGGTCGGAATGGACCAATCAGCAAGCTAGTTTTGAGGAGATCAACCAATGAATGTTTGTCACATGATTTCTATTTACTGTGTGTATGTAATGTTGATGGTAGTTACCACAAGGGCATAAGATCAGAATTAAAAATATTTAATTTTATTTAAAAATATTAAATTTTAAATTAATTAAGAATATTTTATTTTATTTAATTATAAAAATATTTTATTTTAAACCGCATGTGCCGTTTATCGCAACTGACATTTAATTGGTTAATCGAGACATACCCACAAGTATATATTAAGTTCTATGTTTTATTAAATGTTTTGTTTAATACGGGCGTGTATCTCATCTTTTCCTACTTACATTCAACGCTAGTGTATCAATGGCTACACTAATGCTAATATTAGTACTTGGTGGACAGGAAAGCATTATTCTTCCTAGCACTAAATGACCGGTAAATTATGGCTGGCTTATAAACAATACTAATAGGAAAAAAAAATCATTAAAATGAAATTCAGAAGATTATATGCTTATGTTAGGATATTTAATCACACCCTCCTAGCTTAATTGGTTTAACACTTTAGTTTAAAATTTCTATTTAATCATCTCAATGAAAAACTATTTAATAGTAAAATCTTTAAAAAAAGGAAGAAATTGTCATCTGTTTTCGTCCAGGATGTTAGATTCTTTCAAAGAGGAAGAAAATAAGTATTTTTAAAACAGGATTTTGTCATTAATAATAATGACGATGATCTATCTATATTTCTGAGATGTGGTATTCTAACTATTTATACTGTCTACGTTACGAAAACCTGGAGAGTTGAGTTACTAAAGAGAAATAACTGAAACTAAGATATCCAGAAGAGGCACGGCACGTGGAACTAGAACAGTCAACCCTAGTGGACTAAATAAAGGGTTTGGTTCGAAATTCCGAACGCTTGTCACCTAAAGAAGGCTGGAACATAAATCGAACGAAACGTTGTGAATATGACAGTAAAGATGTGGATAACAGTCCAAACAATGGAAATAGTGTTCTTGAGAAATAAATGCAAATTTTGTTGCATTTCAATTAAATCTTGTTCCATTTAGAAATAAAAATGGTCACATTACTTTCTGGGCAGATTAGCACTTCATTAATATTATGGTGCAATTGTTACAGCTTGAAAAACTTTGGGCTTTAAAAACATCCCGTTTAAAAAGATATATTATTTATGTTTTTTTTTAAATTTTCTTGTTATGTATTGTCTTGAGTGTTCTTTGTGCTTTTTATAAATAAAAGGTAAATAAAGGATTTATTTTGAAAAATCGAAATAAAAGCCAATATTAAAAAATGAATTTGTAAGTTTAAAAAAAAAATGGAAAAATTAAAATTTTATTTTAAGTACATTTTAAGTAAATATTTTTAATTTTAATAAAATATTTTATTTTTAATTTTTATTAATTTAATTATTTTTCAAAATTTAAAAAAATTGATCAATTTAAATTAATTTTTTTACTTTAATTGTTTTTTTATTATTTTTAATTTTTAATATAATTTTTTTAATTTATAAAAATTTAATAATTTATTTTTAATTTTAATGAAATATTTTAAGGAAAATTTTGAAAATTTTTACCAATTTTTTTTGTTGTGCAGGGAAAAGAGATTATCATTAATCAGTGATCAAAGTAAGGATTGTTGGCAGAATAAGATTTATATGGATTAAGATTTCAATAAATTCATCCAAATCCTGTTATTATAATCAGAATTTTACCATTAAAAAAATATTTAATTGTGAATTTTTTTCTCTTTTCTAGGTAAGAAATTGTTTCGTTTCCCCGTTAATTGGTAAGTCACAAGTTAATCTGATTTCTTTTGATTTAATGAAAAGGAATGCTTATGAAATAATGGACCTAAAATGGCATTTTATGTTTCTGTAAAGAGTTAATCCACAGTAATTTCAAATTTAATCCTGGAAATAGAAATGCTGCACCCCAAGAATTGCAACTTTGTTGAAAAGACTCCCGTGCGGGTGCTTCCCAGATCACTACAATCCTACCCTTTCCAAGTCAAGGGCTAATCCTTTTCTATCCTCCTTAATCTCCTAATCTTCACTTCCTATCATTTCCTCTTGAATTCCTATGTGACATGTCCCGAAAAGAGTTATATTTGTTCGAAGTAGCAAAGTGGTTGTTCGCTACTGTAACGGGTAGGACAATCTAGCCGGTAACCGTAATGGACTGGTCCTCGTCGAAGTGGTAGGCAATAGGCGAAGACAATAGGCGTCCTCTTGTACCTCCACATCAGTCTGTATTTATGGCTGACACCAGCCAGTCATATTACTGTGAGAGGGAACCAGGTGTATGCATATTCATTACATCAGTATCATATCACATTCTATCCTTTTAAAATTAATCACTATTTTACAGTAGAAATGGCTAGATGAAACCGTAAGTTCTATGCTAAGAGTTTCTTCTATCACACTTCTCGCTTGTGGAACTCTCTTACGGCTTCTTGCTTCCGTGTCAGCTTTGATCTTCAAGAATTTAAATGCATTGTCAATTTGTTATTTCCTGTCTTCTTAATTCTCATTCTTTTATTTTCTTTTCTCAATAATAGTTTTTTCTCATATTCTCTAACACTCAGTAACCCCTAGTGGCTTTATTGCCTTTGATGTTCAAAAATTTAAATGCAATGTCAATCGTTATCTTCTGTGTTCTAAATTCTCGGTCTTTTGTTGCCCTCTCTTCTTAATAGTATATTTTCTTGTAGTCTCTAACACTCAGTAACCCCTTGCGTCATAGTGACTTTATTGCCTTTGATCTTCAAGAATTCAAATGCAATGTCAATTGTTATCTTCTGTCTTCTTAATTCTTGTTCTTTTATTGTCCTTTCTCCTTAATAGTAGTTTTTCTCATATTCTCTAACACTCAGTAACCCATTGCGTTCTAGTGGCTTTATTGCCTTTGAGTTAAATGATAAAATGTCCTTTAACTTGAGTGTCTCTTGAGCCTTTTATTGGGCAAATCTTACTATAAAAAGAAGAAAATTATCTACAGAAATATATATAAAAAAAAAATATAAACTTATATTTCTATTAATGTGCATTTAATTTCCGCCAAAAGCCACTCTTTACATCGATCGAAAACCTTTTCTAATTTCTTAATATTTAATGAATTTAGATAACAATATACAGTGTAAATTTAATATGACTTAATACTTTTCCTTTAATATCATGTAAGTTCCAAGATGAATGAGGTTTATTAAATTACTCGGAAATACAGAATATTTAGTTTCCCCTCTACCATTATAGTCATTAGTATAAGTTAAGCCACATTATAAGAATTTTGTGTGGATCGAACTTACTACACTAATGTATAGGCCTCACTATCAAGAATAGGAATCTGATGTAGTTATTTATTTAGCATAACTTAACTTAACACAAAGTCAAAGAACGAGCATCGTGATTTTAAAATTGTTTTTGGTTGGGGTAGACTTTTATAGTGTTGTCTTCGATTCAAAATATTTTCACAAAAAACAAAATAAGCCATGTAATATTAAACTACATATGAAATTAAAAATTTAATTAAATTAAGAATTGAATTTAATATTAAAAAGTAAAGTAAAAATTAAATAAATTAAAGTAAAAATAAAGTAAGCCATGTAAAATGAAAGTGAAAATGAAAGTAAGAATTAAAGTAAAAATTGAAAATTAAATTAAAAATTAAGTTAAAAATTAAATTGAAAACATAAGTAAAAATAATGCAAACTATATAAAATTAAAATAAAAACTGAATTAAAATTAAGAAAAACAAAGTAAGCTATGTAAAATTCAACTGTTCTTTTTTCGTCTGTGTCTTATGGATAAATCGCGGGAAGATTTTTTTTCGCTTGATAAACTTATGCGTATAGACGTGAGTGCTTGCATAATTAAATACATATGGCACAACTCGTGTGTTTCGGAGAGGGTTTAAGACCTGTAGCTTCAGGTGGCACTTATTTGGCTGGTTGGTTTGAATTACAGTTTCTTAGGGCGTTGTTTGTAAATGTTAAGTCTTAAAAATATGAATCGTCCATCAGCTTTTAGTTGGCCTGATACGGGCAGGTGTGTTGACAACCCATACGTCTCAATCATTTATTTTTATATCTTGCACATACGAGTGATGGCTTTCCTTTTCGGGTAGGCTTTCTAAACATTTTCCCTAATATACTGGAATAAAAAAGAAAATAAAAACATTTCCAGGTATCGCACAAGGACTGCAAACTTATTTTGTAGACGTGTGACTGCACTTAAACCTTGGTAAATTCAAAATATCTATCTATCTATCTATCTATCTATCTATCTATCTATCTATCTATCTATCTATCTATCTATCTGTCATGTAGGGTACAGTGTAATAAGAACGCATGTATAATGACAGATCTAAAATTATTTTCCCCATGAATATATATGAAGAAATAAAATTTCTATATTTATGGGCTAAAGTGCTCAATATCAGAGATAGAGCGTATGTAAATATAAATATAAAAGTCAACACTCATAGGCAACAGGCTGTTTCATGCTAGACGCAATCGTCAGTCCTTATATATATATATATATATATATATATATATATATATATATATATATATATATATATATAATGTAATGAAAAACAAACCACTTTAAGGTACCATTACGATAATTTATTTCACCTAAATCCTTTTTTAAGGATTCAGGATCATCAGGTAAAACTTCCAACAACGAATTGAGAGGAAAAATGGGATTAGAAATTGGTGGGTAGTGTAATTTTTGTAATTTAATAGAGGGGGTTGAGAGTGGTAGTTAAACAGACAATATAAAGTATAGGGAGGGGTTAATTTTATATCTCTCTTAAGTATGTTTTATATTGGAGTAGGATTAGTGACAGAACCTTGACCTCTCTCAAGTGTTTCTATGGGTTTTTTTTTTTTTTTTTTTTTTTACATATTTTACATATATATATATACATACAAATATAGATAACTAGACTCGTTTCGAAAAACCCTCGAAATTTTCACTTGCCAATAATCAAATCAATCTCGAGGGAAAAAATGTTTAAAAAAAAAGGTTTTAAAAAAAAGAAAGAGCTACAAACATGAACTTCTGCCGAAAATAATCGCACAGATGCAGGTCTGAAGCCAAAAGAAAAAAACCTCGATACGAGTAAACAACTAACTAACAAAAGAGGTCAATACAACTGTAGAGAAGACCTAGATACAGTTAGTGAGCCAGACAAAGCTACCTAGGTTTCACCTAAACGGATCGTCAGGGAAAGTGTGGCCCCACTTTCCCTGACGATCCGTTTAGGTGAAACCTAGGTAGCTTTGTCTGGCTCACTAGGTGTATCTATCTATCTATCTATCTATCTATATATATATATATATATATATATATATATATATATAGGGAAGAGGCCACAGCCGCTCCAACGAGAAAAGTGTACATTTCAAAAGGAAGAAAGAAACCGCAAACGTTTTTGGTTGTAATGTGAATTTTTTAAAAATATATATTATGCTTTATTTTCGCCATTTTTCCACATTTTGAGGTTTTCTAGCCAAGTGGGAGTTGGCGTTGTTGTTTCTAGATGGCTCTATATAAGTGTGTTTGTTTTTGTTATAAGTCCGTGTATTTTGACCTTTGTCTGGTTGTGTTATGGCGTGATGGTCTGTTGTGCAGATTTGTTTGCGTGCTGTTAATTATATTTTCGTAATTGTATTTATTGTATATATATATATATATATATATATATATATATATATATATATATATATATATATATATATTGTGTGTATTTTAGCAGTATGCTTTTTTCATTTCGTTGAATTATTTAGACAAGCTTTGTCTGCTTATTTTTTAACAAGTTCGGTTCATATTCTCGGATGATCTTTCTCGTGTCGGTATTAAAAGAAGAGACATATTTTTTTTAAGCGTTTCACCCCATGCAAGGCGGGAAGCCACTAGGACGCAAGGAGTTACAGAAAATTTAGAGCAAGATCAGATAGGAATGATAGAAGAAAGGATGAGGAGAAGGATAGTGGATAGATCAAGGCAACTGGAGATGTCGATTGACATTACACTTGAATAGCTGGAGATTATAGCTCTCAGGGAAACTGGAATGGAGAAGGGAGTTCCACAGGCGAGAGGTGCAAGACATGAAGCTATTGGAGTAGAAGAGACGGCTACATTTAGGAGTTTCGACAGTGAAAGGGTGAGAGTGGGATGCCAGCCTCGTAGGGCGCTTGAATTCATGAAGTCTGGTAACCAGCGAATGCAGCTCCTCGGAGCAATTGCTATGAAATTATTTGTAGAACAGACAGAGAGAGGCGACGGCGCGTCTGTGAGAAAGTGACTGTAGACGAGATGCCAGAGCAGGGCCAATTATATTGCATATCCGCCTCTGGAGCCTATGAAGAACCCCGAGGCAAACAGAAGGGGCACCAGAACATATATGGCAGCAATACTCCATGCAAGGGCGAATTGTTGATTTGTAGATCTGAAGGATCGATTCCGAGGAGAAAAATTTCCTGGCGCGGCACAGGGAGCCAACTTTCCTTGCGGTGGACGAAGCAATTGACTCGATGAATTTGTTCCATCTCAGGTCAGCAGTCAACGTGAGACTGAGCAGCCGCAGAGAGTTGCTTCGAGAAGTTGGGCGTCAGACATTCTAATGGAGGGCAGGGAAGGATCTCTGTGATGATTAATAGAGAGAAGTTTTGTTTTTGAAGCATTAAAGTTGACCAGCCAATTCCTGCCCCAGTTCACAACCGATTGGAGTTCCTTTTCGAGACGCACGGCTAGGTTAGTTTTGTCAGTGACACTAGATTTGTTTTTGAAGCAGGAATAAATTGTGGTGTCATCCGCGTAGATGCCCACTTGGGAATTTATGGAGTCAGGAAGGTCATTTATGTAGATAAGGAATAGAGTGGGGCCTAGGATGGAGCCTTGAGGAACACCAGCGTTCGTGGGATAGGAACTGGAGGAGAATCCGTTGAGAACGACCTTCAATTTACGGTTTGACAGGAATGATTGTATTAGGTCAAACAATCGACCCGTAATGCCAAACCCTATCAAATGCTTTGGAGATGTCAAGGGCCACGGCACAAGATTCCCCGTTATTTTGAAGAGCTCGGTAGACAGTTTCAGTGATGGCCGTAAGCACATGAGCTGTAGATCGGGCAAAGCGGAAGCCATATTGCTTGTCTGAGAGCAGATCATGGGATGTGAGGTGGTTAACCACCTCGGTATTGATTAGGGCTTCGAAGACTTTGCCGAAGAGGGGTAGGAGACTGATAGGATGGTAGTTAGAAAGGTCAGAGGATCGCCAGAGTTCTTGAAGACAGGAACAATCGAAGAGGACTTCCAGCAATCAGGAAAACAAGATTCTTTGAGGCAGTAGTTGTATTGTTTAGAAAGGGCGGGCGCCAGTTCAGGCGCGCATTTCTTCAAGACAATGGCTGGTATCCCATCTCCACCACTAGCCTTGTTGGGGTCTAAATTGGAGATAACGCCCAATACCAAAGACGGGGTTATGTGTAACCCACTCAATAGGGCCTCAGTTCTAAGAGGGAAGTCGGGTATGGGTACACCGGAAGAGTCGAGCGTTGAGTTGAATGAAAATTTCCGAGCAATGCATTCAGCCTTGTCGGCAGAGGAGGTCAGGACTTCGAACTGGCTGAACAAAGGAGGTATAGAGGGTTTGCAATTGTTCAATACGCTCTTGCAGAGACGCTAATAATCTTTAGAGCCAAATTTGCGAGATGCAGTACACTCCTTCATCCGAGCCGCAAATAGTGACTTAGCATCGTTGAGGACACGTTTACACTCGTTACAGGCGGAGGCAAAGAGACGTCTATTGCAGTCAGACATGTCGCTACGGAATAGATGAAAGTAGTGGTTCCTATGGGCGATGGCGGCTGAGCAAGCAGCGGAAAACCAGGGGGAGGAGCGCGACTTGACCCTATATTTCCTTGATGGGATGAAAGCGTCGATTCCAGCTTTAACCCAGGATGAGACCTCAGAAGCACATTCTTGGACGGGGAGCGTAAAGACACCATCCCAGGGGACATCGCGGAGGAAATCACGGAACGCGTCCCAGTCAGCTCGTTGATAGAACGAAGTTCTAGTGGTAGGAGGTTCTTTGTAGGGGTGGAGTTGAAGGATATATATATATATATATATATATATATATATATATATTAAAATTTGATATATTAATGCGTACAGCATTTTCAGATACAAATAGTATGATGTATCAATTAACATGGTCTGAGGTATTATATAACGTTCACTTAACAATAATGTTCGAACGTTGGACTGGTGTTCTCTCAGTTAAGTCCCTACTGGGACTTAACCTCAACCCAGGTCTCGTGGGACTCGTACATACGATCCATTGATAAAGATGCTGGAAAAATGGTCGGTTCCCTGTAGACTTTAGTAAGTACCTGCTATCCGCAATCTTATCGAACCAGTTCAGACCAAAAATGGAGTACTGCTAACATCGCATTAAGTTCTCCAACTATGGAATCACTGGAAGAGTTTTCTCAATTATTTAGTCCTTCCAAACGGGTAGGTCCATGAAGGTAGTTGTTACGGGTTTGTCCACCGGTGCATTGGCAATCAACGCAGGCGTTCTCCAAGACTCGAATCTTGGTTCAACCCTCCTTCTACTTTACATCAATGATCTACCTAAGAGTATAGTCCGATCATTTATGCATATCTATGCTGATGATACAATGGTATATGGGTGTACCTCAAGAACACTAGATGACCAGAGCTTGACAACTGATCTCTGACCTGATTTAGCTCTAACAGCTCGATGGATGAAAACAAGCTAGCCACATTCAATGTTTCGAAAACCAAACTAGTGACGTTCCATCGTCACCGAGATGACCCTGATTCCTCAGCTATCG
This sequence comes from Acanthosepion lycidas, assembly GCA_963932145.1. Classification (NCBI taxonomy): domain Eukaryota; kingdom Metazoa; phylum Mollusca; class Cephalopoda; order Sepiida; family Sepiidae; genus Acanthosepion; species Acanthosepion lycidas. Next base: position 117,768,482 of record OZ010578.1, on the reverse strand, counting down.
CGATGAACAGGTGTCATATCAATCCAGAACTCAAAGATCTTTCCCTAAAGATATTAGAAAATTATTTAACATTTAAAATTTAACAGCTCAATGGATGGAAACAGGCTGGCGACATTCATTGTCTTGAAAATCCAACTAGTGACGTTCCATCGTCACCGAGATGACCTTAGATTTTTGCCTATTTCGATGAGCTGGTGTCCTCTTGGGACATTCACTGAACCCAGACTTCAAGTGGAACCCTTACAGACGACCAATCTATACCACTTCAGTAAGTACCTGACTTCTCCTGCAATCTTTTACCTTCATTAGATCTAGATCAGACCGAAATTGAGTACTGTTGCCATTTACGAAGAGGAGCTAGCCAGTCAATCACTTTCTAGTCTCGATACTGCAAAATCGTCTCCGCGTTCTTGTGGGTGATAAACCTCTTTCCTACAGCGAAAACGTTGCAAACATCCCGCCACTCTATTGCTATTTCCATGGAAAGTCTTCAGACGAACTACCTTCCTTAGTTCCACCAGTTCTAACATGCAGGGCTAAGACCGACAATGCCACACCAATTGTAGTGAACCACCCTCGTTCCCTTCGTATTCCATCAATGAGATGTAACTTCCGTTCGATCAGCTTCTTCTCACGAACTGCTGCTTCCCCGACCACTTTATCCCCACATTTCCACATTGACTCTGTAACCAACTATCTGAAATGGCTCTTGAACTTTCTACACGATGAACACCATTGTAAAAAAAAAAAAAAAAAAATGGTGACGGCGATAGATGACTCAAGATTCGGTACCATACAGTAGAACATTCACAACAATAAATTTTTAATCGCGACATTTAGAAATAAGGAAGTTATTCTCTGGTCGTCATTCACGCTTTATCCACTGACAAAAATGAATAGCTGCGTCTATCCGCACCCTCATCTCCCCCTATTTAAAATAATCAGGGAATCTGGGTATGCTGGCTGCTACTTTCTGATGATATTCTTCGAAGTAAAGGACCGAAAGCGCAAGACAGGCGGATGCTTTTAACCCGGTTTCTTATAAAAATAATACGTCCATAAAGAAGGCACGCTTCGCATAAAACATAATTAGAAACAACGTCTTCACTTGAGAGAATACAAGATCCAAGGGGAGATAAGTAGGAGTGAAACAAGGAATGGCAGCTCTAACGTAACACAGATGTCTCCGTGGGCACTGGTGTGTGTTTCTTCAGTTTAGTCGAGTCAGGAACAAGGACAGGGGGTGCAAAGAAGAGGTAGTCATATAGTATCGGATTCATGAGGCTGGTAATGATCGATGAGACATTTTTGACCGTTATATGAAAATATTAGTAGCCAGCATAATGAGACGGTAATTTAAAAGTTAACATTTTAATTTTAATACTTGGTCAACATTTTGAGAGTCGACGCAAAATGGGACGCCGAAACCCGAATACGTCTTGAAGTAGCGGAAGATGCTGTCCAAAACCTCAACAAAATACAGAAATCCTTCGATTAGTGCAGCTAATTTGTACATCGGTAACTATAAAAAAATCATTTTCGATTACTATGGTTAAACTGAAGAATGTTTTACCGCACTAATCGAGTATTATGTATGCACTAACAGAAATTTGGTACAGTAGGATCCCTGACAACCGGACTAAGAAGGCCTTCCGGATATGAGGAATTGGTTACAAAGTCCGGATATGAGGGGTTATATTTAGATTAAAATAAAAGAATTGAAATCAGGTTTAGCATTTATTTTCAATGTTTTATAGTAAACAAAATAAGCTAATGGTGAGTGAAATATAACGGAATTGATTTTAAGGAAAAAAGAAATAAATTATGTAATGTTAATGAAAATTCATTAAATTAAGTCTGTCACGAATGCAAAACAAATAATGTAACGAGGATTTTTTAATCGCTGTTGCATAATGAATCTTTTTCTTCTAATGTCATTCTCAACTCTTTCCGCAATTTTTGCTTTAAATTGAAATTTTTTAAACGAAAGACGCCCTTTAACTCTGCGTGTGTTATTGCAATCGTCATAGATGAATGCTGGCTTCCTTTCCATAAAACTGACAACTTTTCAATCGCTTTTGCAATTTCAGTCCAGGTTTCATCACAATCATATTTTTTATTTCCTTGTTCATTGTGACAATGTGAACGCTGGAGAATAGTTTCTTAGGAAGATTTTATATCATACAATGTTGACTTTTCTATGTTGAACTCAGCCATTAGTTACAATGAACTTTCACCAGTGTCTAGTCTGTTTAAAATGTCCACTTTTTGCAATAACTCCAAAGTTGTTCTTTTCCTCTTATTCCCATCATCTTTTGCACCAATACAAGCCATTAGGGTGAAATAAGCATAAACAATTATCCAAAGTAAATTTCCTGAAAAATAGAAATTTCAAATCAGTTACATATCACCCAAGTAGTTCAAATATACAGATCAAAATCATGTCTGGATATGCGGGATTCCGGATATGAGGCACTCCGGATATGAGGGATTCCGGATATGAGGGATTCTACTGTATATATATAAATTTTAGCGCACCAATCGAAAACGCATTAATCGAATGCGCATTAATTGATGTATGCCTGTAAATAATAAACAGGAAAGTTTCGTTAGAAACAAAGAAAAGAGTACTTGACTGATTCGTAATATCAGTCCTGTATGACAATGAATGCTGGACAATCACCTCACAGATATAGAGACTTGAAGCAACAGAAATGTGGTTTTACAGAAGGATGCTGAGAATACTACGGACGAAACATATGGACAATGACGAAATTTTTAGCGAAAATGGAAGCAAAAAGGATATTTACGCTTAACGTATAAAGAGCCGAGATTTCTAGGCCAAAGAGGAGAGAGGGCTTGTAAAATTTGATACTCACGGGATAGGTTAAAGAAAAGAAGGACAGTGGAAAACAACGCATAATCTGTCACAAATTGGTAGTATATATATATATATATATATATATATATATATATATATATATATATATATATATATATATATATATATATATATATATATAAACCTTTGTGAATTGAGCACTTTGCGTAGTTACTTTACTCGTTTTGGAGTTTTTTTTTGTTTTTTGGGGGGACTCTGAGCTTGAATTCTGGACGATTGTTTTCGCCTGAATTTCATGTTCTTTGTTCTTTCTTTTGTATTATTTCTCATTTTTCCTTGGGTATTGGTTTGTTCAACTACAAACCGAAATACCCAATGTTTTCCCAAGCGAGTACAACTAGGTATATATATATATATCTGAGACCCTGATGCCATTCTAGAAATGGTTTAATTTTATAAAATTTGTTATTTTGGTGATAGTTCCATCTTGCTACTTGTTTAGAATGTATGAGCTTATAGTTGCTTTGAAGTATGTATAGGGTGTTTTTAAATTTGAAATGTCCATTTTTAAGGGTTCCTTTATTGCTGTTCGCTTTTTCATTTCCTCGGATGTCGATATGGTTAGATATGCTACAGAAGAATTTTTTTTCTTGTAGTTGAGATCAATTCCATTTAGTAATTTATCTTTTAAGGGATTTTTTTTGTGTTTTCTTCTCAGTTATGTAAGTAGGGGCAGTGAATCTGAGAAAAATATATGTCCTTAATTTTGGCGATAAAAATAGAGGATTTTTCAGATAGGCGTTTTTTTTTTTTATTGTTATGACATAAAAAAAATCGCTTACATGGCAAATTTGGGAAATCCTCGTCTTTTTTTTCTTCAACTTGTATTTTTCTATGCAATTTATGTTTTTGTGTGCATTAATAAACCATGTCGTTTCATAAACACCAGGCTTCTGATCTTGCGAAGCACAGAGTCTTTCATTCTTCTGCTAATCTCTGCGGTCTTAATGTTTTCCAGGTTAGTATTTTGTCATTACAAGTATTTTCTTTCAGTTATGTCGCTTTTTTCTGTAGATTCCAGCTGGTTAATAACAGACATGTGCTGAGGCATATTTAACTGACGGATCAGACATCACTTTGTTATAATAATTACTTTTACACTACTACTACTACTACTACTACTACTAATAATAATAATAATTACAAATTTGTAATGTATCTTTGAAGATCTTCAAAAATCTATCAAAATACAGGGATCTTGAAATGAAAATTAAAAAAATGTGGTACACGAGGACACCAATAATTCCATTTGTAGTTGGAGTCGACTGATTGATTGTGTTGTGGTGTCCTCCCTCTAATGAGTCTATTTTGGACTTTTCCACTTACTATAAAATTAGTGGGAAAGTAAGCCTCATGGGAGCAGTCGACCAGACTGTTCATGACTGTCAAACTCTCCGCCTTGGCAGAGAGAAACTCGGACGAGGCTTTGCCTCAGGGCAAAGTTTCGTGCGGGGAGGTAGACAATACCTGAAGCCGTTTATACGGGTTCGAAGTGAATATTTTTGGCCGAGCCTACGGGGTTGGAAAAATCACGATAAATTTGGCCTTGTGCCGCATACGACCCACGTAGGGGGTGTTAAATATAACAGTAGGATAGATTGTTCTACCGGGCTGTGACTGCAGCTGCTGTCGAATTCTGCCAAAGGCAGAGAGGAACCCGGACGAAGCCGTGCCGAAATGCAAAGTTTAATCCGGGGAGTTAGACAGACCCTGAACCTGTTTATACCGGTTCAAAGCGAATATTGTTGGCCGAGCCTACGGGCTCGGAGGACCCACGGCAAAATCAGCCTTGTGCCACATACATCACTCGGGAGGGGGGGGGGCTGTTAAATATTAATAGTAGGATAGATTGAACGCTGGTCAACCGGAACACTCTTCCAGGTCATGTAATACTCTTCTCTTCAATACACAATTTATCTGCAATCTTTTGTTTTGTTATTTCTGAACCATATACTTGGTTACAACAGATTGGAGAAGGTTCCGATAGAATCATTGAAAGGATCTTTGATAGCTCGCGCCTAAAAGAAATACGACAAATTCTACTTACAATTAAAGCCCACACTTTTCTAAGAGCTTTATCTATGTAAAATGTGCGGGGTCTTAGGTGTTTGTTTTTTACAAAAAAAAAAAAAAAAGGAAAAAAAAGATATAATCAGTGGAAAATGTCATGAAGCCATTTCTGACCTTATATCTCTGGTTGGAACCCGGATGGAAATGAGTATATGACAGAAATTCAAAGAAATAATAATAATAATAATAATAATAATAATAATAACAATAATAATAATAATAATAATAATAATAATAATGTTGCACATGGGGACATCAACCATCCCTGTTGTAATTTGAGCCCTAGGATTGGTTGGAAAAGATTCCAGTAGACTAACTGAAGGGATTCCTGGAAGTCCATGCCTCAAAGAAATACAAAAAATTGTTCTCACAAGTACAGCCCACACTTTAGGAAGGGCCTTTATCGATGTAATTTTTTTTCTTTTTTTTTGTCAGTGAAAAGTGTCATGATGCAATTTCTAACCTTAGGTCTCTGGGTGGGACCTGGAAAGAAATGAGTACAAACCAGAAATCAAAGTAAATAAAATAATAGTAATAATATCGTTTGAGAGAATAATATTGTTATGGAGTCTGTCTGAGGTAAAAATATAGTCTACGGTAGTGAGCGTTTCTGAGAAAGTCAGTCTACAAGAAGACTCAGCTTTTCATAAACGAGCTATTTCCTGCGCCATTTTTTTAAACATGGGGCATTTATACCGTCAAATGCGATAAATATGCGTGAATGTATGGGCACGGGGCCGAGTGGTTAGAACGTTCGCTTCCCCGACAATGAGACCCGGGTTGATCTTGTTAGGAAGGTGACTTCTTGATGATCTCGGTCTGGGGTGGTGAACCCCGCGGGTGGCAAATTGCTTGAAAACCATACCACAGTTGGCACAAGATTTGAGAATAGAATTACGTAGACAGAACTGTTTCGTAGTCATAAGTCATCATGACCGTGTGTTTGAGCGCACTGACTGTGTTCAAACTGCTGTTGACGCCAGACTATACGCTCTCTCCCAGAAACAATTTTTTCTGGTAATATTTTGTTTTGTCAAAAGTCTATTTCTGGTAATATTTTTTTACAAAGTATTACTGGTATTAAAACCTATTTTTACACTTTTATAATGCTTTTTACCTCAGTTTCGGGGCTAACTATTTGCCCATTGCTGGGACCCTAACGAGTGCTACCACCCCGGGTGAGGGTGGACCTGAGAACACCAGGAATTAAGATGTGGTTCCACGCTCCTCAAAACCTCCTGATCAGAGGCCTTGCTGTTGGACGTAGTTTATCGTCATACCCAGGACGTGGATGTAGTTTATCGTCTTACCCAGGACGTGGATGTAGCTTATCGTCTTACTCAGGACGCGGATGTAGTTTATTGTCTTACCCAGGACGCGGATGTAGTTTTATCTTCATATTCAGGACGCGGGCTCTGTGGGTTATGAAAAAATTCAAATGTATCTAAGCAGGCGTTTGCAATAGGGAGAGGTTAGCCACTCTAGCAGGCGAGTGTAGTTGGAAACGAGTGGCCACCTATTGTGTATGTATGTGTCGATTAAATTAGGATCTGTACTACGCTAGATATCGCTTAACATGTGGGTTGTGTCAGAAAAGCTGAAGAAATCGATCTGATCTTGCCCGTCACGTGAAAACAGACGAACAAGCTGAAAAGACTTTACAAAACAAGCCAGGCCCTGTACAGTAAAAACATAGTTTCTGATATCGGCAATAAGTTTTCAAGTCACCTGCTAACTTCAAGAGCCATTGTCATTCTCACAAAAACTATGGCATTGATCAAACTTGTCAGTATTGGTCTTACACGTTCAACGAGATGACGGCCATCATATATATGTATGTATGGAAGTGTATTGTGATACAAATGGCTCAAAAGGTTGTCTTCGGTACGAATTCGATAGTGTTGTGGGTTCGAACCTAACTTGGCACTTCACTGTAATGGCCTTGTGTCAAACTAAGCTAATCTTAGTCTTTGGTATGGACAGATTTATAACAAACACATGGAAAAGATCATAACGCTGAAAATGTAAATATCTGGTTATTAGAATTTGTTCCACATTATCCAACATCACAAGGCAATGTGAGCCCCGAAAATTCTTGTTATCTACATACACACACACACACACACACACACACACACACACACACACACACATACATATATATATATTCCACACACACACACACACACACACACATATATATATATTCCTATCTTTCTTTTTGTTTAGATTTTCCCTCACATCATATATATATATATATATATATATATATATATATATATATATCAAGGTAACATGAGAAAATAGAAAGTAGAGCAATATTATTTATTTTAGGAAATAAATCGTTCACTTGCCAGTAATTTACAATAGCCTGATGAGATGCGTTTGACATGTTTTTCGGTGTATTATCCTAAAATAAAGAATATATATATATATATATATATATATATATATATATATATATATATATATATATATATATATATATAGGTGTATATATGTGTGCGAACGTCTGTGTGTGTCTAAGTGCGTAAAGAACCATTTCTTCTATAATATAACACCCGATGTGGTAGGTGGATACCTTTCTTGGTTACGCATCGCTACTTTTTGGTAATGAGATATACCGTAGTTATGATAACATCTTAGGTTACCCAATCCAAATAATTAAACAAGCCTTGTGTTACTTTTGCGAGGCCAGGGCAACGGAATTGTTAGGTTGCTTGATTTGAAAACATATCAGCCTTTGCTGTATTATTTAATGTGAAATTTTGTACGGGGCACCTAGTGAGGATCGATGTCGATATTCAGTAGTGATAGTCAACCAGATTCGACTCGCTAACCATTACCCCTGGCGATCAGGTTGAGACGAAATAGAGACTGATAAGTGAGAAGAAAAGGAACCCTATTTATTTTGGGAGGCCAAAGCAGAGAGGGAAGAAACGGTGATTAAGCTCTTCAGATGGGAGAAGACATCCACTCACTCATGGCTAAACTTGAAGTTCATGCGGATTTCGACGTATGACATTGATCGCTCAAATTAGAGTCACGAGAAAACATGTCAGCACCAAGGATGTTTTAATAAAAAAAAGCATGGATTAACCAATTCCTCTCCTATCTATGGGTTAAATAACAGAGTAGACTGATCTTCCTAGCCTGGGAGAACAGTCTACTCTAGTTTTAGCATCGAGAAAGTTTAAAGGTAAACTGACATGAAAAAGATACATATTGAGTATCAAAAACAGACAGTTGAACTATCTGGAATACATAATGAGGAAAGAAGGCTTGGAAAAGTTGGCACTCACAAGACATATTGATGGAAAGGATTATAGAAAATGGCTGTTCAACGAATGGGAGGGATAGTAAAAAGACAAATATTTGCTAACAGCTACAAAGGATAGGAAGTTGTGGAGAGCTATGACCACTTACGTCTTGAAGTCGAAAGAGGCAGAATGAAACAGCAAATAACCTATTTAAAGACCTTTTGTAAATATTAGGTTGGTGCAAAAATAATGTCGGTTTTGACGTTAAAAAATAGGTCAAAAACCGACATTATTTTTGCACCAACCGAATATATAACAGGACATGAACTGGGGGGGGGGCATTATAAGGGGATAAATATGGATTAGACTTAAAAAATATTGGAAGATGTGGAGAGTCATAAATATCGAGAAGAGACACGGTATATGAAAGAACAGGACAAATCATTTATGAAAAAAAAAAAAAAGAAGAAACAATGTGTTAGGAATGTTGCCTTCTTTGTAATCTAACCGTAGATATTAATTGTGCGTCACATTAACGAACCTTTCAGCTACCAACATCGGTCGTTAGCGATGAAAATGAATCAGTTATGAATGTCTACTGTCAAAAATGTTTACATGTTATTGACTGCTCTCAAGCGCGTGCATGTGTTATCTTTGCCTTTGACCTTCTCCTAGTGATGGCGTCAGGAAATGTAGCTGCTCTGAAGACGGGGCTGTGAAATGTTAGAAAACACGATATGAAACAGACGCGAGCATCATCAGCATGGGTCGTAAAATAGACTTCAAGAACGGATAAGTTGAAGCATTGCAATAAACACCAAATTGCACCAAACAACACACACACACAGATATATATATATATATATATATATATATATATATATATATATATATATATATATATATATATATATATATATATATATATATATAGATAGAGAGAGAGAGAGAGAGAGAGAGAGAGAGGGGGGAGACACAGTGGAGTAATGGATAGATAGAAGATTGAGGAATCGGAGAGGCAAGTTCGAATTCCAGTCGAATCCATTACATTCACTTACGTGCTAATACCCTTGGTGGGAATCCTCTTCTTCTCCCTCCAGCTATGGGTAAATAGACAGACTGGGTTCTCTAGTCTTGGATAACAACTGGACTAGGAGAAGGACAACTCTGAATTCAAAACCTGCAAAGGGTCGTTTGGGGACCCTATAGCATGTAGTTTGCCAGGTCTCTGTATTCGGCCCTTCAAAAAGTGTGGATGGACCTGCACAAAACCTTCACCACTATAATCAATTCTCATGTGCTGGCGTCGGGCTGTCAGTTCCCTAGGAACTGATCTGCTTGACCCTCATACGTCGAATTCGACGGGAGAGTCGAATATATATATATATATATATATATATATATATATATATATATATATACTTAAAATATGCTATATTTTGGAGAAAATGTGCTCAATGTCCAGGAGAGAACGAGTGCAAATATAAGAGTGGACCTGCGATCAAAACCGAGTGGTGACAGTCTGTTTCATGTAGATTGCGTTATATATATATATATATATATATATATATATATATATATAACAAGCCCCATTGAAACTGCCTGAAGAAATAGTCGAAAACGCTTCGGACAATGTACAATACGGACAATTTTGCGCTCCTTACTCCCACCAAATGTAAGAATGCTGGAAAAACTAAATAAAAAATATTATTTTTCTTGTCTGTCATATTCAAGGTAAAATGTTTAAAAAAGAAAAGGCTATATGCACGCACGCACACACACACGCATATATATATATGTATATATATATATATATATATATATATATATATAGATAGATAGATAGATAGATAGATAGATAGATAGAAGTATCGTCGAGTAGTGGATAGCGGCTCGGATTTAGAAATTAGAGATTCACTTGTAAGGGACCGGTGTGCTTGTGCGTGTTGTTCTATTAGGGAGCTATTTATTCCCTGCTAGAGGAAGGTCCAACTACAAGAAATATATATATATATATATATATATATATATATATATATATATATATATATATATATATATATATATCAATGAACAAATATCTGTATTAAACAACACAATTTTGAAATGGACATAGACAATAACATTTGCGTGTGTGAACATTTATGTTTTTTTTTTGGTGAATGTTCGTACGTACGTGCATGTGTGCATAATTTTCATAGCGTCTTTCCACAAGTGGAGAGACGTTATCTTTTGCAAGAGCTCACATTGTAAAGGTGTTCGCTGAAATGAAGAAATGAAAAAAGAGAACGAGACAAGAAGTCGCCCAGTATTAATAGTGTACGGAGAGAGACCCCTAGTGGACAATTAGAGAACTAAGAAAGAGCTAACTCCGACACACATTCATTTATGTGCTTATACCCTTGGGAAAGTTATGAAACCTCTTCTCTCTCCAGCTTTGGGTAAATAGCAGGACAGACTGGCTTCTATAACCTTGGATGGTAACTGGTCTAGGAGAAGGACAACTCTGAATTCAAATACTTTATTTATACAAGTCAATGTCAATATATCTGTTCTATTAGGTTGGCGCAAAAATAATGTCGTTTTTGAGGATTTTTTTTGATTATCGTTCACCCATTTATCCAACTTTTTTGACTTCCCTATTTGCTTTAAATGGCGAACGACTGTTGAGTGGTCGACCTCGAGTTCAACAGCAACTTCTCGTGTGGTTTTGCGAGGATCGGCTTCAATTAAGGCTTTCAAATGTTCGTTATCAACCGCAGTCGGCCGGCCGCGACCGTCTTCATCTTCGAGGCTCTCGTCACCATTGCGAAATTTCTTGAACCACCGTTGTGCCACACGTTCGTTAGTGGTTCCTGGGCCAAACGCATCATTGATATCACGAGCTGTCTCGGCAGCTTTTCGGCCTAGTTTGAACTGGAACAAGAAAATCGTGCGGATTTGAATTTTGCCCATGCTGTCGAAAAGCCTGCAAAAAATGAATGAAGAGATTGAGAACGGAAACGAATAACACGATTCGATAGAGCGAAAAATGCGCTTCAAAATGATATATAACATGGCTATATATATCAATGAATTAATTCAGAAATCATATATAAATGTAACATATGTGAGAAAACGACATTATTTTTGCACCAACCTAATACAATGTATTTTATATAGTCATATAAACGTTCCAAAGCAATACCACATTTCTCATAGCATTTTTTCGGATCACATCTCTATTTTCGTTGTCCTCTTATTACTGAGAAGTAAAAACAAGAACAAAATCTACTTCCATACCTGATGATGTCTGTAGGAACAGACGAAAGCTTGTAAAAAATTAAAAAGACCTTATGCAACTGGAATTTATAAACGGGGATCATATCATTCATATACAGGTTCGGGGTTGATGTATCTTATTTATAAAGTTTGCGACGATGTATTCTCGCCAATTAAATCATTAACCTCTATATTTGTTTTTGTATGAATGATTCATGAATTTATAAATTATATTTGCACCTTTTAATTGAAGTTAAAATAACTGACCCAACGTGCAACTCTCGGATAATAAGTGTGACATTACAGTAATTATTGAACAATATAGTTCATGCCATATTCACGGAAAATCTACCAGTAAAAAAGAATTCTCTTATTGCTATATTTGTACAAAAACACACAACCTTAAAATTTAAATTCAAACTCAGCGTTGTGACCGCACGTTCCAAAACAATAACACATTTCTCATAGCATTTTTTCGGATTACATCTCTATTTTCGTTGTCCTCTTATTACTGAGAAGCAAAAACAAGAACAAAATCTACTTCCATACCTGATGATGTCTGTAGGAACAGACGAAAGCTTGTAAAAATTAAAAAGACCTTATGCAACTGGAATTTATAAACGGGGATCATATCATTCATATACAGGTTCGGGGTTGATGTATCTTATTTATATTGTTTGCGACGATGTATTCTCGCCATTTAAATCATTAACCTCTATATTTGTTTTTGTATGAATGATTCATGAATTTATATATATATATAGCATATATACTTTAGTATGTATTAAAATTGAAACAACTAAATATCTTCTTTTCGTTGTAGTAGTTATTGGTTATGAATATGTTATTTGCGGCTGCGTGACATTGGAAAATACTTGCCGTGCCACGTGTTGTATGCGTGCCGTAGGTGACCGACCCCTGGTATAGAGTGTATACCTTCCTAAGTGAAAGCGTCCGAAGACGTCATTGGCAAAATTTAATTAATATAAATTATTTACTGGAGAAATCAGTTTTAGATTACGATCATGAACATTCAATTTTTTCTTTTTTTTGTGTACCATTTTCCTTCAAGACGTGGGTGATTATAGCTCTCCACAACTTCTTATCCTTTGTAGCTTTTAGCAATGTTTACCTTTTTACTATACCTCCCGTCCCCTGATCTGCCATTCATTGGTATAAGATCGATATTTTCCTACGTCCTTTTCCTTCAATATGTTTCGTGTGTGTTAAATTCTCCAATCCTTCTTTCCTCGTTATGTGTCCCCAACTTTCAACTGCTTCCCTCTGATTCTAAGTATAAGTATCTTTTTTGTTTTTATTTTCATTAAAACTTCCTCGTTGCTCACATGTTCCGTCCATGGTATTCTCAGCATCCTTCTGTAGAACTGTGTAGGAGATCCGTTATTATATAGCCCATCATCACTCTTTTCGAACGGAATTTTCCTGTTACTTAATACTTTGCTTAGCTTTTGGTAGGCATTTTTCGCTGTACCAGGGCAAGTTGGGATATCCGTGTCACATTTTACGTCCCAGATACCTGATATAAGTCTGCTCAATCCTCTTTTGTCAGCTTTTACGCGGCCTTGTGGGTGATGAATTATTTCTCACCTTCTCATTTATCATTATTTCCATGGAAAATGTTTCATGAACCTTCGCAAGTAAGACCCAAAGTCATACAAGGTCGAATCATTGCCATTTCTTTTGTATTCCATTTGGACAAAAGAACAAAAATTACCCATTCCCCGTGACCACCGCAACGATATCAACAGATCCTCTCTCTTTAGTGGAACGAGGAGGTGCTGATTAAGGGTTGGAATCCCCGGGATTAAGCATTCTTCATAGAAGAGAAAAGAGAACTTTCAACCCAGCCTGAAAGACGGAAAGGGCAGTTTCTGGCAACTGAGATGCTCAAACCTTTAAAGTTTCTCCACAGTGTCATTTTTCCAGTTAGGTTTTCAGATTTTCAATAAACGAATACGGATGAATAGACTACCATGCCAAGAATTCTCTTTGAACCGTTTGCAGCCCGTTATTAAATAGGAAATATTTTCGATTATGTTGGTGGTAGGGACGCAATTTGGAACAATTTCAAAGCGTTTAGATTAATTTGTGAATATCAGTCGTTGTAAACAATTGTTTGCTGTGGCATTGACTTTTGCCACGTATTGCTAGCGGTCAGTCTTAAAATGCAAAGATTAAATCATGCTAAACAATTTTAGTCTCAACTTAGAATTCTTCTTTTGAGCTCTTTAAAATAGATAGCTTCTAAAATAACCACCACGCTTTAACCGTGAGAAGAAGAAAAAAAACCTAACAAACAAAAAAGCAAAAGGACGTGTACCGCTCTTTTCCCAAGGGGAACCAAGTAAATAAATATTTAAAAAATGGAAGGATGTGGAAAAGTCTTGGAGAATTAGGGGAGATTTTCCGCTGACATGATGATGAAAAGTAGAAAGTGTGGAACTCGGAGAGTGACGTGTAAATATCTCGCCTGAACGTTGTGTTTGGACGAAATTTCAATTTTTTTGTTTATTTATTTTTTTAATTTATTCCTCAGTTTTACGGGACACCGGAGTAGTTGATGATTATGTTATTTGGAGTAAAGAAGGGAAATGGAAGGGAACAGATTAAAAAATATATGTGGGGAAAGAGATAGATAGATAGATAGATATGAACACAAGGAATGATAGATAGATAGATAGATAGATAGATAGATAGATATGAACACAAGGAAAGATAGATAGATAGATAGATAGATAGATAGATAGATAGATATGAACACAAGGAAAGATAAATAGATAGATAGATAGATATGAACACAAGGAAAGATAGATAGATAGATAGATAGATATGAACACAAGGAAAGATATATATAGAGAGATAGATAGATAGATATGAACAAAAGGAAAGATAAATAGATAGATGGATACATAGATAGATAGATATGAACACAAGGAAAGATATGAATATATATATATATATATATATATATATATATATATATATATATATATATATAGATAGATAGATAGATATGAACACAAGGAAAGATATATATATATATATATATATATATATATATATATATATATATATATATATATACATATATTTCAATTTAAAAGTGCAATGATAATTTATAAATTCATGAATCATTCATAGAAAAAACAACTATAGATCATTAACCTCTATATTTGTTTTTTGTATGAATGATTCATGAATTTATATATATATATATATATATATATATATATATATATATTCTGTAGTTTAGTGCTAGCAGCAAGCAGAAATATACCTCCCGATGATGTCCATTTCGGCCGAAACTAGTCGAAGAATCTAAATGGAATAATAATAAAAAAAAAACGAAAGAATATTAATCTACAACCCAGTGTGTCTAAAGATTTTAATTTTTTAATTTTTTTTTTATTGTTCAATATATATATATATATATATATATATATATATGAACACAAGGGAAGATAGATAGATAGATAGATAGATAGATAGATAGATAGATAGATGAAGATAACAAGAGAGAGAAGGGAAAGACGATGTAAAATAAATGAATTCGAAACAGAGAGAGAGAGAGAGAGAGAGAGAGAGAAAGAGAGAGATAGTGAGAGAGGAAGATAGAGGGAGAAAAGGAAGTAAAAGACATGAATACAAAACAAAGAGTGAGGGTACGAGGAAGTAAATGAAATTCCTATAAAACAAAGTGAGAGAGAGGCACAGAGAGGGGGAAGTGGAAGCAAAAGAAATTAATTCAAAACAAAGAGGGAGCGAGAGGATAAGAGGATTTCCCAAGGCTATCAGCATGTAAGTGAATATATATGGATCCAAGAAGAATTCGAACTCGGCTCTCCGATTCCTCAATCTGAGCCGCTATCCATTACTCCACCGTGCCACCTCAACTAGCTTCCGGGAAGTGCTGACTGGAGTGTGGAGGATATTTTGATGTTTTTCAACTCCGATTATGGTCTTGGCTGGTCGAGAAAAAATAAGTTAAAATATCGGTGAAAGAACAATGGAAAGATAGCTGTGGAGAGCCGTTGATCGCTCACCGACCAAAATTAATGGAAGGGAAAGACAGATCAAATTGAATTATGAATGGAACAAAGAAGAAAAGTGAGAGGATCAACAAAAGTGTGAAATTAAAAGCGAGAGAAAGAAAGAAACTGTTTATCCACCCCTGGGTTTTGTGTGGCAAAGCAATCGGCGTCTCCCTGGGACAAAGTCGTCTGCACCGGAAGTTACTGGCGAAGCCCCTACGCTAACTCGACAACCCCGACGCTGCCCTTAGATTCGTAGAGTTGACATTGGTCGGTCAGAGAGCAACGCAAATAAATACCGGCCTAAAATTCTGGAGTCGTCTGGGCACACAGGGATCACAGCTTTCAGTGACAAACGTTTTTGCGTAGGTTTTTGGTTTCAGGCAGAGAAAAAAACGAAAACAAACGAAGGAAGACTCAAAAATAAAGAAACGGTGCGAAGAAAATAAATCGATGTAAAAAAAAAAAAAAAAAAAAGAAAAGAAAAGAAAGAAAATCCCGGATTTTTTCCCGCCCTCCAACGAACAAGTGACTATTTTTATTTATTTCTTTTAACGTCCGTTCGCACCCAAAACTGCATCTATAACTGCATCCATAACTATCAAAACAAAACAAAAGCAAAATCACCGTTCAGAATGTAAGCAGTCATGGCTCTCCACAGTTTCATATTCATAACTTTTATTACAATATATTCTTATAATTGTTCCTTTTTATTATTAGTTATGGTTCTCAATCACTTATTGTGCCTAATAAGATCTACGGTAAGAACAATTTTTTTGTGTATCACACGACTTTTATTACAGTGTATTGTTAGAATTTTTTGTGTATCACACGACTTTTATTACAGTCTATTGTTAGAATTTTTTGTGTATCACACGACTTTTATTACAGTGTATTTTCATAACTGCTACATTTTATAATAATTTTTATTATAACTGTAATAAAATTATATTATATGGGCACGTGGCCACATAGAATGTTCACATTCTGACCATGAGATCCGGTTCGAAACTCACCATGGTTAATTTCTCAAGAAGTACTGGAGGAGTCAATCCTAGCGTGCGCCACCTTTGGAAAGTGTCTGAAAACCATACCACAGGTTGACACAAGCCTTGTGAGTGAAATTGGGCAGACAGAGCGCTCGAGCGTGCTGGCCTTGTTCAAATTGTTGATAACGCAAGATAACACGCTCTTGACCCAGAAACTGTTAACCAAGATCTGCTCAGTATGGTTGCGGTATAAACCACAGGTGGTCTCTTCGGGTGTTGAATAAACACAAATGCGTCAGCAATAGGGATTGGCTAGCCGCGCCCTCGTAGACGGATAATCTCAAATACGAGTGGCCAGCCATACAATTCATTTTATTATTTATTGTTGTTAATCTATTAGTCTACTTTAATTAAACTTTCTCATATATATATATATATATATATATATATATATATATATATATATATATATGGGAAAGTAAGAATCCCTTTACACACACACACACATATATATATATATATATATATATATATAGATATATGTATATATAACAAAAGCTTGAAGAAAGATGTTTCATTTTTAACATGCATTTTAAACCTTAGCTATCGGTTTACATATATATATATATATATATATATATATATATATATATATATATATATATATATATATGTTGACTTCTATGTTCACTGTTCACCGAATATGACAACAATATAAATCTCTTTATTAAAAAAAATCTTAAAAAATATACGTTCCTGAAACTTTATTTGAGGAAGATTAACTGATTTATGGTTGAATTAATCTCAATCTAAACAAATATTACTTAATTTTACTTTAAAATATCACAGAAAGGCATTTTTAACACGGAGTTTTTTTAATGAGGTGTTGACACGTCTATCTTGTTTTTTAATCAGTTCAACCGAACCAAAGCGGGAATGCCATGAGTATCCAGGGTGGGGGTTTACAGGGAGTAAAAGTGAGAAAAAAGACTGGGTATATGTTGAAATACGGGTATAGGACAGGAAATAATATGAACGGGGTTCAAGACAACAGAAGGTGACGATTGCCGTTGCATTGAAATTTTGGAAGATTGTAGTTTTCAGGGAAGAAAAAAAACGGAAAGGATTTCCACTGTCGGGAATTGCGTAAAAAAAAACTTGTGGTAGAAATGGCGGTTATATTTAACACTTTCAACAGTACAAGGGTAGAACTTAGATGCCAATCTAGTAGCAGGCTTAAATTCATGTAGTCTTGTCACCAGGAATAAAAGCTCATCATTGCTGTTACCATCAATATATTTGTAGAAAAGACAGAGGGAAGCCACGTCTGTGAGAAATGCCAAGTCAGGATCGATTACATTGCAGATTCTTCTGTGGATTTTGCCAAGAACCTCGAGATGAACAATAGGAGCACCAAACCAGATATGTCAGACGAATGGTAGATTTATATATGTGCAAGATGAACTTTGACGAGAAAAAGCTTCTGGCAATACGCAATGAACCAACTATCCTTGCAATAGATGCAGCTATTGATTCAATACAGTTATTCTATTTCAAGTCAGGTAAAAACGTGAGGCCAAGAAGGCGCAGTGTGTTGAGCTTCATGAATCTAGCATCAGCCACACTGTTGGTGGACAGGAAAGTTTCTCTATTTTGGTTAAACGAGAACAGTTTCGTTTCAGTGGCATTAAAATTTACGAGTTATTTTCTGCCCCAGTAAACCACTGATTGGAGCTCCTTTTCAACAGCAGCTGCCAGGTTAACTTTCTCAGCTCTGACGGATTTGCTATTGAGACAGGAGTAAATGGTAGTGTCATCTGCATAAATGCCTACTTTTGAACTGATGACATCAGGGTGATCATTGATGAAGATCAGAAACAGCGTAGGATCCAGGACAGAGCCCTGGACACATCTGCGTTTGTGTGAAAGGAACTGGAAGCGAGCCCGTTCACAACGATATTTATTTCACGATTTGATAGGAATGGTTTGATCAAATCAAACAACCGTCCTGTAATGTCGTAGCCCTGAAGCTGGCGTAGAAGACCGACGTGCCAAAGCCTGTCAAACGCCTTTGAGATATCAAAAGTCACAGCTTGAGCTTAGCCGTTATTATCAAGAGCTTGATATACATATTCACTGATGGCCGTAAGCACATCAGAAGTAGACCGGGCAAAACAGAATGCATATTGTTTGTCAGAAAGTAGGTCGTGAGAGGTAAGATGCATAACCACTTTAGCAGTGATTAAAGATTCGGATACTTTGTTAAAAAACGGTAGGAGTAATAAGTCGATAGCTAGAGGGGTTAGGAGGTTCTCCAGAGTTGTTAAAAACATGAACTACAGAGGACTTCGAAGAAGTTGGAAAGCAGGAAGCAACGAGGTAATAGTTGTAGAGTTTGGAGAGAACTAGAGACAGCCCGGGAGCACATTTCTTTAGAACAACGGTTGGGATCCCATCACTTTCACTTGCCTTTTAAGAGTCTGATTTAGAAATGATCTCCGAGGCCAGTGACGGGGTTATACGTATACCACTCAGTAGAGCCTCAGTTTTAGGTGGAAATCAGATGTGGGTACTCTAGAGGTGTCGAGTGTTCAGTTGGAAGAGAATTTCTGAGCAAAGCATTCAACTTTATCTGTTGTATATGTCAGGACCTCGAATTTATTGAGGACTTGCTGTTGTTCAGCACACTCTTACAGAGCTACCAATAATCTCTAGAGTCGAACTTGCGAGATGCTATACGATATTTTATTTTATCAGCAAACAGTAACTTCGCTTCATTGAGGATACGCTTGCACTCGTTACGCGCAAAGTCAAAGTGACGTCTGTTGCAATCCGTCTGGTTGCTCTGGTACAGCCGGAAGAAGTGGTTCCTGTGATGTATATCTGCCGGGCATGCAGGTGAGAACCAAGGAGGTGAACGCGGTTTTACTTGGTATTTCCTTGCTGGAATGAAAACGTCGATGCCGGCTTTCGCCCAGTAAGAGACCCTAGACGCACATTCTAGAACAAGATGAATAAAAACGTAATTCCAAGGGACATCACGAAGGAAATCACGGAACAAGTCTCAATCTGCTCGTTAATAAGAGAAAGATATTCTATTGGTACGAGTTTCTAGGGGGAGTGGAAGGAGATGTTTACAGACATTACCGCATGATCAGAGTTGCCAAGAGGGCAGAGCTGCGTAGTACGACAAGATAGAGGGAAAAAAAGAGACCGAGAAGAGAAGCGTGTCCGTCAGGGTCACTGGGTAAACGAGTGAAGAAGTCAAGCACTTGCGTGTGAGATTAAATGATTGAGAAGTTAAGTGTTTGGATGCCAGTGAGGTCAGTGAAAGAATGTTTAAACGACCTGGTATGGTGGGCATTAAAATTATCGAACACGAATATATTTGTTAATAGATGTAGGGGGATGGGCTTGTCTATATTATCGGAAATACTATCTATCACGCAACAGTCACGAGAGGAAGGGGAACGGTAGAGAAAGAATAGATGACTGACTGAGTTAAGTAGAGAGAGACGCAGACACATGTAAGGGTGGTCTGGATATTCAAGTGAGAGTTCCCTAGCCAGCAGGAGATGTTTTCGGACATAAACTCCTACGCCATGCATGTGGACGTTAGAGTTCTTCCTAAAGAGAAGAAGATAGCCAGGAATCGAGAAATCAGAAGAGGACATTCAAGAGTTAAGATTAGTTAAGAGGGCTAGGCGACTTTTCGCAGAAGTTGGTAAATTAAAGGGGTTTTTTGCAAAGCTTGTTTAGGTTTATATCTTTGGTTACTTACGT
Organism: Acanthosepion lycidas; assembly: GCA_963932145.1. Taxonomy (NCBI): domain Eukaryota; kingdom Metazoa; phylum Mollusca; class Cephalopoda; order Sepiida; family Sepiidae; genus Acanthosepion; species Acanthosepion lycidas. The sequence continues at coordinate 117,748,165 of OZ010578.1, read as the reverse complement.
CATTCGCAGTCAGTACTGTTTCGCTGTATCACAGCTCCTCAGTGCGACTAGACATACGAATGCGTCAAGCCAGGATTGAAACCCAACTGATTTGGTGTCAGTCAGAGCTTCTACCACGGAGCTATCTTCATTTGCCAGAATGAAACAGTCAAATCTAGCGCATTGTTTTTTACGAATGTAAACAAATGCCAATCAGCCAGAGAGCTCTATTCCTTTTACTGAAGAGCTTTGCATTAACGCAAGTGGATGTTGTTTATAGAATTAGCTTATCACCCAACAGTGCTCAATTGAAATATATATTCAAGTGCTAAATTATGTCATTCGCAGACAGTACTGTTTTGCTGTATCACAGCTCCTCAATTCGACTAGACATCCGAATGCGTCACGCCAGGATTGAAACCTAACTGATAATCATGATGTGTTATTTTAGTAAAGAAAGGCCTAGGGTAGTAGTAGCAGTCTGTCGTCTATTGTACCATGTGCACACGGCAACATAGTGTGGCCTCGGGATTGCCCGCAGGAGGTGCTTGCAGAGACACCCTTCCATACGCGTATTAGCACGTAAGAAAATGAAATGGATTCGACTTGAATTCGAATTCTTCAATCCGGAGAGCGCAGAGCAGTAGATGCAGACGCTAATCTACTTATTGCTAACGCTAATGTTTTGTATATATCTTCAATTTGCTTTTTCAACCTTCCGTGTCTTTCTTTCTGGCCCCTAAACAGGCCACAACAGTATCGTAATTCAGAGTTTAAACTATTACGAATAGATCTAAGTCTAATACGTATATGAAAAATGCAACACAGTTGGCGACAAAGAGTTCAGTTTCATTACATTACAGCTACTAACCGAATAATACTACAAAATGTCAACTGTGTACTGCCGCTTTCTCCGATTAAAAATATCTTCGCAAGAATGAAGGTTTTAGCGAGGACCATCCTTCATCGGATCTCGTGGACTGGCGCTACATATTCATAAACAAAGAACTTTATCAAGTAACAGAATCCACACCAACTTAGAGACTTTCAACAGCGGCAACAACTAAAATGCAAAGTACATGTAATTTGAAGAGGAAATAACGACACAGTCATGACATTCCACGATATTTTAAAGGTTAGGAAGGAAATTCCCATAATCGTTCCTCTACCTTGAGTGGCTCCAGATCCTTGTACAAGGGGAACCTTACCGTAAAAAAAAAAATACTGGAAAGATCGATAAGTTAGTAGACTTGAGAAACCTGTTTTCCTGAAAAATTGTTTTAAGAGAAAGATTTCGTGAATGTTAACCAACAGTAGCACTGGCTTTTCGTTCAATGAATGCTAGGTGTTGATCTCAATATCTACTTTCATATATATATATATATATATATATATATATATATATATATATATATATATATATATATATATATATGCAAAATGAGAGAGGAGATATAAATGGTTGCGTCAATTATAATTACGTATCGAGAGGGAGTGCTGAATGTGTGGAAACGCTAAATTGTAAAAAAAAAAAAAAAAAAAAAAAAAATGAAATGTCTCCCATTTCGTTGTGTTGTGAAGCACGGTGGAGTAATGGATAGCGGCTCGGATTGAGGAATCAGAGAGCCGAGTTCGAATTCCAGTCAAATCCATTACATTCACTTATGCGCTAATACCCTTGGGAAAGGTATGAATCCTCTTCTCCCCTAGGAGAGACCGGGTTACCTTGGATGGCAACTGGTCTACCGCAGAAAGAAATGGCAATACTACTGGAAAAATCTGCCTCGTCAGTCATATATCGAAGAACCGCCTAAGCGTGTATCACGCCTGGTATATAACTGACTGGCCATGACTTACTTGAAAGATGGTTTTAATAGAAAGATTTTATAAATTTCAACCGAAAGTATCACGATGGAGAAGAATGCCAAAATGTTTCATTAACCCTAGAACACTAACCATGAATTAAAGTTACACCACTACTAACCATGGGTATATCATACCCGATTTTAAAAATATCAAAAAAATATTAAATATAAGTCTTTATTTGAAATATTTTACATGCAGGCACTTCAAACTTTGTACTTTGAATTAACATTAATAGGAACTGAAAAACATTATTTAGGTGAGAAAATCAGGTACTGATAATTTTAAGTAAAAATAGGAAAATTTGCGCTGGGTACTATATACCCAAGGTTAGTGTTCTAGGGTTAAAAGAAAACAGTTAACATTAACATAACCACTGCCACGTCCTGCCACGAGAATTAAACGAGATAGCACGAGATTTGCTAGTCTTCCATTGACAATTTCAATTTTTGGCTAAATCAACATCAAAAACAAAGTATTTAAGTATTGAAACCTCAACATGTCTCAGTAACCAATAGGTACTACATACATGGAAAGGGTTCGTGGCAAAACGAATGAATTACATGATGTATCAACGCTAGAAACATAATGGTTGGCAAATGAATGATAACATCTGTTCATTGATATAATAGTTGGAGATATGATCGTTGTCAAGTATGTACAAGTGGTCCGACTCCATTTTAATATAACCATGGGCAACGAGATGTCTTCCGAAGTTTTTTTTTTAAAAAGAAAAAGAAACAAAAATCAACGACACTTCAATTATTTCTTTTTTTTTCCCTCCTGTTTTTTTTTTATTTTTCTTGCATTATCAGCCGATTGTGCTGATTTTCTTAAAAGTGTTTTTTTTATTTCATCTGCAAACGTGGGTAAAAATATTTTGATTTTTTTTCTTACGTTTTTGTTTACCTTATTTCACTGGCTTTATTTTCTTTCTATATTATTTTTTTTTACTACTTTTAAAAACGAAATCCCCGAAAACGAGACAAATTAGTCATAAAACGTCCATATACTAAGCTACCTCTTCGAAGTTGTCAGTGAAGACGTCAGTCGAACTATAAAAGTCAATATCTTGGCAGTGAAAAAAAAATGTTTTTTTTTTTGCTTGTGTTCGTCATTGTGCTTAATTTCAGCGAAGGATCAAAATTTACCATTTTTATCTTTAAGAGAAGATTGTGTCAGAGGAACAAGGTGGGTAAGAAAGTGTGAACAAGTTCTGTTTTAAACAAATCAACGAGACTCAGCCCAAAGGATAGAAGAGTAATTATGCCACTGAATAAACAGAACCAAATCTCAGTTATTGACACCGAATACGATTTTGAGCAATTGAAAAAAAAAGGCATGAATCCAAAACACCCTGAAATCTATCCAGCTGTCGTTATCATTTTGCAAGTACCGATCAATCTTATGCAATGGGATAAAAGAAAGATAGTTTTTACATAAGTAGAATCATTTCCCAACCAGAATAGAATGAAGCAGATACCTATTACCTGACGTTTGTAGTGAAACGGTAAAACTATGGCGATCTTTTAATCATACCATGAACCATTTTCGCTTTTTAACAGCATGGCTGATGCTCACCTCCAGAAGAGTGACTCATTGAAGCTTCTTGGTCTCGCGTTTTCCAATAAACAAGAAGTAGAATGATTACATTGAATCCATTGCTAGGCCCGCTGCTGGGAAAGTTCCTTCATAGTCTTGTGCTAGACAATTCTCGCTATAGTATATCTTGTAGATTTATAAATTCACCATTCGTCTGTGCATTGAATATTGTTGCCACACCTGGTCTAGTGGTACGGTTATATAGCTCGAGATTCTCACCAAAAATCCAATGAAGCGTTGGTAATATTGTCGGTCCTGACCTGGCATCTCGACTTCGGTCACTTTCTCATCGCCGTGACGTGGGTTCAAGTCTCATTTTCATTTTCATGGCAGTTGTCCAAATGTACTTTCAATCGCATGAAGTGATTACCTTGGCACTTCGATCTCATGAATTTAGGCGTACTACTAGATTGGCAGTTAGGTCTCTTCGTTTTATTTTTGAACTAGCTAGGCGTAACCGTAAGTTCTATTGTAATAATTTCTTTTCTCGCACTTGTCGCCTGTGGAACTCTCTTCCGGTTTCTTGCTTTTCTGTCACTTAGGATCTTCAAAATTTAAATCGCCATTTTCTGCCTTCCCTATTCTTTTATTTTTCTTTCACGCCACTAACATTTCTTTCACACTCAGTGACCGCTTGCGTCTTAGTGGCATTATCGCTTTGTTTGGGGTGAAATGTTTTTTTTTTAAAAAGCCGTTACTGATCCTACACATCTATATTACGGATCTACATATATATTTTAAAACGTCGTTTAAGTCATTCAGGATAGAATATTATTTCTGTAGTTTATTTTTGTAGTCCCCTTGTAGATTATAGTAAGGGTCGCTATTTTAGACCTTTGATGCAACTGTGATGTGAGTATGCAAAAGTTTGGAGTTGAATAATATTTTTTATTGCAGGAGTATTTTTTGCATTCTTACTTCTTATGTTGGTGAATATTTTTCATGTCTGAGGCGACTTGTTCCTTCTAAGGCGTTCTTCCTGTGTGAATTTCAGTAGAACAAAATTATTGCCTCTTTTTAAAGTCGTTCCGATGCCTGAGTGCAGAAAAAATTGATTGGGAAAGAATAATGATGGATATAAACATTTTCTTCACTTTCAAACACGTCTTTCTTTTTATATTAAGTACAGCTCACTCCTTAGGAAGAGCGTTACCTATGTAAAATATGTGTGATATTTTTTACAAAATTGCTCAGTGGAAAATGTCATGCTACCAGTTCTGACTGGTTGGGACACGGAAAGAAATGTTTATACAGCAGAAATCAAAGGAAATAATAATAATAATAATAATAATAATAATAATAATAATAATAATAATAATAATAATAATTATAATAATTAACCAGAAACAATCGATCATCTTGTATCAGGTTGCACGGTATTGGCGTTTCGGTTGTTGTACGATCCGACCTTCTTGAGAACCTTGTCCTCAAGGACACATGACGTAGGGGATAAAGACGTTGGTTAGATCCAGTGACTAGACCCAAATAATTGTAAGTTCAATTACAGGCCACGGCAGTGATGAACCAAAACTTGAAAAGTTGACTGAAAGGAAAATATTTTAGACATCCAGATGAGGCTTGACACGTGGAACTAGAACAATCTACCCCGGTGGACGAAATAAAGGGTTCAGTTAAAAATTCCAGTTACCTGAAGAAGTCCGGAGCGTGCAACGACCGAAATGTTGTGAATATGGCAATGAAGATGGGGATAACAGTCCGAATAATGTAAATAATGCAAGTAATCATTGGACGATCCGGCCTTTTTCAGGTAATTCTTTCGAACTGAACCCTTTATTTCGTCCAAAGGGGTAGCTTGTTCTAGTTCCACGTGCCTTTCCCATTCAAAGTTGTGAATATGGCAATGAAGATGAAGATAACAGTCCGTGTAATGTAAATAGCGCAAGTAATCCACCGGTCGATATATAATCTTTGTCCGACTTCGACGGATATGGAAGAAAATAAGAGCGAAGGTATTTGTGATATAAAGTAGAAAGGAGAAAGAGTTGAAAAAAACACATCTTGTCAAAGAAAAAAAAAGAAGATTATTGTTAAAGACGAGAAAGTAAAGAGATGAAGGGAACATTGAGGACGGAAGAGAAAGACGATGTTTCTCTTCGGAAATTGCTATTTGACAGCGGTATGGCCCAGTGAGAAGTTGGTGGAACGTTAATTGGGGGAAGTGCTGCACATTTGTAGATTCTTATCGGACAAGGCTTTTTATTTATCCATTTCCAACATTTTTCTTTCACATATTCTTCTACAGTCAGATTCCTGCATTTCGCATCATATTGTATTAAAGCGTTGACTTCTCTGAAATTCTTCCTTTCTAGAGATATTTCGTTAGTTTCTAGGGTTTATGTTTAGGGGGAACAGGGTCTCGTTTAATTATTTTCCTTTCTTTTAAAAGGACGACGGTCTTGTTTAATTGTTTTCCTTCTTTTTTGTTCTTTCTTTCTTTCTTTCTTGCTTTCTTTCAGTCTTCCTCCTTTTCTTGTTTTTTACTTTCTCCTTTTCTTTCTTTCTCAGTTTCTTTCTTTCTTTCTTCTTGTTTTTTTTCTTTTCTTTCTTTCTTTCTTTCTTTATTTCATTCTTTCTTTCTTTCTTTCTTTTTTTCAGTCTTCCTTCTTTTCTTGTTTTTTACTTCCTCCTTTTCTTTCTTTCTTTCTTTCTTTCAGTGTTCCTTCTTGTTTTTTTATTTCCTCTTTTTCTTTTGATCTTTCTTTTCTTTCTTTCTTTCTTTCTTTTTTCTTTCTTTCTTTCTTTCTTTCTTTCTTTCTTTCATTCTTTCTTTCAGTGTTCCTTCTTGTTTTTTATTTCCTCCTTTTCTTTTGATTTTTCTTTCTTTCTTTCTTTCAGTCTTTTTTCTTTTATGATTTTTACTTTCTCCTTTTCTTTCTTTCTTTCTTTCTTTCTTTCTTTCCTTCTTCTTTTCTTGTTTTTACTTTCTCCTTTTCTTTCTTTGTTTCTTTCTTTCAGTCTTCCTCCTTTTCTTGTTTTTTACTTTATCCTTTTCTTTCTTTCTTTCTTTCTTTCTTTCTTTCTTTCTTTCTTTCTTTCTTTCAACCTTTTCTTTCATTCTTCCTCCTTTTCTTGTTTTTTACTTTATCCTTTTCTTTCTTTCTTTCTTTCTTTCTTTCTTTCTTTCTTTCTTTCTTCTTTTCTTGTTTTTTACTTTCGCCTTTTCTTTCTTTCTTTCTTTCTTTCTTTCTTTCTTTCTTTCTTTCTGTGTTCCTTCTTGTTTTTTATTTCCTCCTTTTCTTTTGATCTTTCTTTCTTTCTTTCTTTCTTTCTTTCTTTCTTTCAGTCTTGCTCCTTTCTTGTTTTTTACTTTCTCTTTTTCTTTCTTTCTTTCTTTCTTTCTTTCTTTCTTTCTTTCTGTTTTCTTTCTTTCTTCCTTCTTTTCTTTCTTTCTCCTTTTCTCGTTTTTTACTTTCTCCTTTTCTTTCTTTGTTCCTTTGTTTCTTTCAGTCTTCCTCCTTTTTAGTTTTTTACTTTCTGTTTTTCTTTCTTTCTTTCTTTCTTTCTTTCTTTCTTTTTTTCTTTCTTTCAGTCCTCTTTCTGTTTTTTTATTTCCTCCTTTTCTTTCCTTCTTTCTTTCAGTCTTTCATTCTTTCTTTCTTTCTTTCTTTCTTTCTTCCTCCTTGTTTTTTACTTTCTCTTTTTCTTTCATTCTTTCATTCTTTCTTTCTTTCTTTCTTTCTTTCTTTCTGTCTTCCTTCTTTTCTTGTTTTTCACTTTCGCCTTTTCTTTCTTTCTTTCTTTCAGCGTTCCTTCTTGTTTTTTATTTCCTCCTTTTCTTTTGATCTTCTTTCTTTCTTTCTTTCTTTTTTCTTTCATTCAGTCTTTCTCTTTTTCTTGTTTTTTACTGTCTTTGTTTCTTTGTTTCTTTCTTCCTCTTTTTTACTTTCTCTTTTTCTTTCTTTCTTTCTTTCTTTCTTTCAGTGTTACTTCTTGTTTTTTATTTCCTCCTTTTCTTTTGATCTTCTTTCTTTCTTTCTTTCTTTCAGCGTTCCTTCTTGTTTTTTATTTCCTCCTTTTCTTTTGATCTTCTTTCTTTCTTTCTTTCTTTCTTTTTTCTTTCATTCAGTCTTTCTCTTTTTCTTGTTTTTTACTGTCTTTGTTTGTTTCTTTGTTTCTTTCTTCCTCTTTTTTACTTTCTCTTTTTCTTTCTTTCTTTCTTTCTTTCTTTCAGTGTTCCTTCTTGTTTTTTATTTCCTCCTTTTCTTTTGATCTTCTTTCTTTCTTTCAGTGTTGCTTCTTGTTTTTTATTTCTTCCTTTTCTTTTGATCTTCTTTCTTTCTTTCTTCCTCTTTTTCTTGTTTTTACTTTCTCTTTTTCTTTCTTTCTTTCTTTCTCTTTTTCTTTCTTTCTTTCTTTCTTTCTTTCTTTCTTTTCTTGTTTTTTTACTTCCTCCTTTTCTTATTCTCTCTTCTTTCTTTTTTCTTTTTAATCCTTCTGTTTTGGTGTATTTATTTTTCAAAATTCATATTTCCTGTTTTTATCACAACAGTTGAACTAGTATGACACAAGGCCACGTATTTATGGAACCCTACGATAATCAGATTCACTTGAGAGAAAATTTCTACTAGACTTTCTCGTCATTCTTTACATAACGCAGAGTCGAATGATGTTATTTACCGAAATATTCTATATTTTACTTGCCTCCATTTTACTTCAGAATTTTCCATTTCGTTCTTTAGTTTTTTATGTACTTATTTATTTTCCGTTTCTCTTTTCTTCCTTTCTTTCTTCCTTATTTTTCCATATCTTTCTTTCTTACTTTTTCGTTTCGTTTCGTTTCCTTTCTTTCTTTCTTTCTTTCTTTCTTTCTTTCTTTCTTTGCTTATTATTTTTTTTATGTTTCTTTCTTACTTTTTCCTTTCTTTCCCATTTCTTTCTTTCTTCCTTCCTTTCTTTTTTCTTCCTTTCTTTGCTTCTAATTTTTCCATATCGTTCTTTCTTTCTTTCTTTCTTTCGTTACTCCTTATTTTTCTATGTCGTTATTTCCTTGCTCATTACTTTTTCATTTCTTTCTTTCTTTCTTTCTTTCTTTCTTTCTTTCTTTCTTTCTTTGCTCTTTATTTTTCCATGTCTTTCTTTCTTACTTTTTCCTTTTTTTTTATTGCTCCCTATTTTTCCATGTCATTCAGTCTTTCTTTCTTTCTTTCTTTCTTTCTTTCTTTCTTTCTTTCTTTCTTTCTTTCTTTCTTTCAGTCTACCTTCTCCCTCATCATTAGGTGCGCCCATAAAAAATATTCAAATCACACTTTGTTTTAGATTTTGACCATTTTATTTTTCAATCCGTCAAAATGGCTTTCATTTCTTTTATTCTTGGTAATCGGCTAATCTAGTGAACTCCGTTTCTTTTCCTTTTTACGATGAATGCAATGACTGATCACAAATTCATAAAATCTTCCAAAAGAAAAGATTTCGAAAAAAAAAGTTTCTTTCAAGTAGATTTTAGGAATTTATGCAAATAATGAGAACCATATTTTTAGTTTTTAGTTTTCCGTCGGAATGGCACGGTCCCTATTTACAAATTACCAAGACCATGTCGCTGTCTTGACGTTAAAATATATTTAAAATGTTTCATATTACTTGCCTTTTTCATCCTTCCCCTGTATATGTGAATATATATATATATATATCTTAATCTTTCTCCATAATTTCGATCCCATAGAATAAGCTGATACATAACTTCTTGTTTACTTATCCAGCAATGTCCCCAAAGACGCACCTAAACTTAGCCTGACTTTATAATTAACATATATTTGATACATAAGCTGTCTAGGGAAATTAAAACCCAGCCACCTCGAAATTAAAATAGATTTTCCTTAACTTTAACAACACATAATATCAATATTGCCTTTGAAAGTTTATTCCTAACATCGCTTGACGATGGAACGAGATTATGGATTTTAAGTTTAATTTTTATAATTAAATTTATAAGTTTACGTTCAGTTTTGAAACATGGAAATTTTCAGTGTCACGTCGCGATGGAATCATATTTTTAAAAAGAAAATTATTATAATATATTTATTTATTTATTATAATTTTATCATACAGACAAAACCATTTTGCTCACTCTCACTACAAAGATGCAACATCATTTCAGTGCATTTCAACTGCACTTCGACGTGTGAGAATCGAAAATGGTTATGAAGAATCCTGCTTGTAGGCAAGCCGTATGTGAAACGTCACTTCCTTTTTCCATTTGTTTGAGAAGAAAAAATATACATACAGCACAAACGGTGACGGAGTGAAACAAAACTGCTTGTTGACAGCAGTTTGGTGATGAATGGATTGGGTGTTTAATGTTGACTGGTCTGTGGACATTTTTCTTGCCGATAAACACCGGTCAAAAGTTTAGACACATCATCTCACAAGTGTCCTAAGAGTGAGAGGTAGGGGAGGAGAGGTGGAGATAGGGGATAGCGATACGTTGGAGTAGGTAAAGGTCTAGCGATAGTTCTAGTAGTAATTGGGAATGTTATTTTTGGTTTACTAAAAAAAGAGAGGTGCAGTTGAAATGCACTGAAACAAAGTTGCATCTTTGTAGTGAGTAAAATGGTTTTGTTTATATGATGAAATTATAATAAATAAATAATTATCGCTCTACTATCGGTATCGAGCCCTCTTTTGGATTAATGCTGTGAACGTTGGAATTTATATATTACTTTCGTTCTCATCGCATCGGATATATATATATATATATATATATATATATATATATATATATAAATGGTTTATTAGACCGAAACGTCCGACTTTGACATTATATTAACATTAAAACAGCATAATTGCATATAAGGATTTTTGTTTGTATGTATATATATATGTATGTGTATATATATACACAGGGTGCAAGTCGTGTAATAGCAGGGGATAATTGTCCATCCCACAAAATATTTAATATCTTAAAAACCACTACACTAATTGAGTTTCTTTTGCCCATGTTTTCGGATAAGACGTTTAGCCATCTTGACACCATTTGTCGTAACACTCACTGATAAACCCGTTTAAGTTATTCAGCTAAAAAGAGTACAGGTTAAAATCGCTTTATGTCAGCCCCACTATGTTTTCCCAACTGAGCAACAGTGGGAGGAAAAAGATCATTTAGGTCTGCAGTAATGGTACGAATATTCATAATCTGGCTTCCATCTTCAAAGACCATCAAGAGAACGGTGAATAAGTTTAAAAAAGAGGGAGTAATACAGAGGAAAAATGGATCATGAGATTACAGCAGCAAGAGGAATCATCATTTCAACTTAGAGATAAATATCTTCTCATTGTTCAAAGTAGAGTCCAATAGTGTAATAAAAACCTCGGAGAATTCCAGTAAGATATCTTTAATCATTTCTAAGATAGAAAGGTTCAAAGCTTAATCTAACAATCGGACAATTTTGCTGTTACACCCTGTGTATATATATATATATATATATATATATATATATATATATATATATATATATATATATATAAATTCAATTTAAATAGAAAACAGACAACCTTAAGGGTCAATTGGTTATAATTGATTTCCCCGCGACGTATATGATTTTTACCTGGTTTATCAGACACACTTTCAAGGGTGAAAAAATGTTTTAAATTTTCATATAGTTCTTATACACTTTTGCGGAGCAGTTTTAAGTTGATGTAAGGTGATATACTGAGAGTGGGGAGAAGGAGTATGACAGACATGGTCAAAATTAGAGAGGGAAGGAAGAGATAGGAATAATTAGAGAAAGGAATGATAAAGACATTTAAGAGTAAGGGAGCGGAGTAAGGGCCAGACATTGACCTATTTAATAAGCCATCTCACAGGAAACCAGATAAAGAGCAAAAAAAGAGAAATAAAGATATAAGAAAGCAGAAGTGGAAGTAGGGGTTTAGAAAGAAAGGGAAATAGAAAGTTTGTAAGAATAAAGTAAAAGAAAAAAAACACTCTCTCATATACTAGGGAAATAAATTATAAACAATGGACCCTTAAGTTTGTTTTCTATTTAAATTGAATTAATAATTGTTCTGATTTGGCATAGAGCTCTCTGGATTACACCCTCCTTGGGATTATCCATACGGATTACCAAACATTTTATTACTCTTGTATTACGAGGAAAATGTATGGAGTGGGAGGATAATTGGCTGGTCACATTCAATGCCTTGAAAACCAAAGTGATGACGTTCCACATGTTCGAGCTGACCCTGAATTTTTGCCTATTGCATAGAAAAGGATGTTCTCTCAGGGAGTCTCTGGGCATCTGTAGGGAATTAAGCTCGCCCCAGACCTCAAGTGAAACTTGTACATATCATCTATCGCTAAAGATGTTGAAGAATGGTCGGCTCCTTATGCCACTACAGTAAGAACCAAGTTCCCCCTTACTATCCTCTATCTTTACATGAGTCAGATCACATCGAAAATGGAGTAGTACTGTCATATATGGATAGAAGATGCCCAGGCTTCAGCTTTCAGGGCCCAAAAGCGTCTCCGTAGCCTTGTGGGTGGCGAATTATTTTCCACCCTACAACCCTTTTCTCAGAGACGGAAAGTTGCAAGCCTCTCACTATTCTATCGCTATCTCTACACTGGTGAGACCTAAGTTCCACTCGAGCAGATACTTCCCATGGACCGCGGCTTTGTGGAACTGACTCCCAAGATCACTACAATCTTAACCTGTTCAAGTCTATATTTAACCGTTATCTTCCTCACGTATCATCAAAAACTATGCCTTGTTTTATTTTTAAGCATTGAACCCCAAGCAAAGTGGGAAGCCACTAGCACGCAAGGGGTTACAGATAGTTGGAGTGAGAGCAAAGAGGGGTGATAGAGGAAAGGATGAAGAGACGGCTAGGGGATAGATCAGGGCATCAGGAGACGTCGATTGACGTTACATTTGAAGAGTTGGAGATTATAGCCATCAGGGAAACAATAAAAGGGGAGGGAGTTCCACAGGCGAGAAGTGCGAGACATGAAGCTATTGGAGTAGAAGAGATGGCTACATTTAAGTTTCGACAGTGAAAGGGTAAGTGCGATATGCCAGCCTAGTTAAGCGCTTAAATTCATGAAGTCTGTTACCGTGAAAGTATTTGTAAAAAAGACAGATGGAGGCAACGGCACGTCTGTGAGAGAGCGGCTTCAGACAAGATGCCAGATCAGGGCCAATTACATTGCATATCCGTCTTTGGATTTTATCAAGAACCTCGAGACAATCAGAAGGGGCTCCAGACCATATATTGCAGCAATACTCCATGCAGGGGCGAATGGTTGATATCACTTATTCTGTAACCCTCTACCTCGAGTGACTCTTGTGCGAACATTATTATGAAAAATAAATCCATTTCGTTATGTTACTATAATAATTGTGAATTATTCTTAGCTCTGTCCACAAGATATCAGATTGAGTTTATTGAATAAAGCAATTACGTAACAGTTCCGAATTACAAAAATAGGTTTCTTAAACTCTTACACATACTTATACTTATATATACTTTTTATCCTCGTTACGCCTCTGAAGTTTGCATACATTATCTCATAGAAGACAGGTGAGTGTTCAATGTTTTTTTTTAAAATTCATATATAACCTACAATTTGTTGGGGAAATTATAGCATCTGCTTAATTTTTGTATATGCTTTTAGTATTGTGTCATTTATTGCCTCTGATAGAAACCGTTTTTTGTCAAAGATTAAAATTTGTAAAGTATATATATATATATATATATATATATATATATATTGGCAGCATGTTTTCATTAAGATATGTCTCATTGAATAATTTAAACACCCTTTGTCTACTTATTTTCAATAGGATCCTCTCATATTCACGAACAAGCTTAGTATCCTTATTAAAAGAAAGAGAAAAAATTATCACGTTGATACATATTCATTTATTCCGAGTACTTTCGACATTAGCACAATGTCATCATCGGAGGGTTTTTTTTTTAAGACAGAATTGTTGTCTTTATCTGAAAGTCATTCATTTTTTTTAAACTTTGTAGTAAAAAAACACTAAGGTTACGCACTCTACAATTTAAATTTCTCGATGTAAACGCCAGGGGAGGTAAGTTATTGTCCATATGTTTTTTTAAATAATATGTATTTATATATATTTATTAATATTTATATTTAAAACTATATTTTATCACACACACACACATATTATTGAATAATATAGACACATTGTATTAATGGCGAAAGTACTCGAAATAAATGAATATATATCAACATGGTAATTTTCTCTCTTCCTTTAATAAGGATACTAAGAATTTTGTCCTTAATTAGGAGAGAATCCTACTGAAAATTTTTGCTTACTTATTTTTAATAGGATCCTCTCGTCAACACGGATATGTTTCTTAGTATTTTATTTGTTCATCATTTTTCTAAGATTTTTTCTGTTGTGTTCATTTGAAAATTAATTTCTTTACTAAGAAACTTGAACGTAATTACGAGAGGGTCCCATAAAAAAGTAGACAAACCTTGTCTAAATTATTTAATGTGACGTCTTAATGAAAACATCCCGCCATTATATATATATATATATATATATATATATATATAGAGAGAGAGAGAGAGAGAGAGGGGGAGAGAGAGAGAGAGAGAGAGAGAGCGAGAGAGAGAGAGAGAGAGTCATAGGCGATCAGTGGAGATCTCAGAATTCCCCTCGAATAACCGCGGGTATACACTAGACTATTACTCTGGAACATTGGTCAACGGTTTCCGCTGTCACTCCTGCAACAGGAATGGGATGCGCTGTTTCAGTCTGCATAATGCAAGCCCACGTACTATGCAACATGTCCGACAATTTTCCTGAGCGGCACAATCATCAAACGTATCACATTGGACTCAAATACAACATGGTCGGACAACACCCAACTCGATGAAAATGGTGTCCGCTGATGAGGATAGATGTGTTTTCATATGCAACATTTCATTTTTACATGGTGGACCTTGAATAACATGGCCTGAATGTTGAGTGATATTTTTTATTTTATAGCCATTAATATTTTAAACTGCCTAAAACTTTGCAGTTAGTCTGTCTGAATATTAGTTTGGTTTGTTTTGTTTTACGGCATATCAACATCAATGGGTTATTTAATGCCGACAAAATTTTCATTGTTGGTAATATTTTTTTATCTATCTATCTATCTATCTATCTATCTATCTATCTATCTATCTATCTATCTATATATCTTGGTGTCTTCATGTCTATTTGTCTCTCTTGGTCTCTTCACATCTATCTATCTATCTATCTATCTATCTATCTCAGTATATTTCGGTTTGGTTTAGTTTGTTTCACGGTATATCAACCTCAATGGGTTATTTAATGCCGACAAGATTTTTATAACTGGTAATATTTTTTATCTATCTATCTATCTATCTATCTATCTATCTATCTATCTATCTATCTCAGTATATATTGGTTTGCTTTGTTTACAACATATCAGCCTCAATGGGTTGTTTAATGCCGATAAAATTTTTATTGTTGGTAATATTTTTTTCCAAAAATCTCTTTCTGGTAATAATTTTCCTTCGCTGGTAATTTTTTTCAAAAAATGTATATGCTGGTAATTTTTTTTTCTTTTTACAAATTATTTCTATATTCTAATTATATTTTTAAACTTTCATAGTATTTTGACCCCAGTTTAGTGATTAACTATTTTCCAATAGCTGGGACCCTAACAGGTGCTACCACTCCGGATCAGGGTAGACCTGGGAAAACCAGTAATTAAGAGGTGGTTCCACTCTCCTCAAAATCTTCTGATCAGAGGCCTTGCTGCTGGACGTAATTTATCGTCATAACCAGGACGACTTAATATTAGTAACATGTCACTGAAGATACTATTTACAACAATGTGTAAGGAGCATTTAACTCTAGTTTCACTTGTTATGATAGTGATTTTAGTATCTGAGGGTCACAAGCCATAAACAGTGATTTCATTATTTAGACAATGATGTATCTTTCCATACATGACTGGCGTGGCAGATTTTTTTTCCCGCAGTAGGTTGCCATTTCTTTCTGCGGTAGACCAGTTGCCATCCAAGGCTATAGAATCCGGTCTGTCTTATTTACCAATAGCTGGTGGGAGAAGAAGAGAATTCATACCTTTTACGCAAGTGAATGTAATGGATTCCTCAATCCGAGCCGATATCCTAGTAAATAAATAGAGGTTACTTTTTCTGAAATACAAACTTCGTCTTTGGTTAATTTTGAAGAATAGCACTTGGTTTGTACAAATACGTTTTAAAAAGGCATGAACTTAATTATCCCTAAACAACTGATCATTATCACATATTTCACTTTCAACATACGACTAAATCAAAGACGAATAACTGAAAGTGAGGAGGATTCTGCGCATGCAACTGTTCTCTAATCGAATTACCTGTCATTTATAGGTAGAAACCAATAATAATTAACACTGTTCGCCCCCATTGGATATTTTTATATTAAACTTCACCCAATAGTTGAGAGTCACTCAAGGTAGCGATTATTGTATGAGTTGTTTGATATGAATCTAAGAGGAGGGGGTAAAAAATGAAGATTATAAGGATAAGAATATAGATAAAACCTGATTGATTCATTTTTTTACAGTTTATCAACCCATTGCAGGTTATATAAAACCAGAAAATATTTTTAGATTGTAATTTTTTTTTGGTGGAGTTGGAGATAATAATGGTTTATAAATACAAGTCTTACTATTTAATCCATAGCTGGGGGACAAGAGGTAGGTTCATTAGATATCCCGAGTGTAACTGCGCGTAAATGAATATAACGAACCCGGCTGGAATTTCGAACTCGGCTCTCTGATTAATAATTCCGAGCCATTATCCACTACACCATCCGCACATTCGAGCTTACAGCAACTGATATTGCCAAGCAGTCACCCATCTGAACAGGATCGACGTTGCTTAAATTCGGTGGTCGTACAGGAACCGGTATTTTAACCTGATGTGGCAGATAACGATTGATCTTTCACTTGAAGTGGTTAAGATTGCAGTGCTCAAGGAAGCATATATGCGGGAGCCTATTTTAAAAAAAAGATCTTGGGAAAAAGTTATTTTGGAGGGGGTGATTTGACCCCGTGACCTTGGTAGACGTGTCCTATCTATAGCGTTCTGACTTAGTAGACCTAAAGAATGGAGCACATCTGAACATTTTACAGGAAAACAGCGATAGGCTTGTGACGTTGCGTTTTAAGGAAAGCTGTGTTGCATAAAGGGAATTCCCTGATGTGTGCGGTTGTAATCGAACAGTTTATGGATGACTAGATTTTAAATAGAATCTTAAGTGAAATGACTTTTCTCCTCCATAATAAAGACCCTTTTTCAAATACTGCGATTGGGATAGGGGGCAAATGAATACTTATACTAGCAGAAAGCCCCAATGAGGATTGACGTCATCCAAAAAAATGTTGATGGAAGCACTGATTATGCAGAGCAGCAATAAACACAATGTAATTTAATGGGCGTCTGAAGAAATTGCGAAAAAATATTTACGTCGCGCTGACGGGGCGGGAAATTTACTTTAGAATCAAATTCACATTCCCTGCTGCGACCGGAAATGGGAAGAAACTTGATCTAATTGGTTTAACGGTTCGTACCCAGTCAAAAGCATAACACATTAGCTTCTTTATGTGTATAAGTTGTGATGTGTTACCTTGTTAATGCGTTAATAGGATCGAACATCACCAGGAAAGCCGGTCCTGTAGCCAAAGGGCCGTTTCTAATTTTGATACAGGAGGCCATTTTTGGATCGAAGAGTGTCGAGTCGTTTGAAGGTAACCTCGCCAGATGCCAATACATATTAAAAAAAAAGAAATAAAGGGAGATAGAGAAAGAGAGAGACTATATACTAACGATAACTTGTAAAAAAAGGGTCCGTGGAATGGCAAAATTCATCTACGAGTGGAAATGGTTACGTCACTCACCAAACCTGGGTCTGTCTGTTCTTGTCGATTCTCTCATTTTTGTATGTCAAAGTTAATTTAGTCTCCCAGTGATTAGATAGAGGTCGTCGTGGTAAGAAATTAGTCAAAATCTTACTTATTATAAAACGCAGATTGTGTGTGTGTGTGTCTGTACGTTTATATATTGGATCGGATTTCCTACATTTTTCAACCGATTTCAACAAAACTTCACAGGACTACGTAAAATTACCTTGCGGTGGTTCTGACAGCGCCAAAAATTGAAAAACCTAATTGTTTTTGCACGAAATCAATTTGAAAATACGATAAAACACGATTCTGTCGCCAGAATGAAAGGGGGATAACTCATATCAAGTTTTACTTATTATAAAACCCAGGTTGTTTGTTTGTGTGTGTGTGTGTGTTCGTTTATATATGGAATCGGATTTCCTACATTTTTCAACCGATTTCAACAAAACTTTACTTTTTTTTTGGCAGGTAGTGTTTCTTATCGTCTTGCACAGATTTTTCTTTATTTTTAAATTCAGAATCCTTTAAAAATTCCATTTACAAGACAATTGTTTATAATAAAATTCTATTCAATCGATAGAATCATAACGATTGAAAACGATGTTTTTGTTTGAGTTTGACCAATTCGTAAAAAAAAAACAAAAACAAAAAAACAAACACAACCCCCCCCCAAAAAAAAAACTAATTAAGACATGCGTGTCCGTCAACCTTAAACAATAATCTTTGTCAATTTTATTTTTCAGTCTTTATGATGGTCGATACTTGATCTATCTCTTACTGTTACATACCTGGGCAACGCCGGGATCTCCTGCTAGCCAATAATAAAAATACGGAAAGTAATTAAACTTTTTTTTCTTGTCTTATCACGTTATTATTTTAATATGATCAAACAATATCGAGTCTTCAGAGGCAAACCTCTACGGGTACATGTACAGTCTCCCCAAAACCTCCAAAATTTGGAACTAAAACATCTGCTTGTACCCAATCAAATCTATAACCCACTTATTTGTGTTCATAATTTGTGGTGTTTTATCACGTTATTGAACAAATAGATTATTTTTCGTCCTCCAAAAGCTTAGCAAACTTTTATGAGAGAAGAAAATTTTGTTTGAAACTAAAAGTGCTGAACTGTTATGTAATATCAATCCTCCTATATAACGGAATATATTGGACAATGTCCTTACAGATGAAGAAGGTAACAGAAACGTTATTCTACCGAAGGATGCTGAGAAAAGCATGGGCTGAACATGAGTTTAACAAGAAAGTTTTCAGGAAAATAGAAAGATAAATGAAACTTATACTTAGGAAAGACGAAGTTGAAATTTCTAGGGCACATAATGCGGAAAGAAGCCTCAGAGAATTTGACACACATAGGATATTATGAAACCAAGAATGACAAATGAAATCAGCGAGTAACTAACCTAACGAGATTACGGATGATAGAACTGGAAAGCATGGCGAAAAGACAAACCTTGCTAAGAGCCCCAAAATATAGGAAGTTGTGGAGAGCCATGATCGATTACGTCTTGAAGGGACACGGCAATATAGAAGAAGAATAGGAACGGGCATGGCACAAAGAAGATACATTTGCATGTGGATTAAAAGCTGTGGTTCGTGAATTTGATAATTGTGAGTTCAATCTCTGGATTGGTTAGAGCATGCTTAGAATCAAAGCGAGCAATGATCGAAAAGTAGTAAATAAGAACAAAACGGGGATCCGTCGACATGAACAGTGGAACGTTAATACTTTATTTTCGTAGATTAAATATTAGGTTGGTGCAAAAATAATGACGTAATAATGTCGTTTTTTGACGTTAAAAATACGTCAAAAAACGACATTATTACGTCATTATTTATAAAAGGTTCAGTTGGGATCTTACCTGGATCGACAGACACCTGGAAAAGGCCACTGGGAAAAACGATCGAAACTTTTCTATGATAACAGTAAAGATAAGGATATTAGTCCGAACTAATCCATTACTCGAAGCCAACAGAAGGTAACTTTTCGAGGTGTCAATTGAGCTGAATAAAATAGAACGAGGACGCAACGTACGTTGCGAAGCATCGGGTATAAGCTGTTTCATGCCTTTGCTTGAAAAAGGCAAACACGATGCGTAGAAGATATCGCCTGTTCCTTTATTTATTCATTTGTTGTCTTGAGAGAGAGAGAGAGAGAGAGAGAGAGACACACACACACACACACACGCGCGCACACGCACACATACATACAGACAGACAGACAGACACACAGACAATACCTTTGATTTTAAAGAATGATAAGATGTCGAGGGTACAGTAAAAATCTAGATGAAATCTGCTACCAATGTTGCATTACAATTTTGCCGCATGTTTCGAATAGAAATGATCACTCAGTACAAGACTCGAGAGCCACCCAAGGTAGTAGACAATGATGAATGAAGTGTATGATATGAATGAAAGAGGAAGATGATAGAGTGTGAAGATTATGAAGATAACGTTTGACCTTTGACACGAGGTTAAAATTGTTGTGTCCAGAGAAGTATCCACGCGGAAATCTGTTTTAAAAATTAGCAATACTTGAAAAAAATCTGAGTGACACTTTCACCTTATAGAATAGAGAATCCGTGTACGTATCATGGCTGTAAAGATCTCCATTATTGAAACTAAAAATGGAACTTGATGGATAGCGGCTCGGATTGAGGAATCGGAGAGTCGAGTTTGAATTCCAATCGAATCCAGTACATTCACTTACGTGCTAATACCTTTGGGAAAGGTATGAACCCTCTTCTTCTTCCTCCAGCTATGGGTAAATATGAGGATAGACCTTTGGGAAAGTTATGAACCCTCTTCTTCTTCCTCCAGCTATGGGTAAATATCAGGATAGACCTTTGGGAAAGGTATGAACCTTCTTCTTCTTCATCCAGCTATGGGTAACTATCAGGATAGATCTTTGGGAAAGGTATGAACCCTCTTCTTCTTCCAGCTATGGGTAAATATCAGGATAGACCGGGTTCTTTAGCCTTGGGTGGCAACTAGTCTAGGAGAAGGAAAACTCTGAATTCAAAACCTGATCCTCCAGGTTGGGGGTTGTGCAGTAGGCTAACAATCTACTCATATAACAAAAAACTTGTTATAGAAAACGCGAAGATATCTTGCTGTGCTATGTTCCTCAAGGAATTTTAAGTCATAATAAATTATAAGTAATAAACGCGCGAAGATGATTCTGCGGAAAGCATAGGCCAGATAAATTAAAACCGGTAACTGATCTTTAAAAAATTTCTTTCAATCAGTTGTTAAATGGAGCAAGAAATGGCTTGTAAATTTTACCATCTCCAAAACGAAACTTCTTCATATTTTTAATGTAAGATCAAGTTTATTATCTCGTTGTTATGTCGTGTTGGAGAAACAAGAAACAATAATACTGAGTAAAATTATGAGTTTCGGGTCAAATATAGGAAAAAATATGCATCCGACAGAACGATAAGATAAAGAATAAGTAAAGTATATACAGTAAAGTATATAGAAAAGACTCCCATGGGTATGCTTCCCTGAACACAACAATCTTAAACCCTTCATGCCAAGGGTCAATTCTTATCTATCCTCCTTATTCTCATAATTATTACTACATAACCCTACCTCTTTCACTGATGTCATACACATCATTCATCATTATCATTTCAATGGTAAACCTCTAACTTGAGTGGCTCTCAAGTCTTGTATTCAGTAAATTTTATGAGAAAAAAAATTGTCGACATTTTTTACTATTGAATCATCTAGCCATGTTTTATATGTCTGTCATATTTGTAACTTTCTCAGAATAAGATTACTCTACCTGTTATATAGGAATAAAGTGTCGCTACCGACACTGGAGTTTGAACACAGATCACCAGTGACCAAATACAGGTGATTCCATTTCTAATAAGTAGACAACGTGATGGTAAAGGAAATGTATATATGGGAATTAGCGTGGCATCTAATGGATCACCATTTCTAGTCTATCCTCTATTACTATACGGATCGTCATTTCTACGCTATCCACTATACTATTTCTCTATTCGGATCACTATTCGGTGATTACAATTCGAGCGAGTATTATGGAGCAATTACTATTAGCGCGAGTGATATTCGAAGGCGTCTGACACCTGCATTGTTCAACGGCGTTACTATAGTTGTATCTACGATTACAAAGTCTCTACTACAACGAAAGTGAGAACGAGTATTCCTTGATATTACAAAAGTGGCAACGAGTGTTCGTTGGCATCACAAAAGTACCCTTGTGAATTGAAGAAAAGGTTAATTTTGGAGGGAGCTATAACTCTGAGTAAATAATTATAAACTCCCTAATATTTGTATAGATAAAAATACTCATAGAAAATGACAAACAAGAAAACGAGTATTATTTCTTACCTCATTATTATGTGGTGGAGAAACAAGAGACAGTAATACTGAGTAATTTTTTTTTTTTATAGATGTGTATAATGAGTGTCCAGATAAGTTAGTTACAAATTACAAGAATTGTCTCGGGTTTTCTTACATCGAATTTTTGTTGAGTGCTAATAGATAAATATTACTATTATGGCTTCAGAAATGAAAAGGAGATGAAATTTTCATTGACGCAAGTGTTCATGGCCTGTCTGTACGAACTGCTTGTCCAATAGTAAGAATTTCACATGTTTGCATGTGTAGAGGAGAAAGAAATGTTGGGTCGATTCTCATTGGTTTAGAATGAGCGAATTAATGATAATTATAATTGTTATAATTATTTTATTATAATTAATTTTGACTGTATAATTTTTAATTATATTTTATGAACACGGCACCGCGGCAGTATAATTATTCCGTCATTCCTATGACGATAAACTACATCCACGTCCTGAGTATGACGATAAACTACATCCAGCAGTAAGGCGTCTGATCAGGAGGTTTTGAGGAGCGTGGAAGCACCTATTAATTACTGATGTTCCCGGGTCTACCCTGACCCGGAGTGGTAGCATCATTTAGGGTCCCAGCTAAGGGCAAATAGTTAACACCAAACTGTGGTCAAAACACCATAAAGGCATAAAAATAGGTTTTAATAGCAGCAATATATTTTTGTAAAAAATTATGAGCAACAATGAATTTTTGAAGGAAAAAAATTACCAGCTATTCATTATTACCAGCAGTGCATTTTTGAAGAAAATATTACCTGCAATACATTTAAAAAACAATACCAGCAATACATTTTTGCAAAAATTATTGCCAGCAATGGTTATTTGATGGAAAAATTGTTACCAGCAATGTATTATTACCAGCAATACATTTTAAAAAAAAAAATATTACCAGCAATACATTAAAAAAATGTTAACGGCTCTGCATGTTTGAAGGAAAAAATTATTACCAGCAATATATTATTACTAGCAGTATATTTTTGAAAAAAATTATTACCAGCAATATATTTTTAAGAATAAAATATATTGCCAGCAATATATTCATTTTGAAAAAAAAAATATTGCCAGCAATACATATTTGAAGAAAAACAAAGATTACCAGGAATAAAAATCTTCTCCGCATTAAATAAAGCACTGAGGTTGATATGACGTAAAACAAAAGAAACCAAACCAATATATTCTGAGATAGATAGATAGATAGATAGATAGATAGATAGATAGATAGATAGATAGATAATGAGACCAAGAGAGACAGATATACATGAAGAGACCAAGACAGACACACAGAGAAATAGACAGATAGACAGATAGATAGATAATGAAGAGACCAAGAGAGACAGATAGACATGAAGAGACCAAGATAGATAGATAGAAATAGACATAGATAGATAGATAGATAGATAGATAGATAGATAGATATGAAGAATCCCAGAGAAACAGATAGACATAAAGATACCAAGGCAGATAGATAGATAGATAAAAAAAATATTACGACCAATAAAAATTTTGTCGGCATTAAATAATACATTGAGTCTGATATGCCGTAAAACAAAACAAACGAAACCGTATAATTATTTCTTATTTATGTATTTTTTTTTTTTATGGACCGGACATATTTCATGAGACAAACGAAAAATGCGTGCAGCAATTGTTCTTTGAAACGCCAAATATATTGGGAAAATGGTTGGTTCCTTTTCACCGCGCCCATCTGACGGCATCTCCTATGCTCTATGTTTACAAGAGATTTGCACCACGGACAGTAAAAGGATAAAGCCACTAAGACGCAAGGGGATTACTGACGATGAAAGATAACAGAGTGGAGGATATT
The DNA here is from genome assembly GCA_963932145.1 of Acanthosepion lycidas. Lineage (NCBI taxonomy): Eukaryota > Metazoa > Mollusca > Cephalopoda > Sepiida > Sepiidae > Acanthosepion > Acanthosepion lycidas. The sequence goes on along the minus strand of OZ010578.1, from coordinate 117,724,564 downwards.
GAGAAAACTTTACTGAGGAGAAAGCGTATTTAAAAGACACGAATCCAAAAAGCCGGAAGACAAAAGACGTTGCATTTAATTCTTTCTTGATTGCAAAGCAAGAACCTGGAACACAGGCGAAAGGTGCAAGAGAAGAAACTATAAGTATAGAACTTACGGTTATATCTAGCAATTTACAAGTGTAATAATGCTACTTAGCTGTTAATTTATTTCATGGTTGAGTTTGTTTTACGGCATATTAACACCTCAATGGGTTATTTAATACAGACAAGATTTTTATCTTGGTCTCTTCATGTCTATCTGTCTCTCTTGCTATCTATCTATCTATCTATCTATCTATCTATCTATCTATCTCAGTATATTTCGGTTAGGTTTAGTTTGTTTCACAGTATATCAACCTCAATGGGTTATTTAATGCCGATAAGATTTTTATTGATGGTAATATTTTTTATCTATCTATCTATCTATCTATCTATCTATCTATCTATCTATGTTTCTTCATGTCTCTCTGTCTTGGTCTCTTCATATCTATCTATCTATCTATCTATCTATCTATCTATCTCAGTATATATTGGTTTGGTTTTCACGGTATATCAACCTCAGTCGGTTATTTAATGCCGACAAGATTTTTATTGCTCGTAATATTTTTTATCTATCTATCTATCTATCTATCTATCTATCTATCTATCTATCTATCTATCTCAGTATATATTGATTTGGTTGGTTTTATGGTATATCAAACTCATATATCAATATATACTGAGATAGATAGATAGATAGATAGATAGATAGATAGATAGATAGATTAAATAGCAAGGTAAACTCGGTTTTCTAGCCTTGGTTGTGAGCCTGTCTTACGAAATTTAAGATTCAAATTCTTGGCAACGGGAAATCATTCCACCATATTTACCAAGAAGCTATGTGAATTCACAGATGAAAAAATAAATTAATCAAAAGGAATTCAAAGAAAGTCATGGCCGTATCTATCTTGAGCGGACATGACGTTAAAAATGCTTAAAGTATTTCTTTGGAGAAGAAACAGGATAGAATTTGGAATAAAAAATATCCTAAGTTAACTGAACGAAATATAGTGATTTTCCAAGCGTAGCTTAGATGTGTCAGAAGGACGAAATTAGGGGGCACCCAGTGAGGATCGAACTCACTACTCAGTCGTAATATGTTCTAGCGAGACAATCTTGCTAACTATTACACCGCCTCGAGGTGTCCGCGCTCTTTCCAGTATAGTGATTTTCCAAGCATAACTCAGATGTGGCACAAGGCCGGAAGTATGGGGCACCCAGTGAGGATCGAACTCGCTACTCAGTTCTAGCGAGCCAAGCTTGCTAACCATTACACTAC
>OZ010578.1:117670705-117720705 GCA_963932145.1 Acanthosepion lycidas | reverse complement strand
AGATAGATAGAGAGAGAGAGAGAGAGAGAGAGAGAGAGAGAAACAGAGATAAAATATAGTCTTAAGGTATGCTATATTGATGGGTTAAAGTGCTCAATATCAGGGATAGAGTTTAAACTCGGAGGGCGAATATTTTCTACGAAAATTTCTCGGACATTCAGGCCGGTAAATGTTGTTAATACTGTTCATTATAAACAGAACATTTACTTAAATATTTGTATCCATAAAAAAAATACCCGCTCGGCCCGGTGGCTAGGATAGAAGTGTAGTATCTGCGCTTTGTGAGCTGCCTGGTCGGGTGTCTGTCGAACTCTATGCTTGCAGAGAGGAACCGAGACGAAGCTCCGCCGAAGGGTAGGGTTTCGTTGGGGGAGGTTGACGGAACTGGCCCGCCTCGGCGGGTTTGGATTGTTATTTATTTTTGGCTGGGTCTACGGACTCAGATATACCCACATTAAAAAGGCCTTGTGCCACGTTCGATCCCCGTGGGTGGATTGATAAATACCATCTATAAAAAGAATGTATAAACATAAAAATTTCTTAAAATAATTGTCCATTTCATAATCTGTATATATACATACATATATATATATATATATATATATATATATATATATATATATATATATATATATATATATATATATATATATATATATATATATATATATATATACTTCGATTAGTGCGGGAAATGTGTACATCGTTAACTTTAAAAAGCAATTTTCAATTACTGTGGTTAAAGAATATATATATATATATATATATATATGTATATATGTGTGTGTGTGTGTGTGTGAGTATGATATATACATATATATATATGTGTGCTTGACCAAATCATGGAGCTTTTAAAATTTATAATATTGAGTGCCTACACATTCTGGAGTAGATATCGAATTTTTTAAACAATAGAATTTTAATGTCAACCGGCCTATCGACCTAAAGTCTTAATTCAGGAAACATTTTTTCGACAGGATTCGAACCTGCGTTCCCCTTTTTGAAAGAGGTTTCGTTGGTTAAGAAGGGAATATAATCCTCTTCCGATTTACCGTATGTGTTGCCATATTAAACCCACTTTTTTATTTAATATTATAATATTATGGAGTTAGTTTCAGGTGCCTGGGTAAATGCTGACCACTCGGTAACGTCTATTTCGCAAATAAGCATGGTAGATATTTCTTGGCCATTTTGGAGAAAAGAAAAAAAATCATTGTGTTAGAGAGACCAGCAAATACAGTAATTTGTATTTTTCATTTTGTAAATTTGATAATGCCAAATTCGTGTCGGATTCCATTTCGTCTTTCCTTTTTTCTGCTTCGTAGCGGCACCAGAATTAAGCCATGTACTTAAATTCTATCAAAATGCATCCACTGCGAGAATTATCTCGACATTTTAATTACAACGTCTATACTTATTGGGACCATTTCTACAGTCATTTGAAATAAAATAACAGTTTCTCATGAATTAGGCGGACAGAATTCTTCGCCTACGGCAGATTTATGAGGTTTATTAAACCAATGAGGCATTATATCGGCCACAAAAGTGGGCCAGAATTTGATTTCGATATTTTGCCTGTTTAGAGACACGAAAAAAAACAAAAAACAAAACAATCACTGCTTTTATTTCCGCCACATATACTCGCATATATGTCGATTTATATTTATTTTCGCATATAATGAGGAAAGCCGGGCATATTGAAGAGGAAGGAGAAACAAAGAATTAGCGAGGAACCTACGTTTTTGTTTCAAATCGACGAACAGGGACGATTATATATATTTTTTTCAATGAGATCCTTCTAGGATAGTTCATTTTATCACTGTAAATTATAAAAAATGAAAAAAAAAATCTAGCCAGCCCTTTCAGTTCCAAACACAGTTTCAATTTGAAACTTTGTACATGGCAAGTCTGTTTTTTTTTAAAACAAGATTAAAAAGCCGGTCTGTACACGAAACAACTTAATATTCGTCAAGAGGGCTTAAAATGAATAGCTCGGAATATGAAATCGTCGTTCCGATTGATTAATTTAAATCGTTTTTTACGAATTATCAACCCCTTGCAGGTTAGTTAAAACCAGACAATATTTTTAGATTGTAAGGACTTAATGCTTTCACGATAAAATCAGGACCTAGAATTTATGATTTTAAGCTAGATTGATTTTAACTAGATTCGATTGATGAGGTCTCATCAATTTCCAGATGAGTTTGTTTGATGTAACTGTAAATTCTACGCTTATAGTTTTTTTCTCACACTTCTCGCTTGTGGAACTTTCTAAATGCTGTAATGTAATCTCTATCTACTGTCTTCCTGATTACCCGTCTATTGTTTTCGCTCATTAGTAATGTTTCTATTTTCTAATTTTACCACACCCAGTAACCCTGGTTTCTCAGTGGCTTTACTGCCTCGCTTGTGGTGACGTCGATGCAAAAAATTTTTTGCTAGTTAGATTAGCTGAGGGAGAAATGGCGGATTCACATCTTTTTCAATGGTATTTTCGCGTAAATGAACATAACAAACCTAACTGGAATTGGAACTCGGCTCTTCGATTAACAATTCCGAGCCATTATCCATTATAACATTCGCACATCGAAACTGAGAGCACCTGGTATCCCCAAGCGGTCACCCATTTAGGTCCTGACCAACCTTAACTTCGGTAATCGTACGTGAACCGGTTTCAGCGTTATATGGCCATAACCCTTCGTCGAGTCGAGTTCAGATTTCGTTTAAAGCCCTTTGTGTTCACTTCGCGCTAACACTCTAGAAAAAGGCATGAAACTATCTCTCCCTTCAAATATGTAAAGTAACAGAGTAAACTGGGCTCTGGCCTCATGGCTAGCAACCAGTGGGAGAAAAAATATTCTGACTTAAAAACGCAACGCAAAGGAAAACAGCTCCATTATCTTTCCTAATAATGACGACGCATATCTGAACATTTAAAAAAAAGGAAGCTGTGGAGGGCGATGATCGGTTACGTCCTGAAGAGACGTGAAACTCAATAAAATAGGGGATACATTATACAATAACTTATAAACTTAGACTTATACACTAGACATAACATTATTGATTTTTTTCCTAAATTCAATAATTGATCTCTACGGGTGTGGTCAATTAGCTTTTATTTCGACATAGAAATTCAGAAATTTTCTCCTAAACTGGTTGCTGGACAAAGCGATATCGCTTAGATTGATTTATTATTTTATCCATAGCTGGAGGGAAACGAGATGGATTGATGCTTTCTCCCAAGGCATGAGTGCTAAGAGAACATAAAATATCTTAGAAATCTTTTTTTTTTTTGCCTTCCACTAGCATGGCTGATGCTAATCTCCAGGAGAGTTAATCATTGCTCCTTCTTGAACTAACGCTTTCCGCTGATATGAAGTGGAAAGACTATATTGAATCCATTGCTAGGTCTGCTGCTAGGAAAATTGGTTCACTGCATCGTACTAGACACTTTTTCTCGCCAGTACCTATCTTAGGCATTTACAAGTTTACTATTCCTCTATGCATTGAATGTTGTTGCCACATCTGGTCTGGTACTTCTGCTATATATTTAGAGATTTTTAATAGAATACAAAGAAGAATCTGCAATGTTATCTACGCTGACCTGGCATCTCGGCGTCAGTCAATTTCTAAACGCTGTAATGTAGTTTCCCGGTTCTTTTCATTGTAATTGTTCTGATGCTCTTTTCTCTTTGCTACCTCGACGAATTTAAACACAATACTAGATTGGCAGCTAGGTCTCATCATTTGACATTGCTAGATTTGAACGTAAATTCTATGCTAACAGGTTCTTCTCTCGCACTTTTCGTTTATGAAACCCTCTTCTTGCTTTCTGGTCAACTGTGATCTTTAAAAATTTAAATGCAATGTCAATTGATATTTTTTGTTGTCTCTCATTTTTTCTCACATTCTTTCATATTCAGTAGCCTCTTGCATTTTAGTGGTTTCATGGCCTTCCTTGGGGGGTGAAAAAAAAATGGACTTGGCTTAACGATTTAATTTTCGGTATAATGAACTTTTAGGCTCTCCGGGCGAACATTAAGTCGTTCTTGTGTATAGGTCGACTCATGGCTCTTAAAAATGCAATAATGTTAGATATTTCGTTTATTCTTCGATCCGTTTAAGGTTAATTCAACAACAAATTTCGCTAAAATTGCAACCCATTTCATCGCCTATAAACACATTTCAGGAAAGAAAGCTTTTTTTCCTCTTTTTTCGCCGTTCTCTGCTATTAAATTCTAATCTAACACACATTTATCTGCTTTAGTCTGGCTATAATCAGGCTTGGTGTGTATGCTCCGGTTAAAGTGCCAATTCTTGATTGATTTTCCCTAGATTCTTGGCAGCTGTTCGACGATATGAATGAGCCTGAGTTTTAACAACATTTTCAGAAGTTACTGTTAGCTGATCGTAAGTCGGTCTGCTTCCGCTGATGACACTGCACTTCTTCTTTTTTTTTTTTTTAAATAAATACTACTAGCGATATATTTTATATTGTCATCATTTACTATTATTAATTATATTTCAAAATGCCATGTCTTTTCAGGATGTAGGCTACCATGATTCTCTCGGCAGATTCTTTTATCATCTGTAAATTCTTGGGAAAGATAAAGGAGTAGTTTCCCGTTGTCTTCTCCACAAATTTGACATTCACTATATAACCCGGTCTACTCTACTATTTAACCAGTTGTTGTTGAGTAGAGACGTATTTATTCCTCTCAAAATGGCAGTTGTGGAAGTGAACGTAACAGACCAGACCGGAATTCGAACTCGGCTCACCGATTTCACGTCGATATCTGTTGCACTATCAGCACATCTTATATTAACAGGTAAATATTTAAATATGTGCTTAGAGTTGTTGCTAGCAATTTCTATCGAACACGGATTTTAGTTTAACGAAACTGTTCCGCATGGATACATCGATAGTTAATGATTGATTTTTAAAAAATAATGTTCGACTTATACACGAGTTTATATGGTATATGTTATTTATTTTATACGGTTTTGTAAGCATGCGTCTTATTTAGGAGTTCGATCCTATTCTTAATCCTTCGAATAAAATAAGACACATCGTATTGAGGAATTGTGTATAATCATTTATCCTTGTGCCTGGCAGATATCGGCTTTTTGAAATAGGGACGAATTATGATAATTGTTTCAATGCTTAAAAAACAAGCAACAGAAAGATGATTAAAGATAAAGTAAAGTTGATAATTTTTCATTGTTAGGTATATTTTTTTTCTCTTTCTGTCTGTTCTTTCTTTTCTGTAAAAAAACAATAGATTTTTTCTCAAGTATCCGAAAAGTTGGACGATAAGAGAAAATAGTAAGAACAAATAAAGTAGGGGACAAGAAAGGTACATAAGAAAGAAAGAAAAGAAAGAAAGAAAGAAAAATTGAGAAAATAGTACAAAAGTAAAAAAGAAAGAGTGGAAAAATAGCACAAAAGAAAGAAAGAAAGAGTGAGGACAAAGAGTGAGAAATAGCAGAAAAAGAAAGAAAGGGTGTGAAACTAGCACAAAAGAAATAAAAGAAAGAAAGAAAGAAAGAGTGAGAAAATAACACGAAAGAAAGAAAGAAAGAAAGAAAGAAAGAAAGAGTGGGAAAATAGCATAAAAGAAAGAAAAAGAAAGAGTGAGGACAAAGTACAAAAGATAGAAAGAAAGTGAGAAATAGCAGAAAAAGAAAGAAAAGGTGTCGAACTAGCACAAAAGAAATAAAAGAAAGAAAGAAAGAGTGAGGACAAAGCACAAAAGAAAGAAAGAAAGAGTGAGGAAATAACACAAAAATAAGAAAGAAAGAGAGAGAAAATATTACGAAAGAATGAAACAAAGAGTAGGAAAATAGCACAAAAGAAAGAAAGAAAGAAAGAATGAGAAAATAGCACAAAAGAAAGAAAGAAAAAAGAGTGTGAAAGTAGCATAACGAAAGAAAGAAAGAGCGAGGAAATAGCACAAAAGGAAAAGAAAGAAAGAAGGAATAGCACAAAAGAAAGAAAGAAAAAAGAGTGTGAAAGTAGCATAAAGAAAGAAAGAAAGAGCGAGGAAATAGCACAAAAGGAAAAGAAAGAAAGAAGGAATAGCATAAAAGAAAGACAGACAGAAATGAAGAAAAATGGAGAAATAACACGATATAAAGAAAGATAGAGAGAAAGAAAAAAAATGAAAGAATGAAATGAAGAAATGAAACATAATGAAGGGAGAATGGAAAAGAATAAATGTAAAGAAAGAAAGAAATAACAAGGGAAAAGAAAGGAAGGAAAAAAGGAAGAAAAAGTATGAGAAAAAACACAAAAGAAAGAAAGGAAGAAAACCTGAAAAGAAAAAAACTGAAAGAAAAAATGAATGGAAAGATGAAAAATAGCATGAAAAAGAAGAAATAAAGAAAGAAGCAATAAATAACACTAAAGAACGAAAGTAAGAACGAAGAATAGCAAGGACGAAAAAGAAAGAAAAAAATGGAATTTTACAGAAAGAAGAAAAATAAAGACAAATAAATGTAAATAGATAGAAAAAAATCGTCAGGAATGAAGGGAAAGAAAGAAAGAAAGAAATTGAAAGAATTGAAGAGAGAAAAGGCGAAAAGGGAATGGAAGAAAAGAAAAAGAAAAGAAAGGAAAGACAGGAATAAAGAACGAAAGGAAGGTAGAAAGAAATGTAAGATTAAAACCACCGTGATTTATTCATCCCCCAAATGCCTCCTGGTTTTAATTGTCTGTAAAATGCAAATATCAAAGCGTTTGTCCGTGTCTCCGAAAAAAGTATTTTCAAGATGGCACTCTTTGGCTCAGATCTGAGTTCATCGTTCCGCTTTCAAGACGCAAAAGTCGGCACTTTGCTCATCACAAGACCCTGCCGAGTCGGGGCGGAAATTGTCGTACTATAAAGAAGCGAAGCCCCTCGAGACGATTTCTTAAACCTCTCCAAATAATGAGATGGTCGAAGTAATAAAAAAACATCTGAAAAAATAATTTGATTCCAATTATGTTATTAACTTAATTGACTAGATAAAGATGAGGACCTCATTCATTCTCAGTCGGGAAGAGGCTCTTTTTTTTTTATAGAATACAATCTATTTCAGTTGATAAAATATTAGAATTAAATATTGCTGGAAGGTTTATAAGCAAAGGCAACATAGTAATATCCGTAGGAAATGGTAATGACATAAAGTGTGCATCCCTTAATAAATCTACCATTCTTGTAAAAAAAAAAAAATGCATGTCCCAAGAAGACTGGCTTGTTAACAATCCCTCTACGCTCTTATTACTAAACTAATGTGTCTTCTCCCCAATCCTGAAAAGGAAAGCTATTGAATGTTAAAAAATATGTCTTTACTCAGAGGTTTGGCACGTTATCATATCATAAAATTGACTTCACCGCAATGTCTTCACCACAGAGAACCATCCCTGCATCCCCCACCCCCGATTAGAATGTCTGACAGTCAACTCAACGAGAGCACCTCTTTGCGACTGCTCGGTCTCACATTGACTGCAGACCTGAGATGGAACAAATACATTGAGTCAATAGCTTCGTCAAGCGGAAGGAAAGTTGGCTCCCTGTGCCGCGCCAGGAAGTTTTTCTCTCCGGAGTCGATCCTTCAAATCTATAAATCAACCATTTGCCCTTGCAGGAGGTATTGCGGCCATATAATAATTTTTTTTTTTTAAATTATTTTCTTACCTGCTTCATGCGCTAAATTATTTTATTCCACTGAATGTGTTTTTATTCTGAATTTAAGAAGAAGCAATAAAATATCGGAATTACTCAGTCGTTATGCGTCATGCGTGATACACGCTTAGGCGATCATGTATCTTTCGATACATGACTGACGAGGCAGATTTTTTTTTCCGCAGTACGTTGCCATTTCTTTATGCGACAGACCAGTTGCCATCCAAGGCTAAAGAACCCAGCTTGTTCTGCTATTTACTGCGGGGTAGAAGAAGAGGATTCATAAATGAATGTAATGGATTCGAGTGGAATTTGAACTCGGCTCTCCGATTCCTCAATCCGAGCCGCTATCTAATTACTACTAAAAAAAAAAAAAATTGAAAAAATTGGTAAAGAGTTATTGAATTGATAATCGATTACGTTCATTTTGAGTTCTTTCTTAATTATTAATACCTTTATTTGTTTTTTGACCGTAAAATTATTACAACCCAATGTAACCAATAATTTAAGAACGCAATTTCTTACTCTATATGATTATTCTTTTTTTAAAAGGTGTTTTAACTCAAGGAGGTAAAAAAAAAAAAAGAAAAAAAAAGTGATACCTAAGATTTAAAATAAATTTTGGAAAAATGAAAAGTCTTTCTTGAAGCTTTTAATTTAGTTTTAATTTCAAGCTAATAGATTAAATTTAATTTTTCCAATAAGCAAATTACATTTGCTGTATTTCAAACCGAATTTAAAGCTGACTGCAATAATTTTTCTGATTATCATTAAAATCGATGAAATCGCCCATATTGACAAATTTGTCAACACAATTCTCTCTATTAAAAAATCTTTCAAGAATAAAATATACTTTTATGAAACGTTATTTTAGAAAAAATATGAAAAATTGATAAAAAGTTATTGATAATGTTAATTGATTGCTTTGATTTTGAGTTCTTTCTTAATTATCCATTGGCATCCAAGTGATTTATTTTATTTTCATTTTTGTTCGTAAGATTTTTATAATCCTACATAACCAATAGTTTAAGTATACTTTTTTTTATTCTATATTCTTTTATGAAATTACAATTGTGAAAAGTGAGAAATCAGAATTATTTCCGTTTTAGACATCCATAAAAAAAAATCTAACAGTTGCTAAAAGCAAAAGTAAAATAAAATTCTAAAAAATAGTTCACACATGAAAATGACGCTAGACTTTACATTTTGCGAATCTCTAAACATATCTTTATTTAATAAAAAAAATAAATTATGACGAACTGCATTGAAATGTTATAAGTAATTTTTTTATATTTGTCTATATTTCTGAGATGAGGTATTATGTACACTATTTACATTATCCGGACTGTTGTCCTCATCTTTGTCGCCATATTTATTACAACGTTTCGGCCTTTCAGTATCTGTTTTTATTTCTGAGATGAGGTATTATGTACACTATTTACATTATTCGGACTGTTGTCCTCATCTTTGTCGCCATATTTATTACAACGTTTCGGCCCTTCAGTATCTGTCTATATTTCTGAGATGAGGTATTATGTACACTATTTACATTATTCGGACTATTGTCCTCATCTTTGTTGCCATATTTGTTACAACGTTTCGGCCGTCGTACGCTCCGGCCTTCTTCAGGTGGTTGAAATGTCGAACTGAACCCTTTATTTCGCTCACTGAGGTTGACTGTTCTAGTTCTACATGCCATGTTTAATGGATGTCAGTTATCAGTTATCTCCTGTTAATTCCCCTCTCCAAGTTCTCCACTGCTTTAACCGGGTATTGAACTCACACTCTTTGGGTCCTGTCACTGGATCTAACCAACGCCTTTATCCACTGTGTCATGTGTCCTTGAGGACATGGCCCGTGAAACTAGAACAGTCTAGTGAACGAAATAAATGCTTCAGTTTGACATTCCGACCACCTGATGAAGGCCGGAGCGTACAACGGCCGAAACGTTGTAATAAATATGGCGACAAAGATGAGGACAATAGTTCGAATAATGTAAATAATGTAATTTTTTTTATAGTATATATATATATATATATATATATATATATATATATATATATATATATATATATATATATATATCTTTTAGCCCAATCTGAAAGAAAATGTTTTATTAAATTGTGCACACACGAATTATTTTTGGTAAAGTTCGTGACTAATTGTTCCGTATATTCACATTTGATATTACTTAAATATTATTTTGAAATCATATCATCAGGGATTTTTCTTTATATAACCAAAAAAAAAAAAAAAAATCGCGAAAACGCCTTAAATTAGAAAGTGCACAAGAGATATCGAATATAGCGCGTCAAATAGACCCCCGCCCCCAATATTTTTTCACAAATCTTTCTAATAAAACAACCTATTCAGTATATAATTATTTTGTTAATAAATAAATACTAAGGATTTCGTTTGAATTTGGAAAAACAACTCATCTATTTTAGTGGTACCTAGTATTTGATCAAAAGCATTTTTTGTCCCCTCGTCAACGTTTTTTCCCTGCGTTTTTCATCATTTTTTACATTTTTCCGCTCACACACTTGTCCATCAAAAATACTTGATAGATATATCATGGAATTTTAAATGTGTTTATTTCCTGGCAACAACAACAAATAAACAATAACAACAACAACAAAATCTGGGTGTAAGTAGCGGACAAACATAGATCAACCAGACCGTGAAATAGCGAAAAGATGGGAGGGCCTCCAGACCCCCATTGACTTTTGCGAATAGCAAAATAATGGCAGGAAATTGATGTTCACTGGTTTGAAGTCACTGAGAAGACGAATGGAAGAAACAGACGGTTATTTTATTGAAGAGAAAGTATTGTGGAGGTCACAATGTTGCGAAGGGACAATTTTTTTTCTTCAAATATTTTATGCCAAGAAGAATGAATTTATTCCCGTATCAGGTTGGACGATGATATTTTTTTTATTTTAAGGAGATGGGTGAAAAGAAAACGAAAAAAGGAGGAGAAAATAAAAAGAAAACAAACATTAGGACGAGAGATAATAAGAAATAAAAACGATGGAAAGAAACGAAGCGAAGTGGAAAAAAAAATAAGGAGTTGAAGAAAGATGGAAAGAAACAAAGAAGAAAGAAAGAAATAGACGAAAGTGGAAGGAGAAAACGAAAGGTCAAATATTAGGTTGGTGCAAAAATAATGACGTAATAATGTCGTTTGTTGACGTATTTTTTAACGTCAAAAAACGACATTATTACGTCATTATTTTTGCACCAACCTAATAGAAGAAAGGAAAATAAAAAAGAGAGAAAATTGTGGAAAAATAAAGAAAAGAAAAAGTAAGAATAAAGAGGGAAAAAAGGAATAAAGAATAGAAGGGGCGAAAGAAAGAAAGAAAGAAAGAAAGAAAGAAAGAAAGAAAGCAGGAAATTTACGGGTGAAAGAAACAATGACAAAAGGGGAAAGGGAAGAAGAAAAAAGAAAGAAAGAAAGAAAGAAAGAAAGAAGACAGTAAGAAAGACGGAAGGAGGAAAATTTGACAGAAAAATAAAGAAAGAAAAGAGTAAAAGAAAAAAAGGAGAAAGAAGGAATGTACCAAGGAAAAAAGGAATAATGAATAAAAGTAGAATGAATAAAAGAAAGAAAGGGAGAGAAGAAAGAATAAAGAAAGGAGGGGGAAGAAGGAATAAGGAAATAGGGAAAGAAATAATAAGGAAATAGAGGTAGAAAAGAAAGCAAAAATGGAAGAGAGAGAGAGAGAGAGAGAGAGGAGAGGAGAGAGAGGGACTAGTGATACGTTCTTGCATGGAGTATTGCTGCCATATATGGTCTGGAGCCCCTTCTGTTTGTCTCAAGGTCCTTGATAAAATCCAAAGACGGATATGCAATGTAATTGGCCCTGATCTGGCATCTCGTCTGCAACCGCTCTCTCACAGACGTGCCGTTGCCTCCCTCTGTCTTTTTTACAAATACTTTCACGGTAACTGCTCCGATGAGCTGTTTTCGCTGGTTCCCAGACTTCATGAATTTAAGCGCTCAACTAGGGTGGCATCTCGCTCACACACTTTCACTGTCGAAACCATTAAATGTAGCCGTCTCTTTATACTCCAGTAGCTTCATGTCTCGCACTTCTCGCCTGTAGAAATCCCTCCCCTTTTCATGTTTCCCTGATAGCTATAATCTCCAACTATTCAAATGTAATGTCAATCGACGCCTCCAGATGCCCTGATCTATCCCCTAACCTTCTCTTCATCCTTTCCTCTATCACTCCTATCTGCTCTAGTTCCTACTCTGAAACCCTTTGCGTGCTAGTGGTTTCCCCCCTTGCTTGGGATTGGATGCTTAAAAAAAAGATCTGTCCAAGACGTATGTTGCTATAACCCAATTTGAGGGGCTTCAGGCCCACGTAGGATTGAGGATTTAGAATAGCGACAGGCAAGAAAGAGGGCCTTCATTCAGCCAGATGATTGGTAGCCACCTCTTCATTTGACTCTGTACAAAACGAAGCAATCAAGGAATAATAATAAAACGAAAGAGAAAGATAGACGGAAACTTTTTTTTATTACCATTTCCTTTAATTCTTGAAAACATCTGGAAATTCAAAGAATTTGACTGGTATATCAAGTGCGTAGATTTATTCTGACGTGTCTTCACCTGAAATATGAATGATATCCAACTAAGAAGCTGTTTCTGTTTGTAAAATCTTTGAGGTCAAGAGAGAGGGAGAGACGGCGCAAATGTGTGTGTGTGTATATATATATATATATATATATATATATATATATATATAGAGAGAGAGAGAGAGAGAGAGGGAGGAGATTGATTTCTTCTTTCGAGTTCTTAGCCATCATATGACTAAAATCGCCGACATTCTTTGATAAAATTTATACCCTTATGCCGGAGTTTTGACTAGCGGTCACCGGGTCACTTGTAATGATGGAAGATGAGCTTAAGATGACTGGCATTTTTCTACCTCGGCTGGAGATGGAATAAATCAGGCACTGGCGATCGCTTATAGCTTACACACACACAATGTCAACTTGCATGAGAATTAATATCCTGACTACGTATAATGAATGGAAGAGTGCGCTGCATCGCCCTCAACCAACTCCGCCTGGTTATTTTGGAATGAAATAAGAACCAGACAAAATTCGGAAAACGCGCAACATCACCAATATATCTATCCTATGTTCTCTTTCTCCTCTCTGCGCGCGGGCACCACCCATATATATATATATCGAAAAAAACATATTTTAAATCAATTAATTTATAATATTAATATATTAATGCTCTCTAAATTTACATTGAGCACTATTTTGTAAAAATAAAAATATCTATAAGAACACCGGATTATATATCTTACTGTTCTTTATATATATATATATATATATATATATATATATATATATATATATATATATAAATAAAAGTGAACATAGAAGTCAACAGTCGGTTTCATGCTAGATGCAATCGTCAGGCCTGATGATTGCATCTAGCATGAAACAGACTATCGCCTCTAAGTGTTGATTTCTATGTTCACTTTTTTATTTACACACGCTCTATCTCTGATATTGAGCACTTTATCCCATAAATATAGCTCACCTTAAGAATATATTTCTTCATATATATATATATATGTTAGTGTTTGTGTGTGTGTAAAAGTGAACATTGAAATCAACACCCAGATGCGACAGACTGTTTCATGCTAAAATCAATCATCATGGCACTGATTGTTGATTTCAATGTTCACTTTTATATTTACATAGCTCTGTCGCTGATATTTAGCACTTTATCCCATAAATATAGCATACCTTAAATCTATATTTCCTCATATATATATATATATATATATATATATATATATATATATTATGAAATGGACTGACCCGATAATTATTTTAATAGATTTTTATATTTTTACGTTAGTTTTATAGATAGAAATATTTAAGTAAATGATCTGTTTTTTTAATAAACAGTATTAACAACAGTTACTGGCCTGAATGTCCGAGAAGTCTCAAAGAAAATATATGTTATCCGACAGGAATCGAACCTGTATCCTACACGGAACCGTCATATAGTCTGACGTGCTATACCCTTTAGCTTTAGAGGAAGCGTCGGGTTAGCAAAAAAAAAAACTAAACTAAAAACTAATTTAACCTTGCTAACCATTTGTTTCTATAAAAATAACGTAAGAACAAATATATATATATATATATATGTGTGTGTGTGTGTGTGTGTGTGTGTGTATATATGCACGTATGTATATATATATATATATATATATATATATATATATATGTACGTATGTATGTATGTATGTATGTATGGGTTAAAGATTAAAGGCAGATCAAATATGGACTAGAATGTGACAATTATAAGATAAAGAACGAATAAGAAACGTTTAACATACTTCACCAATATTATATGTCGAGAAAAAGAAGAAAGAAGTCCTGTTTTTTTTATTTTTGTGATGTTTAATTTTCATTGGTTATTCAGGTTTCTTGCGCTTTTGACTTGTTAAAAAACGTTAGTATGATTTAATTTCATGGACCTTCGAAAGAGGCGTCGCCTCGCTTTGAATCTGGAACGCCAAAAGTCATACTAACGTCTGTTTAACACATCAAATGCACGTGAAGCTGGATTAGCCAATAAAAATCAAGCAAGATAAAATTTAAAAAAACAGAATGTTCTCTAGCTATATCAACAGCAAGATGATGAGCCCTAGTAACCAAACTGGTAGTATGTAGGGTTAATTTCACACCGGTCGAGGTACGAAGGAGGAGAGCAATATTTATTTTTGAAAATGCAGAATTATAACACACGACCAAAAAGGGGATAAGGAATGGCTGGTCTTCCTTTTGTCTTATCTTAAACTTATCTAGCCACGATTACTGACCCAAACATGGTACAGTTTTTCTTACATCAAAACAACACATTCTTAGTTATCATTCTCACTGCAGTCACCCTAATACCGCAAGTCTCTATGAAATCCTAACTAGTTTCCATATGTACACGGAGGAGAGCTCATTAGAACAACTGTCATGAAAATATTTATAGAAAAGACACAGGGAGGTCACGTGAGAAAGTGACTGAAGTCGAGATACCAGATCACACCCGATAACATTCCAAACCCTTCTCGAAATATATATCTGGAGCATCAGAGCAGATAGGGTAGCAATATTCAATGCATGGACAAATCTTATTAATTTATGTGTCGTGTCCCTTCAGCACGTAGGCGATCATGGCTCTCCATACCCTCCTGTTCCTTGTAGCTCTCAATAAGTTTTGTCTTTTTGTTATTTCTCCCAGGCCCTGCTCTGCGAGCCACTTGCTTAAGTTGCTTTCGTTTGTCCATCTATCTGCCATGTAAGTATCAGATTTGCCAATCCCTCCTTTCTCATTATGGCTCCCAGAAATTTCAGCTGCCTTTTCCTGATGTTAAGTACAGTGCAAACTCGGTTCTCGAACGTCTCAGATGTCGAACAAATCGGATTTCGAACTGAATATTCGAGATGAAAATACCTCGGTTATCGAACAAAATTTCGATTCTCGAACGTCCCACATGTCCAATCAATCGGGTTTCGAACAGAAAATTCGAGATGAAAATGCCTCGGGTATGGAACAAAATTTCGGTTTTCAAACGTCACACACGTCGAACAAATCGAGTTTTTAGCAGAAAATTCGAGATGAAAATGCCTCGGGTATGGAACAAAATTTCGGTTTTCAAACGTCACACACGTCGAACAAATCGAGTTTTTAGCAGAAAATTCGAGATGAAAATGCCTCAGGTATGGAACAAAATTTCGGTTTTCAAACGTCACACACGTCGAACAAATCGAGTTTCGAGCAGAAAATTAGAGATGAAAATGCCTCGATTATCGAACAAAATTTCGGTTGTCGAACAACATAGCCGAACCGAGTTAACCCGAACGGAATCATTTCTGAGTTAACCGCCGTGTTGTATACATTCGTGCGTTGTGTTGTGCTTTTCTTATCTAATTTTATTAAACTGTGACTTTTTCCTCTACATTGATTTATATTAGAAAAATAGTTTCGGCTTACGAACATTTCGGTTTACGAACGGCCTTCAGAAACGAATTAAATTAAATTACCGAGGTTCCACTGTATATGTTTGCTCTTTGATTGCATCCTCTCCAAAACCTCATTGTTGCTCACATGTTCGGTTAGCATCTTTCTGTAGAACCACATCTCTGTTGCCTCCAGTCACTTCTTCCTCATTGGGGAAATTGTCCAACATTCGCTGCCATACAGGAGGGCAGCTAGAGGACGTATTGGGATGGCTAAAGACTCATTCCAAAAAGCATGGACGAATAGTAGATTTATACAGGTGGAAGTTGGATTCGGACGAGAAAAATTGTCTGTTACGACACAGTGAATGAAACGTCTTAGCAGCAGACCCGGCAGTTGATTCAATATTTTTGTGATGTCAAACAAACACTCATTGCCACTGCATCAATGCCAACGAACATTGTTGTCACTTTCGTAATGCGAGTAGAGACTTTGTAATCGCAGATACAACTATAGTAACGCCGTTGAACAATACTGGTGTCAGACGCCTTCGAATAACACTCGTACTTGCTCAATAATACACGCTCGAAAAGTAACCACCAAATAGTGATTCGAATAGTAATCCGTATAGTGAGATATTCACTAACTTCCCCACGCGGTCGAATGCGACACAAGGCCAAGTTAATTGTGGGGTATCCGAGTTCGTAGACCCCGTATAATATGGGGTCGGGTAGCTGTCTCCCGAGACGAGACTCTGCCCTTCGACATAACCTCGTCTGGGGTTCCTCTCTTCCCAGAGGCAGGGAGTTTGACTAGCACACTTCCGAAGTAATCGGGAGAGTGATATATCCGCTAAACATCTCACGCAGTAGGATATGGCACAAGTCTGAGTCTATTGTGGGGTATCCGATCCAGTAGGATCGGTCAAAAATTACCCGTAGACTTCGTATAAAACGGGTTTGGGTAGGTGTCTCTCGAGACGAGATTCTGCCCTTCGACATAGCCTCGTCTGGGGATTCTCTCTGCCCGGAGGCAGGGAGATTGACTAGTACACCTCCGAAGTAATCCGGAAAGTGAGATATTCACTAAACCTGTCACGCGGTAGGATATGGCACAAGGCTGAGTCTATTGTGGGGTATCCGATCCCGTAGGCTCGGTCAAAAATTACCCGTAGACTTCGTAAAAAACGTGTTTGGGAAGCTGTCTCTCGAGACGAGACTCTGCCCTTCGACATAGCCTAGTCTGGGGATTCTCTCTGCCCGGAGGCAGGGAGTTTGACTAGCACACTTCCGAAGTAATCCGGAGAGGGAGATACTCATTAACTGCCCAATTAGTGGAACAAAGCGGCATATATTTAGTTGAATACGTCTACGTACATATGAAAGAGAGGTACTGCCCGAAGCTTGAGTTTAATATATTTTAAAGATTTCCCGGCACTGAGCCAGGCAAGAATCAAAAATAATTTTCTAATCGTAGCTTAGATGTGTCACAAGGCCGAAATGTGTGGAGCACCCAGTGAGGATCGAATTCACTACTAAAAGATTACGAAGGGACGGAATCACGTTTACGCTTCTTAAAAAAGAATGCTGTCCACAAAAATTCAGGTATTAATAATTTATATTCACATATCCTAGCACATATAAAGGGTGCGACAGAAATACCTCCCACATATGCTTCCCAGAAATACCTAGTCATTCGCTAGTTGAAGTCACCATTGCCACTATTGTCTTTCTATTATGTGGGAGGTATTTCTGCCGCACTTCTATATGATCAGGTTATTTTTGACGGGAACTACGCTAATCGTATGTATTTGTATCAGCATGCATGTTTGTTGGTAGGTGTATTTAGGCATCTAGGCAAAAGATGTGAATATTATCCCATTTCGACTTAACAACTATTCTAAAGTTTCAAACAAAACGAACACGAAATTGTTTTTTTTTTCTCTCGGTTGCATTTTCTCTGGCCTTTTTATGTTTTTTTCTTTTTTCTTGCTTCAATTTCAGCTTTGGTCTTCGAGGTTCGCTTCTTTCTGTTACCATTCTTCATTTTCTTTTATTCTCAGCTTCTTTTCCTTCATTTTTTCTTCTTTCGTTTCCTCTTTCATTTTCTTTGTTCTTTTGTTATTTCTTTTTCTTCAACACATTCTTTCTATATTGTTTTCTAAATGGAAAAATGTCCCTTTTTTTCTTTTTCAAATGACTTGCTTTTCTTTATAATAAACACCACCACCACCACCACCACCACCACCACCACCACCACCACCTTCTTCTTCGTCTTCTCCTCTTCCCCCTCCCCCTCCCCCTCCTCCTCCCCCTCCTCCCCCGCTTTTGTTGTTGTTGTTGTTGTTGTTGTTGTTCTTCTTCTTCTTCTTCTTCTTCTTCTTCTTCTTCAGATATGGCAAGTCAATTTAGAAATAATCTGTTTTTAGACTTATCAAAAATTGAAAATACTTCTTACCACCCACTGTGCAATGATTAAAAAAAAAAAAAAAAAAAAATGAAGAAATTTTGGTAACGAAAAATTAGGGTCGTAGAAACAGCACATATCCTGCAACCAAAGCAGCAATGTTGTGCACCAGGCAAGATAACCTGACGGAACCCGTTCCTGTTCGGGCTGATAACAAAAGGTTTCTTTCTCCTATATTTATTGTCACATCAAACGAAGAGAGCTGTCTGCCCTTCTAGGAGAAGAGACGGAGTCAGGATATTTTTATGTAAAAGAACGTAAAGAATTCGAACTTGGTTCGTTCATTTCACTTTTCTAGTGGTCAACCATTACACTTCACGCACATCCAGAGAAAGCACAGAGAATAGCAATTATAACTTATAAAAAAAAATTTACACCATTTACATCGTTCGGGACGTTGTCCTCATCTTTATTGCCGTGTTCACGATGTTTCGGCCGTTGTACGCTGCGATCTTCTTCAGGTGATATATGTTAGAATTTTATGAAAAAATGTAATCCACAATTTACATAATAGACCTGATTAATTCTCACCCCTTTTTTGGTTTAAATGGTTTCTAAATCTTCATTCCTCAGCTGTTAATCAGTGAGCGATCAATCAGTCAGCGATTAGACAAGGAACAGGCCAAATGGAAGACCTAACAACTGTCAAAATTGATTTACTTGTTTAATGGCATATCAACACCCAATGGGTCATTTAATGACGAAATTTAACTTTGTTGGAAGTTTTGATGTAATATATATATATATATATATATATATATATATATATATATATATATATATATATAAATGGTGGTACTCGTTCGGAAAAAACCTCGGATAGCTCAACTTGCAGTAGAATAAAATCGGTACCCGAGGAAAAATAGGGAATAAAAAAAGAAAGAACCAAGAACATTAAAACAAGGCGAAAACAATCGTCCATTGTTTAAGCTCCAAGTACAAAGAAAAAAAAAACCAAAACGAGTAAAAACACAATTTACGTAAAGTGCTCAATACACTAAGTAGAGCAAAACCTAAGGAGACAGGCAAACCTACATAAGCTTCACCTAATCGGATCTTCAGGGAAGCTGGCTTCCCTTAAGATCCGTTTAGGTGAAAACTAGATAGGTTTGCCTGGTTCCTTAGGATTATCTTATATATATATATATATATATATATATATATATATATATATATATATATATATATATATATATATATATAAAGTGAACATAGAATTCAACACTTAGAGGCAACAGTCTGTTTCATGCTATATGCAATCGTCAGGCCACATATGCTGTTATTTTTCTCGGCTATTTATATATATATACGGGTTAGTGGTGCATTGTGGGTATTCTATTATGGCGGTTATTTTATCGGAAGTCGTTTTTTTATTTATTTGGGTCAAATTATATTGCTTGTTTTTTTTGTTTTTTGTTTTTTGTTTCTTATTTTATTTATTTATTAACGTACCAAAAAAAATTTTATATCACTTATTTAACAGTTTTGTTTTGATTTGAGAATTTAATTAAAGCTATTTGTTCAATTTTGGGGTTGATTGTTGCAGTTCATTCTAAGTATTATTTTGGCGGGAACAGTTTTTAATTGATTATCTTTATTTGGGATTGGTTTGTTTATTTATTTACTTGGATGAATTTAGGTCAATTTATTTTACTTGTATATTTTCTCTTTTCGATTTTCGATTTTTAAGTAACATAGTATTTATTTATGTTTTATTTCTATTTTTGGAAGATAAGGAAAAAATCCTCAGCCTACAACAACCAATCAAAAACTTGCAAACTTTGCTTGGAGGAAAAAATAGCTATCATTACTTTCCCCGACCAAAATAAATTATTAAACAAAAGATCCGAGCTCATCTCAAAATGCAGACGTGAAAATAAATTTTTACTACGTAACCTAAAAAATGAAAAACGGAAAAAATAAAATAAAAACAAATAAATATACTAATAAACAAAATAACAATACAAAAAAATAAAAAAATAGAAATAAAACACATGATAAGACACCAGAAGTGTTGAAACAAAATGACTATTTTTGTAGTGATTTTATAAGATATTTATGCTATAATTTTCGAATTATATATATATATATATATATATATATATATATATATATGTCATTCTGCTTTCACAATTGAATACATGATAGATGATACTCAGCTTTTGTACATATACATACTTGTGTAAATAATTACTAGATGTGGTAATATGTGTCTTTCATGTTGCAATTTTGTTGAAGTTATATTTTGAAATACAGTTTGATTTCTTTAAGAAATTGTAGGATATTATATAGATTAATGTCATGGAAAAGTTCTGTCATGCTTGTTAGGTAGTATTTTAAACGAACTTTGGGTGAAGTCCTTAAAATTGCTATAAATAGCTATTGCTGATAATTTTACTATAAATAGGTACTGTTGGTAATTTTTTATATATCAATATATTGTTTGTATTTCACTATAAAATATATTTTTATACTTTCATAATGTCTTGTTTTTGGATGTTGTTCACTATTTACCCATAGATGGGACCCTAACTTGTGTTACCACACAATTCAGGGTGTACCTGGGAACAACAGCGATTAAGAGGTGGTTCCACGCTCCTCAAGACCTCCAATCGCCCGATCAGAGGTCTGATATCCAAATGTATCACTGCCAAGAAGAGGAAGAGGAATGGCATTGGTACGTCACAAGGGCGAACAATCTTTCCACTATCATTCTACAAGATACCATCACAGACAACAGGATAAGGAAACAAATGGATTGACAAGATCCTTCACAGAAACCCGAACATTGAACATAACCGAGACACGTAGAGGTAGTTGGTTTGCTACTCCGTTCTGCAGTGATCTTATGGGACCACAACCGGTCATAGCTGTTGTTTTCCCTAAATTAAGAAAAAAAAACTCGTTTAAATCTGTATATCTAGAAAACACGTCAATACGAGACTTTGCAACAGGTTGTAGTCAGTTAACTTGGAAATGCCGGCTCGTCTATGGAAAGCTGATCCCTTTCCCTTCAAAGATAAGCGGAGAGGTTAGAGATAAAAAGACTCAGCAAGAACTGAAACTAATTAGCAATTTCACTAAGTCAGTACACTTATACTTTCTTATCTTCATGTCAGTTACAAGTAGTGACATCTACTAAATGTATGAACTTTCTTCATATCAGCTACAATTCCATTTCAAATTCATGAAATTGTTTATTATGAAAAGATATATCTGCCGATAATCAAATTACACTGTCATATACAAAAATTTGGTTGTTAAAGAGGAAATAAAACGCAACATTAAGACTTATTGGAAGTTAATTAATTGGGATCATGACCAATGCTGCTATACCTTCTTCTTCTTCTTCTTGTGATTCTTCTTCTTTTTCTTCTGCTTCTTCTTCTTCTTTTTTCTGCTTCTTCTCCTTCTCCTCCTCCTTCTTCTTCTTCTTTTTTTTCTGCTTCTTCTTTTTCTGCTTCTTCTTTTTCTGCTTTCTCCTCTTCTTCTTTTTCTTCTTCTTCTGCTTCTTCTTCTTCTTTTTCTGCTTCTTCTTTTTCTGCTTCTTCTTCTTTTTTTTCTTCTTCTTCTTTTTCTGCTTCTTCTTCTTCTTTTTCTGCTTCTTCTTTTTCTGCTTCTTCTTTTTCTGCTTTCTCCTCTTCTTCTTTTTCTTCTTCTTCTGCTTCTTCTTCTTCTTTTTCTGCTTCTTCTTTTTCTGCTTCTTCTTCTTTTTTTTCTTCTTCTTCTTTTTCTGCTTCTTCTTCTTCTTTTTCTGCTTCTTCTTCTTCTTTTTTTTCTTCTTCTTCTTTTTCTGCTTCTTCTTCTTCTGATTCTTCTTGTACTTCTTCTTCTTCTGCTTCTTCTTCTTTTTCTGCTTCTTCTTTTTCTGCTTCTTCTTCTTTTTCTTCTTCTTCTTCTTCTTCTTCTTCTTCTTCTTTTTCTGCTTCTTCTTCTTCTTCTTCTTCTTCTTCTTCTTCTGCTTCTTCTTCTTTTTCTGCTTCTTCTTCTTCTTCTGATTCTTCTTCTTCTTATGCTTCTTCTTTTTCTGCTTCTTCTTCTTCTTCTTCTTCTTCTTTTTCTGCTTCTTCTTCTTCTTCTTCTGCTTCTTCTTCTTCTTCTGCCTATTCTTTTTCTTCTTCTTCTTCTTCTTCTTCTCCTTCTTTTTCTGCTTCTTCTGCTTCTTCTTCTGATTCTTCTTTTTCTGTTTCTTCTTCTTCTGATTCTTTTTCTGCTTCTTCTTCTTCTTCTGCTTCTTCTTCTTCTTCTTCTGCTTATTCTTCTTCTTCTTCTGCTTCTTCTTTTTCTGCTTCTTCTTCTTCTTTTTCTGCTTCTTCTTTTTCTTCTTCTTTTCCCACTTCTTCTTCTTCTTCTTGCTTTATTCGTCTACTTTTTTCTTTCGCTATTTCAGAATTTAATTACTTGTCTATTTTTATTTCTTTTATTTCCCATCTTTTCATTCATTTATTCTTTGTCCTTTTTACTTGTTTCCACGCTTTCTTTCTTTCTTTCTTTCTTTCTTTCTTTCTTTCTTTCTTTCTACGCACGCCTTCTTTCTTTCTTTATTTCTTTATACGCAGTCTTTCTTTCTTTCTACGCACTCCTTCTTTCTTTCTTTATGCACACTCCTTCTTTGTTTGTTTGTTTCTTTCTTTCTTTCTACGCACTCTTTCTTTCTACGCACTCTTTCTTTCTTTCTTTCTTTCTTTCTTTCTTTCTTTCTTTCTTTCTACGCACTCTTTCTTTCTCTCTTCTATATTTCTTTCTGCGCGCTCTTTCTTTCTTCTTTGCTCCGCACTGTTCCTTCCTTCCTTCCTTCCTTCCTTCACGCTCTTTCTTTCTACGCACTCTTTCTTTCTTTTTTCTTTCTTTCTTTGCGCCTTTTCTTTCTGCGCACTTTTTATTTCTACGCACTCTTTCTTTCCTTCTTTCTTTCTTTCTTTCTTTCTTTCTTCCTTGCTACACACTGTTCCTTACTTTCTTTCTTTCTTTCTTCTCTATTTCAAAATTATTTTCTCTAGTCATTTTCCTTCTCATCATTCCCGCATATTATCTTTCTTTCAAATTCTCTCTCTCTTTGTCGCTTTAGTACTTTTCCTTCTCATCTATGGTTACTGTTTCTCTTCTTCTGTACATTGCACGCCCGCCGAAGCCCGTAAAAAGCCAATAAAGGCTACGCTATCGACGCGACCGACTCCGGTATCGACTGTGGGTGTACCAAACATATAAACATCGAACTTGATCCCCAGGGAAGAAATTCAGGAAGGTTAAGCGATGACAAATACATGCCTTTGACTATCTACAAATATGTACGTGCCTGCAAGGGCGTATGCTTGCATCTCGGTGGTAGGCAAAGAATTTCCTGATGGTCATGATTAAGGCTAAAGAATTTTTTTTTCTTTTAATTCACTAAAAGATTTTTCTGACTTTTCATCAGTAACGAAAGCGTGCCAATTGTTAAGCCATAATTCCTTTTACATATTTTTTTCTTTTTATTTCATAGTGAACAAATGAAGACTGGGTTTAATTGTTTCAGTTGGTATGCGGTGCGTGACATGCGTACCCCCAAAACACCGCTATTGCGCACGTGCATGAGATAAGACACTCTTTTAGGAAGTTGTATATTAAAAAAAAAAGGGGGATGTGGATATACGTGCATGTTAAATATTCATGTTCACATATAGAACAGTAAAAAAAAAAAAACTTGTTTTTTTGTCTTATTATAAAACGTAAGAAACATTAAGATATATGAGTAGTGTAACGATTAATTGTACAAAAAATGTAATCGGCGAGCTGAGATCGAATTCTGGTCGAATCCGTTATTTTTACTTCGCACTATTGATATCGGAAAAAGCATGAATTGACCTGATCTTCCCCGGTATATGATATCTCCTTAGGGCAACTCCTAATAATTTATGTGGAATGGATCCATATGCGTTGGCAAGGTCCAACCACAATGCAGCGAGGTCGCCCTTATTCTCTTTAGCTTCTCTTAATATCTGCGTGAATACTCCAGTATGTTCGAGGCATCCCGGGAAACCTGGAATTCCCCACTTTTGTACTGAAGTGTCGATATAATTATTAACCAAAAGAAATCTCCTCAGACGCCGCGATAAAATACTGAAAAAGATCTTACATTCGGTGCACAATAAAGAGATACTCCTTTGATTTGTGAAAATTAATTTAGAGGAAGGAAAACTCTGAATACAAACAATCGTAAATAATAGAGCAGACTAGGCTTTTCTTCAAAGTACCCTCCTTTCAAATTACCCTGCTTTCAAAGTACCCTTTAATTTGAAAAAAAAAAACAAAAAAACTCTGCTGCTACTACGGCTCGTACAAACGAAGAAGCACACACACAAAAAATGCAATTTATTTATTTTATTTCATTTTGATAAATAAATCGCCTTCTTTTTGTAGGGTCCCATACACAAACAGCCGTTACACATGATGGAATGCTAGATGATTCCAAACGGCTTCTTGGGGGTCATGTTTTTCACTGCCATAAAGTGGAATGATTTTATTAAATCATTGCCATGAAAAGTTAGTTCACTCTGTCGTGCCAGACAAACAAACTTTGTCAACATTCATCTTTCATTAATACCGACCCTCCCCAAGTGCTTTATCCTTGTCTCTGCTTTGTTTGTTAACGTCTTCAACGATCTCCCCGATATCAACTGTTCCCAACTAGGTATATATGCTGATGATCAGTTCCAAACTAGGTATATATGCTGATGATCAGTTCCAAACTAGGTATATATGCTGATGATCAGTTCTCAACTAGATATATATGCTATTTAATCCTGTTTTAAGAGTAAGTCCGATAGGCCCGTTAAAGTAAAACCGGTAGCTGATCTCTAAAATCACCAATCAGTTGTTAACTGGGGCAAGAAATAGCTTGTAAATTTTAACGTCTTCAAACAAAAAAAAATCCTGTCTTTTAGACGTCCTGGGTATGACGGTAAACTACATCCGCGTCCTGGGTATGGCGATAAACTGCATCCAACAGCAAGGTCTCAGATAATGTTTTCAGAAAAATAATGTTGCCAGCTCTAAGTTTTTGAAACAATAATGTTGCCAGCTCTACGTTTTTTTTTTGTAAAAGAAATGTTGCCAGCTCTTTTTTTTTTTTTTTTGTAGAAGGAAGTAATGTTGTCAGCTATACGTTTTTTTTGTAAAGGAATAATGTTGCCAGCTATACGTTTTTTGTTCCATACAAAATAGGCATTTAAAATTCATATAAACTGGATTTGGCATTAAATAACCCACAGTGGTTGATATGCCATAAAACCCAAACAAACAAACAAATCTGTCTTTTAGACTTCATAGAGAACTTTCTGTCTTCCTCTAGCATGGCTGATGCTAACCTCCAGGAGAGCAACTAATTGCACTTTCTAATTGTTTCATGTTTTCCACTGACTAGAGGTGGAATGATAGCATTAAATCAGTTGCTAGGAAAGTTAGTTCACTGTGCCGTGCCAAATATCTTCATCAGTATTCATCTTTCACGGTTTTAAATCTACCATTCGTCCGTACATTAAATATTGCTGCCATATCTGGTTTGGTGCTTCTGCTACTTATCTCGATATACTCGACAAAATGTAAAGAAATGTCCGCTATGTTATCGGTCCAGACCTGGCATCTCAACCCCATTCGCTTTCCCACCGCCGTGACGTGGCCTCACTCTGTCTTTTCTAGAAATATTTTCATGGCGTTTGTTCCAATGAGCTTTCCTCCTTGCTAACTCGACCATATGAACTTAAGCTCACTATTAGATTGGCGACTAAAGTCTCATCGTTTTACTCTTGAAATAGCTACATTTAACCGAAAGTTCTATTCAGATAGTTTCTTCACCAACATTTCTGATCTGTGTAAGTCACTTTCGGCTTCTTTCTTTTATGTCAACGCCGATTTTCAAAAATTAAAATAAAACATCAATCACCATTTTTTGTCTTCCTGAATTCTGTTCTTTTATTGTCCTTTATACTTACTAATGTTTCCCCATTTTCTTTCATTCTCAGTAACTCCTTACGTCTTAGTGGCATTATCGCCTTTCTTTGGGTGAAATGATCTCTCTCTCTCTCTCTCTCTCTCTCATTTACCTTTCACATTCGTCTCCCACTCTCATACATACATACACACTCACTAAATTTATTTTTTTATTCCCGGAGTTATATTTTCCGATTTCTTTTTGAATTTGTAGGTCTGATGAATTGGATTGTGATTACGATTCTAATGGAATAAATTATAACCATAGAATATTAGTATTGAAGCCTTTTTATTATATCCTTACTCTGTCCTGGACATTGAGTTCTACCTGGATTCTATCCTCTTGGAATTTTATATATATATATATCTATCTATCTTATGAAATGGACAAAGTCCGACAATTATTTTAAGACATTTTTATGTTTAACGTTCTTTTTATACATACAAATATTTAAGTAAATGTTCTGTTTTATAATAAACAGTATTAAACAACATTTACCGGCCTGAATGTCCGAGAAATTTTCATAGAAAATATTCGTCCTCCGACAGGATTCGAACCCGTATCCTATACGGAACCATCATTTAGCCTGACCTACCTTTTAACCGATTTAAGAGCATTTACTTAAATATTTGTATCTATAAAAAGAATGTATAAATATAAAATGTCTATGTATCTATCTAGCACTACTTCATGGTATCGTTCTCCACAACCTCTCTTGCACACACACACACACACACACACACACACACATATATATATATATATATATATATATATATATATATATATATATATATATATATATATATATATATATATATATATATATATATATATATATATATATATATTTTGCACAATAAAAATTAAAAAATTAAAATCCTCAGACACACTGGGTTGTAGATTAATATTCTTTCGTTTTTTTATTATTATTCCATTTAGATTCCTCGACTAGTTTCGGCCGAAATGGCCATCATCGGGAGGAGAAATATTTCTGCTCACACACACACACACACACACACACACACACACACACACACACACACACACACACACACACACACACACACACACACACATATATATGTGTGTATATGTGTGTGTGTGTGTCATTACTTATATACTTACAATAGCATGCTGCAATAAAGCAAAAACAACCCATCCTGTCGTTACTTACACTCTCATCCCGGTATTTCTAAAGCACTTGTCTGTCGTCGCCAAACTGACGCTTTACAATGTAACTTGTTTTCCTTACTTTTTATTGTATGACAGCACACCATTCTCCATTTTCTCTCTTAGTTACAACAATATTCCTTATTGAAGCTGTCCAGTTCTTGAGTTAAACCATTTCGAGATTTGTCTATTTTAACATTTCAAAATATACTAAAACAAAACAAATTCAAAATTCTTTGCACACCTTTATCTTATTCTGTTTTCAATTAAAATTCTTACTCAGACACATGGATTTTCATTTTTATGTATTTTAATAAAATTTATTGCTTTAAGGATCAGAAAAAAACATTTCTTTGGGATTAAATATTTCATGCAAGTACTTCATACAGATGCAGTCACAAAATCTATATATTAGGTTGGTGCAAAAATAATGTTTTTCTTTTGAAGTTGAACGTCAAAAAACATTATTTTTGTACCAACCTAATAATATTAAAATTCTAATCTCGTATGTATGTGTTACCAAGATACAGTATAAATTATACGTAATACCTGGACCAATTTAGGAACATACTATACCTTGAACCCCGGCCGAGTCCGTTTCCAAATTTTATTAAAATTAGACAAGAGTTTCTTAAGCTAGGGCGTTTTCTTTTTCAGTTTTTACGGCATTTTTAATACGAATTTCAATATTCATGGCCCAGTGGATAAAGGCGTTGTTTAGATCCAGTGACTAGACCCAAAGAGTTGTGAGTTCAATACTCGGAGAGTTGAGTTAAACGGAAATAACTGAGACATCAGGAAGAGGCATGGTACGTGGAACTAGAAAAATCTACCCCCGGTGGACGAAATAAAGGGTTCGGTGCGAAATTCCAATCACCTGAAGAAGGCCGGATCGTACAACGGCCGAAACGTTGTGAATATGGCAGTGGAGATGAGTCCGAATAATGTAAATAATGCATATTAATCATAATACCTCATCTCAGAGATATAGACAGATATTGAAGGCCGGAGTGTACAACGTTGTGAATATGGCAATGAAGATGAGGATAACAGTCCGAATAATGTAAATAATGCAAGTAATCATAATACCTCATCTCAGAGATATAGACAGATATTGAAGGCCGGAGCGTACAACGTTGTGAATATGGCAATGAAGATGAGGATAACAGTCCGAATAATGTAAATAATGCAAGTAATCATAATACCTCATCTCAGAGATATAGACAGATATTGAAGGCCGGAGCGTACAACGTTGTGAATATGGCAATGAAGATGAGGATAACAGTCCGATTAATGTAAATAATGCAAGTAATAATAGAACTTCATCTCAGACAGAAATTCAGTATTTGTTTCCGATACATATTCTTCTAGCAATATGCAAACACTTACAGATTCCAACTATTATGTACGTGAAAAATGATAAATATTTATAATGCATTATAAATACATTATTAAATAAATTTAAATGTACATAACACAAATCTAATTACACAGTTCACTACACTAGATTAGAATTTTTTATAAACAACTTCTTGAGAGGTGAAGATGACATATGTGTCACATAACTCGATGCTAAATAAATAAATAGATGCACGCTGATTTGCTGCCGTCACGTATTTTTGAAATAAATGCAATGAAGAAACAAAAATGTATAATAAAATATACAGTTATTATTTTGTAAAAGACTACAACTGTTTTAAGCCAAATTTTGATGCAATGGGATGATCTATGAATTCCAGTGGAATGATAAAACTGTTATCGTTTTTAGTATCAAATATTAATTTTGTATTCAAAGTACATTTTACGGCAGAAATTTCTCTTTCAATGTAAAGAAGTGAAGCATATATCTATTGGCATCGTGAAATAATTTATTTTCATTATTTAAATAAAGATATATTTGTATTAAGGCATTTTCGGTGCTTTTCATTCGTTTTCGGGTCGGCAAAAATTTTATTTATTATTAACTAATATTTAAAAAAAAATATACTTATTTATAATATTGTTACCTCATCATTTTGTTTCATGAACTCCTTTTAAAAGGAACCCAACGGGCTTATGGGTGATCTAGCTAACTCCTAAATTTAAGCCATTACTTGAAAATACATTTTTTCTTCTGTGACCGTTTAGATCAATAATTCTATAACCTGACATGAAGTTATTAAGTAAAAAGAAGCGAAACCCTTTTATCGATTCAATCCAATCAGAGCTAAATCATTTTATCGGTTCTCTTTCATCAAAGCTCAATGGAGGAGTAGAAACGTGAACAACAAATAAAATGAACTACATTCGCTATTGCGCTAAGTAGGCTATTCACCTAGGCAATCTATTGTCCTAGGTAGGCTATTGCCCTAGGCAAGCTATTGTCCTAGGTAGGCTATTGCCCTAGGCAAACTATTGTCCGAGGTAGGCTATTGCCCTAGGCAAGCTATTGTCCTAGGTAGGCTATTGCCCTAGGCAAGCTATTGTCCTAGGTAGGCTATTGCCCTAGGCAATCTATTGTCCGAGGTAGGCTATTGCCCTAGGCAAGCTATTGTCCGAGGTAGACTATTGCCCTAGGTAGGTTATTTTTGTTAATATTAAATGGCTATATAATTTCCAGACTTGACTTGTATATGTCTTCTTCTTTTCTTAGATGTGCTAACTCTTTCTAGTCTTTTGCTGCTCTGTAGTTTTTTTTTTACATTTTATCACCCTTTTTTCCTTTTTCTTCTATCAATTTACGCAAACACGTTAAGTTACTCGCTGTTTTCCCTTGATTCTTTGGTATTCATTATGCCCTGTGTGTGTTAAATTCTCTAGGCCCTCTTTCCTTATTGCTTTTCCTAGATTTTTCAACAGTCTCATCCTGAGTGCAAATATAAGTTTCCTTGTTGCTTCTGTTTACCTTAAAGCTTCCTCATTACTCACATGATATAACTCGGGTATTCTTAGCATTCGTTGTCAAAACCATATCACCGTTGCTTCAAGACACTTTTTCATCTATCAAGAAATTGTTCCGGAATCCCTGCGATATAGGAGATTAGATAGTACATAGCAGTTCCGCATTCTCTTTTTATATATATTTTCTTATCTCTTAATACTTTGCTTACTTTCTCGAAGACATATTTCACTATTCGTAGGCACCTTTACATTTTCTATTACTACGCGATCTAGATAATTAAATTTTTGTGCCTACTTGATTTTGGCATCATCAGTAGATAGCTCACACCTGGTCTCTCTCTTTTGATGATGACTGCATATTCTGTTTTCTGATAGACAATAGTCCTTTCTTCTTGCTTTCCTTTACTACTTTATCTAAGAGTTCTTTCCGTTTCCTTTCTCAGCCTGCTGTTAACACACTGTCATCCGTATCATATACCTAGAAGTATAGAAATCTCAAAGTATACTTACAGGGTGCGGCAGAAATACCTTCCATATATACTTCCCAGAAATATCCCCCACATAATGTTAATCTAGTGGAAACGAAAGACCGCAGCCTCACCACTGAAAAGGATTAAAAGATAAAATGTCTTACAGAAGCAAAGAATTCACATTTGCCTTGCACGTAAAATATCCAGAAAGGAAAACTCGTTGCCCGCTGTGCCAAAATAAGGCAATAACGTCACGCGAGACTTTACGAGATATACGATGTAGTCTGTATATAACGCTGGAGGATAAAAAATGGATTTATATCTTTCCTAAGGGTATTCGAGCTAAATGAATATAGCGAACTCAAGTGGAATTGGCCCTTCGACTACCAATTCGTTATCTGTTAAATAACACGCGCATCCAAATTTACAGCAACTGGTATACCCAATCGGTTATCCATTTAGGTACTGATCAGGTTGGGTGTTGATTAACGTTGTTGATTTAATGAGAACCGTTATTTCATCGAGATATGGCCGAAAGCCTAAAGTCTCTGTGGAAATAACTTACCTCGAATATATTTGGTTGGTGCCAAAATAATGTCGTTTTCTCACATATTAACATATGTGAGAAAACGACATTATTTTTGCACCAACCTAATAGAATGCTTCAAAGTTCGCCAAAGTTTTACTTTTTGCCTCATAAACCCTATTTTTATTTTGTTAATCTCTGTCTTCTTTTCCATTCAACATATCTCTTCTCACCTTGCGCCATGTGGCGAGTTTAGCGTTCCATTCGGGCCTTACACTTACCTGTGATAATGACTCACTAGTATTAGGTTGGTGCAAAAATAATGACCTAAAAATGTCGTTTTTTGACGTTAAAAATACGTCAAAAAACGACATCATTACGTCATTATTTTTACACCAACCTAATATTTACTCTTCGGCGCGGTGTTGGCGGGAGATATCGCTAAAAGACAATTCCAAGGTTTTGAGAGCTCCTTCCTTGAATGTTTGCAACGTAAGTGGGGCTTATAATCGGATGCTTTACCGAAACATAAAAGTCGACTTGTGCGAACTAATATACCTATCCGTAAATGCATATATATATATATATATATATATATATATATATATATATATATATATATATATATATATATATATATATATATATATATATACACATACACACATACATACATGCATATATATATATATATATATATATATATATATATATATATATATATATATATACATATATATATATATATATATATATATATATATATACATATATATATATATATATGGTGTTCATAAAGTTCGTGCGCACTTTAAAAAAATTATAACTTTATTTGTATTTGCGATAGAAATAATTTGTAAAAAGGATTAGAAAGAAGTAAATCTATATTTTTTAAGGTTTTATTGAAATTTTATTTAAGTTTCCACATGTCCTCCATCATTAGCAATACAAAGGGCAATACGATTTTGCAGTTCACGGAAAACATTTGCCAACTGATTTACAGTAATGCCTGAAATCACATTAGTTATTTTAGCTATACTTAAAACTAGGTACATTAAAGTTTATAACATTTTTTACAGATTATTTCTATCGCAAATACAAATAAAGTTAAATTTTTTTTAAATTTCAGACTAACTTTATGGACACCCTGTAATTAAATAATACCATCATTAAATTTTGAAATGTCTACTTTTAATTATTTAAAAATCAAGATTCTTTGTTACATTCAACAATAGTGATTATAGCTCAGGTGTGGCACAAGGCCGAAAGTATGGAGCACTCAGTGAGAAAACAAACTCACTAATCAGTCATAATTGATCTAGCTGTTAAAGTAGCCATAAATTATTTTCTAAACATAGCACATTGCCGAACGAAAGGATCGAACTCATTACTCAGTCGTAATTGATCAAGCTGAGACAAACTTGATATCCATTAAACCAAGGTGAGGTGCCCCCGGGTGCCACACTTATTGTATCGATAAAGATCCTAGATTACTTATACAGAAAATATAACCAATGTTGACTGAGTAATCGGAGAGCCGAGTTCAAATTCCAGTCGATTTCATTACATTCATATACGTGCAAATACCCTAGGGAAAGGCATGAATCCATCTCTTCTGAAATCACCTCCATTAAAACTAGTAGAACACACTGGGTCCTATAATGGAAGACAGCGGTCGCAAAAATCCGACTATGAATAAATAATTGGGGGTTCTGTAACCTTGGTTGGCAACCAGTCTTGGAGAAAGAAAGATCTAAATTCAAAATCATGTGTAGCCCTGGCGAATCACATACTACGCAGCTAAGGAAATGCTAACATTGACTCTATGATCCCGGCTCCAATCGACCCATAATCCTTATCATCATAACCAATTCATATTTACATCGGTAATTAAATCTTTAATTACATAGGTAATTATATCATTTAATCGACGGTAGGAATCAACTGTACTATAAAATGGCAGTGAATAATATGGATTTTATATACCATTAAATAATTTCTGATTCCAACCTGAATCTAAAACTTGGAGACTTAAACCTAATCTTCTTTCTTTCTGCTTGTCTGCTGCTGTGATGCTTGACCGCTTTTGCCGCCGAATCTTACTACTGGTGAAACCTTGCTATCTTACCTCTTTCTTTCTTTCTTTCTTTTGGTATTTATATCTATGCTAGGCCTTCTGCAGAAGCCATTGTAGTCATGGCAGCGGAACGAGGAAAACTTACACTGCAATTTTTGATAAAATATTCACTTCGAATTTCTCTGAATGTTACCCGTAACGACACACTCCTGAAGAAGGCCGAAGCGTACAACGACTCAAAGTTTGTGATATCGAACCACAAAGATGAGGATATTAGTCCAAACGTAAATAATATTACATATTATAATATATTGGTATTTTCGTGTTGGTATTGTCGTGTTGGTATTTTCGTGTAATGGTTAGATTTTCGAAATGCGAAATCGACGAGTAGAGTTCGAATTCTGGTCGAGATCATTACATTCATTTTCGCAGAAATACTCTGGCGCGAGGTACAAAATTTCCCCAGCTATGGGTTAAATATAAAGAGCGGATGGATTCTCAAGTCGTATTTGGCCAAGAAGAAGTGTAACTCTGAATATGTCTCTCTTAGGGTGCATAGTTGATACTGATCAGCGTAGCGGTAGTACCAACCGCAGGTTGTATCTGTGGGCGTTGGAGAAATGAAAATGAACCGAGGTGGACGGGTATTCATCATAGACATTTTGGGTAAATTTTGTATATCAGCTTATTCGTTTTACCGTACGAGAATGTGTAGATATATGAAAATAAATGTCCCCCACCTTTTTTATCGATGATAAGCACGTATGTTAGTTCTTTTTCCTTCTTCTTCTATTTACTGTATCCCATCAGGACATTGGCGATCATGGCTCTCTACAACTTCCTATCATTTGTAGCTCTTAGTAAGGTTTTTCTTTTTGCTATTCCTATAATCCCTGTTCTGCTAAAGCATTTACTCAACCTCGTTAGGTAAGTTATTTGCTGATATCCTATGTCCCTCTTGCCTGTCCTGTGAGTGTCAAATTCTCCAAACCGTCTTATTTTATTATGTGACTGAGAAATTGCAACACTTTCTGATTATAATTATGTGTCCTTTTCCCGTTTTTCTTAAAACTTCATCATTGCTCATATATTCAATCCACGGTATACTCAGCATCCTTCTGTAGAACCATCAGTGGAAACCCCTTCCTCATCCTTGCTTCCCTGAGGGCTATAATCTTCAAATATTCAAATGTAATGTCAATCGACATCTTCTGATGCCTTGATTTTGATCACCCGTCCTTCTCTTTATCCTTTCCTCAAACACCCCTCTTTCCTTTGGCCATCACTCTCTGTAACCCCTTGCCCGCTAGTGGCACTCCCGCCTTGCTTGGGTTGAAATGCTTAAAAATTTCAGTTGATTTAAGACTCTTCATCTGTGAGTAAAACCTTCTTGCATTTACTGCCATATAGTAGAATTGATATTACATAATAGTTCAACACATTTTCTGTTTCTTAATATTTTACTTACTTTTTGAAAGACATCTTTTGTTATCCCATTGCGCATTCGGATCACATTTTCAATCATCTGTTAAAACACTTCTAGGATACATTTATAGCAGAAGCATTACTAGGTTTTGTAAGGTTTCTTTACTTTTGGTTCAGAATGGAGACGTAATATGGATCTTACTGGTTATTCGGTTATCTGATGCTGTTGTATGATATATTTTTGTAAAGACGTAATTAACATAGGTGGTGGTTTTATTGACGAAAACCAAATATGATGCTGTTGTATAATATATTTTTTGTAAATACGTAATTAAGACAGGTGGTGGTTTTATTGACAAAAATAAAATATGATGCTGTTGTATGATATATTTTTTGTTAAGACGTAATTAAAACAGGTGGTGGTTTTATTGATGAAAACAAAATATGATGCTGTTGTATGATATATTTTTTGTAAAGACGTAATTAAGACAGGTGATGGTTTTATTGACGAAAACAAAATATGGTGCTGTTGTATGATAATTTCCTTATAGTTAAGTACTTATTTTTTGTTAAAAAGCACTAAACTTTTACTTTAAAAATATCTTATTTTAAGTTTTTTTTTTTTAAGAAATGAAGGGTGTCCCCAATCCATTAGCCTGTACTGTACATTTATTGATAGAGTTTCATCTAAGCGATATATAGCATCACCTAAGCATGTAACATGGCAGATCATAAACGCCCCCCCCCCCTCCGTCATTCTTTTATAAATAAAACCGGCGAAGAAGGTAAGCGTGAAATTGCGTCTCTGTCAGTTAGAGAATGTTATATTAAAATGATTTTCAACCTTTTCCCGTGATCTCCTCATCTTAAATGGCCATGATGTACGACATATTTCCTGTTGTGCACGCGGTACGGTTCTATAGCCGAAGGGAAAATTACATCGCAAAGAGATTTTTATTTTTATCATTTGTTCATATCTTTGCAACGGTAACGTTTACCCATAATTCAAATCTGCGATGCGGCGGGTATATTTGCAATGTCCTAAAGATGACAGAAATCAGTGTTTGCGCATAGCTTAAGAAACGTGTTGGGATTTCCGTGTAATGGTTAGATTTTCGAAATGCGAAATCGACGAGTAGAGTTCGAATTCTGGTCGAGATCATAACATTCATTTTCGCAGAAATACTCTGGCGAGAGGTACAAATCTATAGTTTTCCCCCAGCTATGTGTTAAATATAAAGAGCGGGTGGATTCTCAAGTCGTATTTAGCCTAGAAGAAGTCTAACTCTGAATATGTCTCTCATAGGGCGCATACTTGATACTGATCAGCATAGCGGTAGTACCAACCGCAGGTTGGATCTGTGGGCGTTGGAGAAATGAAAATGGACCGAGGTAGACGGGTATTCTCGGAAACGAGAAGCTGATGAAGAGTTCGAAGGTTCGATAATTTCTCGGAATTGGTTAAGCGAAGAGACGGGTTCTAATCTCCGTTGGGTTGGTTATATTTACTTACACCCAAATATCCTTGGGTAAGGCCATCCTCGGTATGACGATAAATTGCATCCAGCAGCGGGGCATCTGGTCGTGGAGCCGCCTCTTAGTTGCTGGTGTTCCTGGGGTGGTGGCGCCTGTTGGAGTCCTAGCTGTGGGCAAATAGTTAACACTCAGATTGCATTCGCGTCCTGGGTATGACGATAAACTATGTCCAACAGCAAGGCCTCTGATAATACGTTTTTGAAAAAATTATGTTGTCAGCTGTACGTTTTTGGAATAATAATAATAATAATAATAATAATAATACCAGCTATAGGTTTTTGAAAAAAATAATATTACCAGCTATACATTTTTGACAAATATTTAATATTTATTAAAAGAAATGGATTTTTGACAAAACAAAAATATTACCAGGAAAAAAAAGTTGTTGGCATTAAATGACCCATTGAGGTTGATATGCCGTAAAATAAAACAAACCAAACGGTATGAATCCACCACTTCTACCGGCAGCTATAGATTAATTAGTAAGCCGTTTATCACTAAAACCAGTAATATCTAGAAAAAAAATTTACAATCTAAAAATATTTTCTGGCTTTGTATAACCTGCAAAGGGTTGATAACCCGTAAAAAAGAATCAAGCAATCAAGAGAAAGTTTTTTGTGTGTACATACGTGTTTGTGTGTGTGTGTATGTTTGAGAGAGAGAGAGAGAGAGAGAGAGAGAGAGAGAGAGAGAGAGAGAGAGAGAGAGAATGGAGTAAAAACATAACATCGAACACTTTTTTTAAATCCTGCATCAGGAATTTATTCCTCACGGCCTGGTTCTTCCGTGCCAAATATTATTTGTATTATAGATAGGTGTGAATAGACTGAGATAGATAGATAGATAGATAGATAGATAGATAGATAGATAGATAGATAGATAGATAGATTTATTTATTTATTCTTCCTGCAAGGACTTGTTAATATTGTACTCAGCTGTGTATGAGCCATTTTGGATACTCCGTTATCTATCTATCTATCTATCTATCTATCTATCTATCTATCTATCTATCTATCTATCTCTACACACACATACACACAAACACACATATACACAGGGTGTTCATAAAGTTCGTGTGCACTTTAAAAAAATTATAACTTTATTTGTATTTGCGATAGAAATAATTTGTAAAAAGGATTAGAAAGAAGTAAATCTATATTTCTTAAGGTTTTATTGAAATTTTATTTAAGTTTCCACATGTCCTCCATCATTAGCAATACAAAGGGTAATACGATTTTGCAGTTCACGGAAAACATTTGCCAACTGATTTACAGTAATGCCTGAAATCACATTAGTTATTTTAGCTATACTTAAAACTAGGTACATTAAACTTTATAATATTTTTTTACAAATTATTTCTATCGCAAATACAAATAAAGTTATATTTTTTTTAAATTTCAGACTAACTTTATGGACACCCTGTATATATAAATATATATAAATTCCCAAGAGGATAGAATCCAGGTAGAACTCAATGTCCAGGACAGAGTAAAAATATAATATAAGAGGCTCAAACACCAATATTCCATGGTTATAATTTATTACATTGGAATCGTAATCACGATCCAATTCATCAAAGCACAATTACCGATAGAAAATAAAAAACAAATGAAAACTAAAGATAAAGTTCACTTTCTTCAAAAACAATCATCCATTCCCGTACTTCACTGCTACTAACAAGCAGGATTTTTTTTCTCCTGATGATGGTCATGCTGGCCGAAACTAGTCGAGCAACCTAATTGAAATAATAAAACAAAAAAATATTAAGATACAACTCAGTGTGTGAAAACTTAATATTTTTATTGTTCAAAACAAACACACACACACACACATACACACACATACACACACACACACATATATATATATATATATATATATATATATATATATATAAACTTTTCAGAGAAATACACTTTTACACATAGAGTGCAGTATATAATTTAAACGTTTTTATTTCCCTTATTCCTTCATGTATTGAAAAGAAAATTACTCTCATGGGTCAACTTACGTGACGTACACTAGAAATGCCTAACATAATGAATCTCTTTACAACTAGTGAAATTTAAACCTTAATAACACGAAACTTTCAAAAGTTGTCCAGTGAGATATTTGTAACCGAATCTGACAACCCTATCGATGACTCGTTAGTCACGTAGGTGGTCTCATTGTATTTCGTGTTTATTCGGCCTAAATTTTAGAATAATGCAAGATATTTACTGGGAGAAAACTGCCTGCACACAGATCGAAAATGTATTGAGCAAGTGCACAGCATTAGAAAGTGACGTAAGACAAGGATACGGCTTCTCGCCGGACTTATTTAACCTATTCAGAGAGATGATGCAAAGAGAACTAGCGGAATTTGATACAGAGGTAGATCTGTGCTGATAGGGGGTATAGAAAGAAAACCACG
This sequence comes from Acanthosepion lycidas, assembly GCA_963932145.1. Taxonomy (NCBI): domain Eukaryota; kingdom Metazoa; phylum Mollusca; class Cephalopoda; order Sepiida; family Sepiidae; genus Acanthosepion; species Acanthosepion lycidas. The sequence goes on along the minus strand of OZ010578.1, from coordinate 117,682,107 downwards.
GGACAGAGTAATAGAGGAAAGCGGGAAAAAAGGACTAGCTATCAATTGTAAGAAGTGTATGTATGTTTGTTAGCAGGTGGGACGTCACAAGATTCGAGCTTCAATCTGGCGATGTCAGAATAAAACAAGTAGAAAAATTTAACGATCTGTGACAGCGAAGTCCGAAGTAACTGTTTGGTTTCCATTTTTCTTAAACTCTACTGTTTCTTCATGCTCCTTCCATAGTATTATCAAGTTTAATTCTGCTTTATATCTGATGAGATTGTCCAGCATTCAGTACAGTACCATATATGAAATAGCCTTACATAGTATTTCATCTCTCTTTTCGCTTTATAATAACCTTAAAGATAGCAGCAGTAGTAGCTCTAAAATAAAACTATCAGTGGCAAATATAAAATAAAATTTAGCAGTAAAAACCTAAAGTAACTCAATTTTCTTCCTGATTCGCTCTTTTCGAACTGATATGAGAACTATCCCCGCTGAAGCTACAAGGGCTGCGAACGCCTTCAAACTAAAACACACCAACAACGGAAGTTCCCACTGTAACCATTAATGAACATTTCATTGTGTATGCAATTTGTTTCTAACAAAAGAAACTTGTTTTAAACTTTCCTTTTGTTAATTTTGTTTTAGTAAATGTTTTGCATTGCAAATCAATTGGTCAGTTATTTTGTACATTTATTTTTCACCATCTTTATTTCATCTTATTATAAAACGCAGATTGTGTGTGTGTGTGTGCGTGTGTGTGTCTGTACGTTTATATATTGGATCGGATTTCCTACATTTTTCAACCGATTTCAACAAAACTTCACAGGACTACGTAAAATTACCTTGTGGTGGTTCTAACAGCGCCAAAAATTAGAAAAACACAATCGTTTTTGCACGAAATCAATTTGAAAGCACGATTAAGAGGCATCACGAGAATGAAAGGGGGACAACTCATATCGTGTTATACTTGTTATAAAACCCAGGTTGTTTGTGTGTGTGTGTTCGTTTATATATGGGATCGGATTTCCTACATTTTTCAACCGATTTCAACAAAACTTCACTTTTTTTTTGGCAGGTAGTGTTTCTTATTGTCTTGCACACTTTTTTCTTTATTTTTACATTGAGAATGCTTTAAAAATTCCTTTTACAAGACAATTGTTTATAATAAAATTCTATTCAATCGATAGACTCATAACGATTGAAAAAAAAAAGACTAATTAAGACATGCGTGTCCGTCAACCTTAAACAATAATCTTTGTCAATTTTATTTTTCAGTCTTTATGATGGTCGATACTTGATCTATCTCTTACCGTTACATCCCCGGGCAACGCCGGGCTCTACTGCTAGCGTACTATAAAATGTTCCCGTAAAAATATTACACACTTAATTATTGAAGTTGCTAATGACAAAATACTTTTCTCATACAACTATTAATTACCAATGATCGAAAATAAAGATCATCGTGTATTCATTCTCCTTGGATGTCCGTCATAATGGGATAGCACTTTATGGAATAAGCTGAGAAAAATAACCGATAGTATTAAATTAAATACTTTCTACGTGCAGTGCCTTAAACATAGTAGCACTAGCAGCTTAAATAAACCTTGTATCAGCAGCAGCTCTCGAATATAAAAGCGCATGAAACCAAAAGTAACACTCTCTTCTTCGTCTTTTTCTCTTTCGATTTGGTGCCATGAACTTTCTACGATGAAGCTAAAAGGGCTGCGAACGCTTCACCCATAAAACACACGAGCAAAATAAGTTTCCACTATAGCATATTAATGACCATTTACGTTTGACAAAAAAATCTTTTGTCTTAAACTTTCCTTTTGTTAATTTTGTTTTAATAAATGTTATTTTACATTGCTAATCAATTGGTCAGTTATTTTGTGCACGTATTCTTTTCGCCATCTTAAAATGCTCCCGTAAAAATCCTTACGCATTTAATTATTGAATCACTAAACTTTTTTGTTTTTAAATTGGCATCCGGTCCCCGTATGTGAGACCATTACAGCAATTCTTTCGTTTGCGTCAAAGGCAAAGACCACGTGCAGGGTTGATGAGTTCTACTGGTAAGGCATAAATCAGTTTTAAGAAAATGCAACGTCTAGGAATGGGCATTTCACTAATTTCCTTTTTAAACTTCGTTTAAACAACGTTCTGTAGTCGTGCCAATTATCCAACCGTTGAGTCGTTTTTCTTGTTTAATGATGACAGTCAACGACTTTTACACTTCCGCAAAAAAGAAAAAAAAAATGAAACGAAAAAAATAGATGTTCTTTTTACGTAACAGTATTTGAATCTATTCGAAAAGAATAAGCGGATCTTGTTAACACTTGCTGTAGACAAGGATTGACTACAATAAAAATAAGTTAGCTTACGGCCATATCCCGTTGAAACACCGGTTCACTGAAATAAGGAAGGAAGGACCTAGTCAGATGGCACTGACTAGGCTTTTGGGGATACATGGTTTTTGTAAGATTGGACGTGAAGATGGTGTAACTGATAATGACTTGGCGTTGGAAATCGGAAAGTTTAGTTTCAATTCAAGTCTGGTTCATTCGGCTCACTTACTCGCAAATACCATTGGAGAAAAAAATAAAGAAGAAATCCACTACTTCTCCTCCCCTGCTATGGGTTAAATAGTAGGACTTGTATCATCAAATTATTATAATCTCCAAAATAATTTCTTACAAACTAAAAAGATTTTCTGGCTTTAAATAACCTGAAAAAGGCTGGTAAGCCATAAAAATGAGTCAATACAATAAAAAAAAACATGATTTTTAAAAGGTTTTTCTTTCATATCATTGCTACTTTTTGCCACAGCGATCGATAAAGAAAGATTAAATTAAATCTTCCTTAATTATTTACATTATTTACATAGTTCGGACTGTTGTTCTCATCTTTGTTGCCATATTCACGACGTTTCGGCCGTTGTACGTTCCAGCCTGCTTCAGGATTTGTCTATATTTCTCAAATGAGGTATTGCAACTATTTATACAATTTACATCATTCGGACTGTTGTCATCATCTTTACTGCCATATTGACGACGTTTCTACCGTTGTAAGAGCTGGCTTTCTTCAGAGGCTGTCTATATTTCTGAGATGAGGTATTATAACTATTTACACTATTTGCATGTTTCGGACTGTTATCCTCATTTTTATTGCCATATTAACGATGTTTCTGCCGTTGTACGCTCCAGCCTTCTTCAGGATCAGTCTATATGTCTGACATGTGTTATTGTAGCTATTTACATTGTTCGGACTGTTGTCCTCATCTTTATTGCCCTATTCACGACGTTGCCCCGTCGTGCGCCCCGGGCTTCTTCAGTTCATTGGAATTTGGAACTGAACACTTTATTTTTCCGCCGGGGTAGACTGTTCTATTTCCACGTGCCATACCTCTTCCGGATATCTCGGTATCTCAGTTATCTCCCTTTTAACTCAATTCTCCAAGTTTTGTTCAACTCTACTGTAGCGAGGTATTGAACACACAACTCTTTGAGTCTAGTCACTGGATTTAACCAAAGCTTTTATCCACTAATTCATCCGTCCTCTTTTTCTGCAGCATGTTGTCGATTATGACTCTTCACAGCTTTCTATTTTTAATATTTTCTTTTTAACTCCTATTTTTTTTTTATTATTCTCTTTCTTTTTTCTGTCATATTTTCTAACACTCAGCAACCCTTTACGTCTTAGTGGTTTTATCGCCTTTGCTTGGGGGTTAAACGATAAAAAAAAAAAAAAAAAAAAACATATCTGTGAATTGCTACGAAATTTCGGAAAATTAATAGAGTAGCTTCTCTTTTAAAATTAACATTATCCTCTTATAAATTATTTTTTTATGCTGGGACTAAAAATTTCTTATTTCCTCTTTTTCTTCTATTGACCCCTGTTTGTACAAGATATTTTCTTAGTTGTTTGTATAAAACAACTAAGAAAATATCTTGTACAAAGTATATCAGTGGCTTTTTAGGTGCTTGATAAATACCATTAATAATTTAAATATCTTTGTTTCAACATTTCAAGTAACTTTATATACCATTTAAAATAGGGGAAAGCTATATTCTTGAAGAATGAATTTCTTGTCTCTCGTTTTTCAGTAGGTAACATACTACGCTGTTTAGTTTTGGTAACTAATTGTTTTAGTAATTTAATTAATATAGCAATACCCGTGAACATTTCACGGTTTTAAATTAATAAATAGTGATTAATTTAATGATTAATTTGATGATTTACTAAGTTAATAATTTTAATAAAATATTAAAATAATGTTAAAAACATTTCACAGTTTTTGGATTTTCATTTTTTGATGAATTATAATTCTTAGTTGAATGAATGGCTTGTAATATGGCGAAAAATTCCCATGAAAAATTCCCCAATTGCAAACATATTTGAGCTTAAAAAATTTAACCGAAGATTTCAATAACTATCACTATCACTATTTAAATAAATGAAAATATGAAAAACTTATACGGTTTCTCATTTCATTGAAGCAGACGATAAACATATCTTTTCTTTCTTTTCTTGTTTCTCTCTTTCTTACTTTCTTTATTTCCTTTTCTCTTTCTTTCTTTCTTTCTTTCTTTCTTTCTTTCTTTCCTTCTTTCTTTCTTTCTTTCTTTCTTTCTTTCTACGCACACTAGTTTCCTTGTCTCTTTCTTTCTTTTTTATTTGTTTGTCTGTTTGTTTCTTTTTTCCTTTCTTTCTTTCTTTCTTTCTTTCTTTCTTTCTTTCTTTCTTTCTTTCTTTCTTTCTTTCCGTCTTTGTTCTGTTCTCTCTTTCTTTCTCTCTTTGTTTGTTTTTTTCTTTCTCAGTTTCTTTCTAATTAGGATGATGTATGCTTTCTTTTTTTCACGAAACCTAAACAACGTCTCCGATATATATTTTTCTCCAAGGCAATCATAAGGGAATGGTTCATTGTTTATCTTACGCAAGAGCTGGGCGTAATTCATGTTAATCGCTAACTAAAAAAAATAAAAAAATGTAATAAATTAATTTAATTAATTTAAAACTCATTGTTTGGTCTTTTAAAGTCGCTTTACATTCAATTAAAAAAAAAAAAAAAACAAACTTTCGGACTACGAAAACTTGAGATCGAATTTTCAAAACTGAATTTTTTTCTGGATTTTTCAAAATTTTGAATATATACATCTACCCTGCCAATCAGCACACCTGTGTTTGTAGTTAAGTAACCCCATCCGCAAAATACAAACACAGTGTACTTTAGCGGAATGATAGGCGTAAAATAAAAATAAAAAAGTTAAAAAAAAAGTATTATATACGACGATTGATGCAGCTGTGTACATAAAGCATTTTAGTGGTAGTGCACCTGTCCTAATTACGTAACTACAGCTTTTTCGTTTCTCGTTTGTTAGTGTTCGTTTGTGCGTATCTGCCTAGATGATCACCATCTTATTATGATCTTAGTTAGCAGTACTAAATTTAAAAACAAATGTTTTCTTTTCTTTTCTTTTAAATAATGTTAACCCTTTACAAAACTTCTACGCCTTTTAGGCAGAGGAAGGCGAAGAAGAGAACACAGTTTATGTGAATATGTCGGGGAAGATAACGGTTAACTCTAGTCATAAACGAAGATTGTAGTGAGCAGGGAAGCACCCCCCCCCCGGGAGATGGTTTCTCAAAGCAGCGGTCCGTAGAAATCGAACCTGTATCATATATATATATATATATATATATATAGTGTTGCATTGATTGTTATGTTGCTATAAAGATGTATTGTTTCTCATTTTATTATAAAAATATACTATTGATTCTTCTTTTTGGTGGTTGTGGGGGGGTCACTATTTACCCATATTTGGGACCCTAACACGTGCAACCGCCCCGGGTTAGGTTGGGCCTGGGAACAACAGCAATTAAGAGGTGCTTCAACGCTCCTCAAAGTCCCCCTATCAAAGGCCTTGCTGCCGATGCAGTTTATCCTCATACCCAGGATGAAGATACGTATAGATCGGTAGCCATAGCTAGTGATAAAGAGAGAGAGAGAAAGAGAGAGAGAGAGAAGAGAGAAAGAGAGAGAGAGAAAGAGAGAGAGAAGAGAGAAAGAGAGAGAGAGAAGAGAGAAAGAGAGAGAGAGAAGAGAGAAAGAGAGAGAGAGAATGAGAGAGAGAAGAGAGAAAGAGAGAGAGAGAGGGAGAAAGAGAGAGAGAGAGAAAGAGAGAGAGAAAAAGAGAGGGAAAGAGAGAGAGAAAGAGTGAGAGAAAGAGGGAGAAAGAGTGAGAGAGAAAAAGAGAGAGAGAAGAGAGAGAGAGAAAGAGAGAGAGAGAAGAGAGAAAAAGAGAGAGAAAGAGAGAGAGAAAGAGAGAGAGAAGAGAGAAAGAGAGAGAAGAGAGAGAAAGAGAGAAAGAGAGAGAGGGAGAAGAGAGAGAAAGAGAGAGAGAGAAAGAGTGAGAGAGAAAGAGGGAGAAAGAGTGAGAGAGAAAAAGAGAGAGAGAAGAGAAAGAGAGAGAGAGAAGAGAGAAAGAGAGAGAGAGAAGAGAGAAAGAGAGAGGGAGGAAAAACAGAGTGAGAAAGGAAGAGAGAAATATAGAGAAAAAGTGAGGGAGAGAAAAGGCATAAATATAAGGGTGAGGAAATCAGATACAAGCTTGTGGCATCGGACCATTCTTAAAGTTAAACAATTTTCCGAAGATTACTTGTTAACAACTGAGAGTTGTCATCAACAATGCGCCTCTCCCGGGGGTTGGTAGAAGCGGGTCAGGCGAGTCTTCCCAGCCTGGATGACGTCTGATTTAATTAGAGACTATCGAAAAAAAACATCCATCTGGTATGTCTCTCTACTTTATACTTCATCTTTCATTCATTCAAAATCCCTTCTTTATTACTATAGTCTTTCACAGAATCTTTGCCAACATTCTTCGTTCCCAAAGTATCATTTTCAGAAAATGCGTACGTTTATTTTCATTAACAAAGCAGGTAGAAATATTTGGCACGAGTTTAAACCTCGACTTTGTCATGCCAAATAGTGACAGGTGTTGAAACTGACGAACGCCAATGTATTCGCTTGAGAGCAGTAAATATACATCATTCGAGCCTAAGACGCCTGTCATAGATCACATGGAAACGAATAATAATAACAACAACAACAATTCTTCTTCTTCTTCTTCTTCGTGACGGACAAGACGCGAATGAGGCCGAATTTATATCGTTGATAACTCCTAAATGGTGCATTTCCGCAAACTTCCGGGGCTTAATCTGCAAATTTACCAATCTTTCTCCTTAAAAATATTTTTCAGGAAAATAAGCTTCTAAAGTTCACTAAATGTTATCGCGCTTTAAATGGATCCTGCCTAACCTTTTCATTAATCTAGTCCGGAAAGACATCTTGTTTATATTATTGTTTTCAATTCTAGTTACATGTGCTATCCATTGTGGTTGTTGCTGCTTTTGGATATCCTCAAATAATGTAGTTTTTTTTTTTAAAAAACTTGGTAATGTCCTTTATGACTGTGTACCGCCAGTCTCCAAGGTCTGTCTTCTTTAGACCTAGAGGATTTATCTGCTTGAAACCATTTTTGATCATTGATCTGTGAAAATTGTGGTTTATAATTAATAGTTTGGAAACTTCGGAACGATTTTGGACGTCATGTATAATATCTATATGAGAGCCTTGATCTGACAAGGTTTTTTAAGAACATGACTTCAGTTTTCAAGTCAATATTTTGGTTTTGTAGTTTCTTGTGGTATTGGGCAAATCTAAGTTTGACACGTTTCGGCGTTGCTCATTTGGCATGGCTGATTCGGCGTCAGAAAAATAATTGGACTATTCGGCACAGACGTGTAGTCGGCAGATTGTTTCGACGTCACTGTCTTTGACTGGTGGCATCGCCCTCCCCCTAAAAATAGGATGAAAGCATTGAAAAGACCCAACTTTCAATATGACTTTTTATTCATTTAGGGAATTAAGGATCCTATTAAAACATTAATGGAATGATGTAAATTAAAAATATTTTATCCATCGTGTATCACTTCCATATTTTGATAAAATATGTGCTTCCATTTTGGAATAAAAGGGCTTTGACGACTGAAAAATATGAAGCTACATCGAAGGAAATATAATATAAAAATACCTTCAACTAATCATTTTCTTAAATTTAAAAATGCCTCCAACTACACTTTTTCTTATATTGGACTATTCTCTCTCTCAATTTGACGACATATATATATATATATATATATATATATATATATATATATATATATATATATATATATATATATATATATATATATATATAAAGACGAAGTAGTAATCTGATGCCAAATCGTCCCTCTTCCGAAAAATTCCTATGTCGAGTTGGCTACAGCGAATCAGCGATGGCAAATGGTCTCAACCGGAACGTCCCATTCTCGGCAAAAATACCCCTACTGTTTTTCCTGTGTTCAGTTTCGTTATTTTCTTTTAAGCAAAATTATTAAGATAGAGCCAGGCTACTAATAAAATAGTAATAGTTAAACTACTTAATCTTTTTTAATCATTTCAAACTAAGTAATCTTTTTTAATAATTTTCACCCCTATGCATGTTTGTGTGTGTGCACGCGTGTGAAAGACGAAAGGTAGAAAAAGGTAGAGAGAAAGGTAGAAGAATGAGCGATATGTACGTGTGTGTGTGTAAGAGATAGATAGATAGATAGATAGATAGATAGATAGATAGATAGATAGACAGAGAGAGAGCGCGAGAGAGAGAAGAATAAAGATGTAAGCAGACCGTTTGAACATTAAAAGCCATTGAACATTGCGGCACTTAGACTGTTGAAGGAGTTAAGTTTTGATAGCTTTGACTACAAAGGATAGAAAGCTGTGGAGAACCATGATCTATCACGTTCTGAATGCAGACAGCACATAGAAGAAAGTTTCGCATAGTAAATAATTTTATGGATGAAAGTACAATATGTATGTGTGTGTGTGTATGACAAAGAGAGAGAGATTTATTGAATAGCATTAGATGTTAATACAACTTAGAATCATTTTTTAATTATTTAAATATCGGCTGTAAGGTGTTAGTAAGATTGTGTAGCGCCTGTATCCTGATAAAATAGATTTCTTTTTTTTCAGAATAAAGTCAGATATGGTTGCATTATCTGGTCTAAATAATGCAGAGCCTGTGCATGTTTATATGTGTACACGCGTGTGAAAGAAGGAGAGAGAGAAAGGTAGAAGAATGAGCGATATGTGTGTGTGTATGTGTGTGTGTGTGTAAGAAAGAGAGGGATAGATAGATAGATAGATAGATAGAGAGAGAGAGAGAGAGAGATGTAAACAGATTGTTTGAACATTAAAAGCCATTGAACATTTGTGTATTTTGACTGTTGAAGGAAATAAATTTTGATAGCTTTGACTACAAAGGATAGAAAGTTGTGGAGAACCATGATCTATCACGTCCTGAAGGCAGACAGCACACAGAAGAAGGTTTAACATAGTAATTAATTGTATCTTGCACAAAATATCTAAAAATAAAAAAAAAATAAGATGGAGTCACATTAGTATTAAAGAATAACAAGGAAATGCTGTTTGTGAACATCTTGCGCATGTACAGATAAAAGTGCATTTATACGCTCTTTGAAAAAGCCATTTGCATGCTTACAAATATTTATGTAGGTAATAAAAAGAAGAGAAAATATAAGTTAGTCCATCTGCTTTCCACCTGCTGCGATTGACTCACGAATATTGCCCTGTGATTGAGCCCGGGGGTGGGACATAAGTGTCTTTTTATTCTTGAATCATTGTGGCTTATCTGATGTAAATAACCGAAGGCGGGAAAGAAGGAAAGAAAGAGAAGAAAGGAAGATAGGAAGGAAGAAGTTTGAAAGAACAAGAGGGATTAAGAAGAAGAAAAAAAAAGAGAGAGGGAGATGGTGAGAGAAAAGAAAGAAAGGAAAACGAACAAGGGAAGAGAGAAAAAGAGATAGAGAAAAATGTGGTGGTGGTGGTGGGGAGAAATTCGAAGGAGAGAAAAGAAGTGAGAGAGAGAGAGAGAGAGAGAACGAGGAACTGAAAGACTAGAATAGAGATAGAAAAAGGAAAGGAAAAGAAGTGGGGGGGAGAGAAAGAAAGAAAGAAAGAAAGTGTATGTGTGTTTAACAGTATGAGAAAGTGATAATGAAAATTGAATAGGAAAGATGAAAAGAGGAAGTGACTGGAGAATTAGAAAAATATACATGGATAAAGTGTGAAAGAGAAAGTATGTGCGTGAGAGAGAGCGAGAGCGAGAGAAAAAGAGAGAGAGCGAGTGAGAGAGAGAGAGAATTAAAAGGGACTGTGGAAAGCTGTTAGTATTCTGTCTAAACGACCTTATGCAAATGAATGTCAGAACAATAACACTGACTAGGAAGAGATAGCGACAAGATAGATGTCACTTAGAGCTACAAAGCTGTGGAGGGCCATGATAATTTGATTAAAAAAAGAGAGAGACAGAGAAGAAGAAACGACGAATGAGGAGAGGATAAAAACATGAAGTGAAACGTAATAAGAATAGATATCAAGCATAAAAGACAGAGAGAAAATGGATTACGAAACACGAAGAAGAAAAGGATACAATGGAAGAGAACGAAATGAGAGAGAGAGAGAGAGAGAGAGAGAGAGAGAGAGGAAGGAGAGACGGAAAGAAGGAAAGAGAAATACTATGGGAAATCAGCAAAGAAAAAGAGCGTAAAAGCTAATCATTCATACAAAAAGTAGATTAGTAAAGTTAATGATACAAAATGGTGAAATCCCTTCGGTAACAAAATTTTATATCATTAACTTTACTAATCTACTTTTTGTCTGAATGATTCATTGTAATATAAATTGAACTGCACCACATATTTGATTTAAAAGAACTGATCCGATGTGCAAATTTGCGGGATAATAACTGAGGCATTACTCTATTTATTGAACAATTTAGTTCATGCCATATTGACTGATAAACTCCTACAACAAAAAATTCTCAAATTAATAAAAAATGCACTCTCTTAAATTTAAAAAAAAATCAACCTTAGCGTTGCAACTGCATGATCCAAAAGTTTGTATCCGTTATTTAAAAAAAAAAAAAAAAATTCGATTCACATTATATTTTTTTGTCTCGGATGCTACCTGAATTTTACCAAAAACAAAATAATTTCCATGCCTGAAGATGACTGAATGTACTGTTGAAAGTACTTGTATATTAAAGAAAGACCTTATACAGTTTATAATTTTTAAAAACAAGGATCATAACATTCATCAAATGATTTGTAGGTACCTTTAAAATTATGTTAGCGAAGGGATTTCGCCATTTTATAACATTAACTTTACTAATCTACTTTTTGTATGAATGATTCATTGTAATATATATATATATATATATATATATATATATATATATATATATATATATATATATATATTAGCTTAAAACTACAGCCTTAGTTCTTTT
>OZ010578.1:117660705-117668205 GCA_963932145.1 Acanthosepion lycidas | reverse complement strand
CCATAAATATAGCGCACCTTATAACTACATATACAGGGGTTGGACAAAATAATTGGAACACTTGTTAAATTCAAAGAAAATTTATTTTATATGGAGTTGCTCCTCCTTTAGCCTCTCAGACAGCTTTAATACGTCTAGGAATGGAATCATACAGCCTCCTGACTTCATCCAGAGGAATTTTCAGACATTCTTCCATTAAAATCTTCTCCAGCTCTTTACGGCACGACGGTGGAGGATAGCGGCTCCTAATTTGTTGCTCCAAAATGCACCACAAATGTTCAATAATATTGATATCTTGAGATTGGGGAGGCCACTTCATGTGTTCTAGCTCACTTTCATGCTCTTCATACCAATTCTTAACCACTCGAGCGGTATGTATTGGGGCATTATCGTCTTGGAAGATGCAGTCACCATCAGGGAATAAAGCCATTGGATGAACATGATCTAAAATGTTCAGGTAATCTTTGCTGTCCATTCTACCATGCAGGACAACTATTGGACTGAGACATTTCCATGATATGGCGGCTCAAACTATCACTGATCCACCTCCATGCTTCACTGTTGGAAGAAGGCAGTCATGGTTGTAAGCTTCTTTGGGCTGCCTCCACACATAAACTCAACCTGAAGTTGGGAAAAGAGAAAAACTGGACTTATTTGAGAATATCACTTGCTTCCATTGGTCTGCAGACCAGGCATTGTGATCTCTGCATCACTTCAACCTCTTTTGAATGTTGTGAGTGGAGAGAAGAGGTTTCCTCACAGCGGCTCTTCCATGATATGCAGCCTTATGGAACCCACGGTGGACAGTTTTAGTAGAAACTGAACTATTCAGATGGTTATTCAACTCAGCAGTCACTTTGGCCGCATTTGTTCGATGATTTTTTGCAATATTGCGTTTCAATGCACGTATAATCCCTGTCAGTAAGTTTGCAAGTCCGGCCCGAATTGCTGCCGTTGCTAGAGGTGTTACCCTGTTTTTCGAATCGCATCAGTGTTCTTGATATGGTAGCTCTTGAAAAACCAATCAGTTCAGCAACCTTAGTGATCGAGGCTCCTGCCATGCGATCTCCAACAATTTGCTCTTTTTCGAACTCGGAGAGGTCACACATTTAGCTTAAATTTTACTAAATTCTAAAAATAAATAAGACAAAGACAGTAAATTAGATAAATAAACGTATTTACAATAGATATAACCTGCAATTACGAAGTTTTAGTTAAAGTTCTTAATATAATAGGTCTTTGAAATATAGGAGTGGATTTTGCAACTGTTCCAGTTATTTTGTCCAACCCCTGTACACACACACACACATATATATATATATATATATATATATATATATATATATATATATATATATATATATATATATATCTACTCACAGACATGCAGACACAAACACAGACACGTCGACACACACACACACACGCATACACACACACACACACATATATATATATATATATATATATATATCGAGAGACAGAGACCGAGTGAGAAATAATATCCAAGCATATGTAATACATATCTTTAATATCTAACTTAAAGTATAACTTAATATCTACCATAAAACACAAGCGTGTGCGCATGTCCTTGTACACAAGAATCGAAACGGGAAAAAGAAACCATTGTAAAAACAATATGGAAAGGAACTTTTAAGAAGGGAATGACATAATGAATTTATATAAATAAACGAAAACTACAAAACAGATTTAGAGCGAGTAAGAAAACGAACGGAATAGCTAAATAGCTTACTAGATGCCCGTGTTAATTATGGCGACGATAGTCCTTCAACTGGCATTAACCCAATAGAACTTTTCTCTTCCCCTTTTCCATTAAAACGACATGTTCAACCAATCTGTATTATAATTACAGAAATCTGAAAGAGGAATCTTATGGTATCTGCTTGAAAGCCATCGCTTTGTCATCTGGGAATCCAATAAAATGGAAGCTCTCTATTTGGTGCGGAACAGTTGCTTAAAATTTGTTTCTTCATCTCGCCACTTTATTCGGGCCAAAATCTTAATGTTGCTTTCATTATTTTGTTTTCCTCAAAGACGCTATTAATATTTTGTCTTATATATTATCTTTTCGAATGTAAAAGCAAAGTTTCTTTTCTTTTATCTGAATTCGAAATATTTTGGGCATCTGATATTTTTAAGTTTTCCTTCTGTACATCAACCAATCTGCTTTCTAGATTATTCAATGTATTTTTTTCTTCTTTCTTAATTTCTTTCTTTCTTTCTTTCTTTCTACTTTTATTTTTCCGCTCTTCTTTTTTCCTTTTTTCTTTTCTTCCATTTCCTCTTTTCTTTCTTTCTTTCTTTCTTTCTTTCTTTCTTTCTTTCTTTCTTTCTTTCTTTCTTTCTTTCTTTCTGCTTTTAACTTTCTTCTGTACCAACTTCTTTCTTTTTTCCTCTTTCTTTCTACTTTCCTTCAATTTCTTTCTTTCTTTCTTTTACTTTCTTCTTTCTTTTGTTTTCTACTTTTTTCTTTCTTTTTCTTTCATTATATTTCTTTCAGTTTTTCTTGCCTTCTTTATCCTTTCTTCTTGCTTTTTTACTTTCTTTTTTGCTCTCTACTTTTTAATTCTTTCTTTCTTTCTTTTTACTTTTATTTGTTCTGCTCTTCTTTTTTTCTTTTCTTCTTTCTTTCCATTTCTTTCTTTCTTTCTTTCTCCTTTTTAATTTCTACTTTTTCTAATTATTTATTGTCTCGTCTTGTTCCTTCTTTCTTTCTTTCTACTTTTCTTTTCCTTTTTTCTTTTCTTCTTTCCTTCCATTTCTTTCTTTCTTTCTTTCTTTCTTTCTTTCTTTCTTTCTACTTTTCTTTTCCTTTTTTCTTTTCTTCTTTCCTTCCATTTCTTTCTTTCTTTCTTTCTTTCTTTCTTTCTTTCTTTCTTTCTACTTTTATTTTTATTATATCTGCTCTTCTTTTTTCCTTTTCTCCTTCCCTTCCATTTCTTTCTTTCTTTCTTCCTTCGTTTCTTTCTTTCATTATTTCTTTCTTTCTTTCTTTCTTTCTTTCTTTCTTTCTTTCTTTCTTTCTTTCTTTCTTTCTTTCTACTTTTATTTGTTCTGCTCTTCTTTTTTCCTTTTCTTCTTCCCTTCCATTTCTTTCTTTCTTTCTTTCTTTCTTTCTCCTTTTTACTTTCTACTTTTTCTAATTATTTATTCTCTCGTCTTGTTCCTTCTTTCCTTCTTTCTACTTTTCTTTTTCTTTTTTTCTTTCCTTCCATTTCTTTCTTTCTTTCTTTCTTTCTTTCTTTCTTTCTTTCTTTCTTTCTTTCTACTTTTATTTTTATTATATCTGCTCTCTTTTTCCCTTTTCTTCTTCCCTTCCATTTCTTTCTTTCTTTCTTTCTTTCTTTCTTTCTTTCTTTCTTTCTTTTGGGTGTGTCAATATATCCATCCCCAATATTTCACTATGTATCTTATCTCCTGAAAGGGCTCGGAACATAACACCTCATTTCAGTAAGTTCTTTCACAAATTCTCACCTGACATCAAAGGATTTATTTGATATCAGAAAAAAAAAACCCAAAAAAACCTTCATTGATCATCAAAATCTTAAATGCAACGTCAATCGCTATCTTCTGTCTTCTTAACACCTATTCTTTTATTGCTCTGTTTTTTACCTCATATTCTCTCATACACAGTAAACCCTTGTGTTAGTGGCTTTATTGCCTTGTATTGGGCGAAAAAAAAAACATTAAAAACATACTAAAATACTTAAAGAACCTTCCATAATAGGTCACGCTAAAAAGAAATATTGATATCTTAATATACTATATATTAATATATATAAATGTAATTTTAAACAATTAATATCTTTTTTAATCAAAACGTCTATGGCGGCTTACAAAACATTATTAATGCTATATAAAGGGAAATATAGAAATTTTCTATAATTATATACAACAATAAATCCGAAGAAAAACACAAGAAAAATTGGTCGGAAGATTAAAGGTAATAAAATAAATCTCCGCAAAGACGTGAATCAAAACAATAACAGCAATAAATAAGAAAACAATAAAAAGAGGCTAATCTGTTTTTAATCCTCGCTATTCCTAGCCAATCGAGGACAAACATGTAAATTCTGTGCACAGCTGATTACCATAATCAGCTGATAACACTCCACTTATCACTTCTAAATAGTATAAACATTATTAATTAGGTTTAGACAGCTTTCCTTCTGTAAGCAAAAGGGATGGCTGTTGGGACTTAATGTAATCGGAGTGTTATTATTTTTTTTTTTCATATATATTCTTCTGTATACAATTTAAATATGTCCGTTTTTATAGAATTATTAATTTTTTAATCGAATATTATTTTTTATTTTTATAAATATTAACCATTAATATTATTTTATGGAAATGACAATTAATGGTCTGTCTATATTTCTGAGATACGATATTGTTACTATTTACACTGTTTACATCTTTCAGACTGTTGACCTCGTCTTTATTGCCATATTCACGACGTTTCTACTTTACTATCCCTCCCAGTTCCTTTCATGCCACCGATTTGCACAGATTTGTTAAGTAGGTTGGTCATGACTCTCCACAACTTCTTATCCTTTCTAGGTCTTTGTAAAGATTGACTTTTTACTATCCGCCCCAGTTCCTTTGTGCCATCCATTTACTCAGATTCGTTAAGTAGGTCTCTTACGGCTCTCCACAACTTCCTGTCCTTTTTAGCTTTTAGTAATGCCTGTCTTTTTACTACCTCCCCGTTTCTTTTATGCTGTCGATTTGCACAGATTCGTTAAGTAGGTTGGTCATGACTCTCCACAACTTCTTATCCTTTCTAGTTCTTTGTAAAGATTGACTTTTTACTATCCGTCCCAATTTCATTTACGCCATCCATTTACACAGAGTCTTTAAGTTGGCCATGGCTCTTCACAACTTCCTATCCTATTTAGCTCTTAGCAATGTTTGTTTTTTTACTGTACATCCCAGTTTCATTTATGCCATCGATTTACGCAGATTCGTTAAGTAGGTTAATCATGGCTCTCCACAACTTCCTATCCTTTTTAGGTCTTAGTAAAGTTTGTCTTTTTACAATAACTCCAAGTTCCATTTACGCCATCCATTTAACAGACTCGTTAGGTAGATTATCTGATGTTTTCCTCTGTCCTTCTTGCCTTCAACATATCATGTGAGTGTCAAAGTCACCAAGCCCTCTTTATATACACTAGACATTTAAACAGTGACTTTCTGATTCTGGGTATAAGCGTTTTTTGTTTTTCCATTCTGTTTCCTACCTACGATACTGAAAACGTTTATGATGAACGAAACCGTCAAAGGTACGCCGACATAAACAGAACAGAAACGCGAAATTTGAACAGTTTATTCATAATAATTGTGCAAAAACTTCTTCGAAAATAAGAAGATGCAACAAAAATATTAAACAGGTACATATTGTCGGCTGAATTTAATAAAACTAAAAATTAGCTTAATTATACGAAGGAAAATGGATAGCGGCTAGGATTGAGGAATCGCTGAGCCGAGTTCGAAATCCGTTCGAGTGTATTACATTGACTTATGATCTGATACTCTTAGGAAAAGTATGAATTAATCAATTCTTCCCACTAGCTATGGGTAAATAGCAGGACAGACTGGGGATGCGAACGGTTTAAGAGAAACACACACACCTATATATATATATATATATATATATATATATATATATATATATATATATACAAACAAGTTTGATTAAAAAGGACCCACAAGGTATATCTATTTAATTTTTTATTTTATTTTTCTAATTTTCGGAGTAATGTGCTAAAGTTGTACATATAACTCTCCAAAATTCATATTTTGTTATATTTTACAAGTACTTTCGACTTTCGCAGTCATTATCAAAACAAAAACCATGTTGTTTCTGTCTGGTAGTTATAATTCATTTGTCTGGACTCTTGAAATGGTCAAGACGAATGCAATATATTTATTCATCAATTTAATTCGTTTTGAATTTTATTTTTTATTATAATGCTGATAAAATATACGCGCACATTAATTATACCGTATGCACTTCAAAATACCTTCTCCTGTGGTGAATGATATTTTATTTCATGTGGGCTGTTTATTTTGGATAATAATAGATTCTAAAGTTTTGAATCTTTCTTTGAATTGGGTGGTGTAGAGTATTTTGGTGTTATCTATAAGTATTCGTCTCGTGTTGATAGGTGTACTTTGGTTATTTGTCATGTCCTAGTCTATGTGCATACAGATTACACTAAGTTTCTTCAGATGACAGGTCAGTCTGCGAGAGAGTGTGATGCATGTGTACCCAATGCAATCTATCTATCTCTCTATCCTTCCATCCTCTCTCTCTCAAATATATATATATATATATATATATATATATATATATATATATATATGAATAAAGAGAAACTAAGTTGTCGCGTTTCGTCCTCTGATGTACTTTATCAAGTCAAATATAATGTTTTTATTTTGCAACAACCATTTGTAGACAGAATCAATGTTAAAAACTTTCATAAATACACATAAAATAAAAAAAATATTAAAAACTAACGACATTAATTCTGTCTATAATAGTTGTTGCAAAATAAAATCCTTATATTTGACTTGATAAAGTCCACAAGAGGATGAAACACGTCGTCTAAAATGATTTCCTTTTGTTTTCATTCATATTGTCTGTTTACAGATATATTTTACTTATATATGAAATTTTACACACAAACATACAGACACACACACAAATATCTATCTATCTATCTATCCAAATGAGAGAATGAACAGATGGAATAAAGTTTCACTGTTCGTAGCATTTACTTTTAAAAAAGTGCGCAATTAAAAGTAGAGTAATATTTTTTTTAATAAAAGATTATAATAAAATATGTTGCAATCACTGCACAGAAGCTTTCATGTTTCAATAATATTATTGTACTTCTTCAGGCAATGATTTCTTACCATCGCCTGAAGAAGTACAATAATATTATTGAAAGATGAAAGCTTTTGTGGAACGATTTCAACTTGTTTTTATTATAATTTTTATAATAGTAATAATAATAATAATAATAATAATAAAACAACAACAACAACAATATATATATATATATATATATCTATATCTATATATATATATATATATATATATATATATATATATATATATATATGCCTGCAAAGAGAGTAAAAATGAAAAGAGAAATGGGAAAGAGAAAAGGAAAACAACTGTAAAATATAAATGATGGGTGTGAAATGAAGGTTATTAAAAAATAATGGGTGCCGCCCAAGAAAGAACAACCAACTTGGATGGAATCAATTTACTCCAAAAATGTCTTGCATTTTCGGATCTCTACAGACAATGAGAATACGTCAGTCAACTTCCTGGTTTTCATGCATATGTGGAAAGCAATCGGTCTTCGCTATATGAGCTGGTCTTAGCCTGAAGCCAAATTCTTCTTTTCGAGGTATATATATATATATATATATATATATATATATATATATATATATATACTATATATG
>OZ010578.1:117576044-117660505 GCA_963932145.1 Acanthosepion lycidas | reverse complement strand
ATACTTTGCTTAACTTCTGGAAGGCAACTTTCGCTGTCCAAATTCACCTTCGGATTTCAGTGTCGAACTTTCCGTCCTCAGTTAAAACATTTCCCAGATAATTTTTGTACTTGTTTAATTTTGGTATCTTCAGTTCGTATGTTCGGCTGCCCCTTTTGCTAACAACCATGTATTGGGTTTTCCTGCAATTCATGTTTACTCAGAGATTTACCTTCCCCCCCTCTCCCCCCACTCAGTCAGGTTGTGACACAAGGTCGGTTTTTAACGTGGGGACCCGAGTGTTTCCACTCGGGCCACTTGTCTAAGCTGGTCTTAGCTGGTTTAAGTTGGTCAAAGCTTGTCTAAGCTAGTCATAGCCGGTCATTCTACCGCTACGTAACTGATGTTACATAACGGTGGGGAGAGAGCAAAAGAGGAGAGAAGGCCTACGGCACGGAACAGATACTACAGCATCCATCCCGACGGGGGTGGGGGAAAACACTTCTACTCCTCTGCTAATCTCTCCAGAAACATCCGAAGGGAGAGCCCAAGTTGCATTACTCCCCACTTCCCCCACTTCTATGTGGGTCAATAAATAAAAACGAGATACGTTTAAATATATACAATGATTTTACATTTTTTAAAAATATATCTTTTTATCTTTTAACATTTTATATTTTATCATCATATTTAAAACAAAATTAATTAATTTAATTTTTTTTTACAGAAGTGGGTAAAAAAATTCATAAAATTTAACAATGATTCCCTGAAGAAACACGAATACAATTAGATGCTTAACTTAATTTGGCAAAAGGCTAAGCGAGTGCTCGGAAGAAGTAGTCGGAAGATTATTTTTTTCGAAGAGAAAATGTTGAAAATCATTATTCAAAACCCTGTTTTTTTTCATCAGAGATATATCAGTTTTAATAACGGAATGGAAATATTTAAAAAGGCCATATTGATGAAACAAAAGGGAAAAAAAAAAACGAAATCGACTTTATTTCTTATTTTCACTAGAATGCTGATAATTGCAAAAATCGACAGAATACGCGTCGCACCAAAAAGGATTGCGAAGCGAAAGACTCTTGAAAGACGAGCTGATTTTTCAATCTGCATACATCTTGGGTGGGCCGGCGGAATTATGAGTTTGTCTTTGAGGTCAAAGGACACACACAGTTCTTCATTATAACGCAGCTGGCATATTTTTCACGTTAGGGGTAGGGAGGATTTGAGGTGGGATTGTATGGAGAGTTCCAGTGTCCCCCAGGAGAAAATTCTACCCAACACCTACAAACATGCCGTCTTTAGAAGTTTTATAGTTTTTTTAAAAATCTATCTATCTATCTACCTATCTAAGTCTGTTCATATCTATCTATCTATCTATCTATCTCAGTCTGTTCATATCTATCTATCTATCTATCTATCTATCTATCTATCTATCTATCTATCTATCTATCTATCTCAGTCTGTTCATATCTATCTATCTATCTATCTATCTATCTATCTATCTATCTATCTCAGTCTGTTCATATCTATCTATCTATTTATCTATCTATCTATCTATCTATCTCAGTCTGTTCATATCTATCTATCTAAACTATCTATCTATCTATCTATCTATCTAAGCCTGTTCATATCTATCTATCTATCTATCTATCTATCTATCTATCTATCTATCTCAGTCTGTTCATATCTATCTATCTATCTATCTACCTATCTATCTATCTCAGTCTGTTCATATCTATCTATCTATCTATCTATCTATCTATCTATCTATCTATCTATCTATCTCAGTCTGTTCATATCTATCTATCTATCTATCTATCTATCTATCTATCTATCTAAGCCTGTCCATATCTATCTATCTATCTATCTATCTATCTATCTATCTATCTATCTATCTATCTATCTATCTATCTCCGTCTGTTCATTATGTATGTATGTATGTATGTATGTATGTATGTATGTATCTATCTATCTATCTATCTATCTATCTATCTATCTATCTATCTATCTATCTATCTCAGTCTTTTCGAATCTGTACTTATCTGTTCAAAACCATCTGTGTTGGTAAATGAATGACAAAATGAAAAAAACCCTTTGTTACGCGTTTCGCTTATTGAAATGACGTCTTTATTCCGAAGATTATAACACCTTTCTCGCAGAAGAAACGTTACTAGCCACTCGGCAATCTCTCGCCATTTTCAGGACAGATGTGGCGAACAACATTCCTTAGTTCCACCAATTCAGACCATCACAACTAGTGCTCGCCAAATCACGTACACTAAGTCGACTCACCCACATTCCTTTCATATTCTCTTGATAAAGAGAAGTTCCCTTTAGATTTTTCTTTAGAACCGTTGCATTGCATTTTAACACTCAAGTCTAATGTCCACTGTTATTTTCCTACATATCCTCATAATATGCACCACTTACTCTCTCCTTATACGCCTTTACAATAACCGTATTCATTAACCCTCTACATTGAGTGGCTTTTGGGTGAACTATAGTAGAAATATACAGATAATTTGACTATTTAATATTTAGCGATAGAATGTATTTGGTAATTATTAACGATTTAAAAGCAGTTTGTTGTTGAAGGTTACTGAATCCAATCTTACTTCTTGAAATCCGTATTAGTTTAGTTTGGCAAAAGACAACCAGTATGTGGAGCCCAGGGAAAATTGAAGCCACAACTTAGTGTTAATGTTTAAAAAGATTAGTTCACGAATACATTTCCCTACGACAAGGCGCCGCGTCCTGGATAAGACGAGAAACTGCATCCGCGTCCAGGGTAAGACGATAAACTACATCCAACAGCAAGGCCTCTGATCAGGAGGTTTTGGGGAGCGTGGAACCACCTCTTAATTGCTGGCGTTCCTAGGTCCACTGTGACCCGTGGTGGTGGTACCTCTTAGGATCCCAACTATGGGTAAATAGTTAACGCCCAAACTTGGGTCAAAACACTATGAAAGTGTAAAAATATGTTTCAATTTCAGCAATAAATTTTTTGAGGAAAAAATTATTACCAGCCCTACATTTTTGAGGGAAAAAATATTACGAGCAATAAAAAATCTTGTCGGCATTAAATAACCCATTGAGATTGATATGCCGTAAAACAAACCAAACAAAACCAAACCAATATATACTGAGATAGATAGATAGATAGATAGATAGATAGATAGATAGATAGATATTATGTTGGTGCAAAAATAATGACGTAATAATGTCGTTTTTTGACTAATTTTAACGTCAAAAAACGACATTATTACGTCATTATTTTTGCACCAACCTAATAGATAGATAGATAGAGAGATAGTTATAAAGAGACTGAGATAGATAGATATGAAGAGACCAAGAGAGACAGATAGACATGAAGAGAACAAGATAGATAGATAGATAGATAGATAGATAGATAGATAGATACAAAATATTACGAGCAATTAAAATCTTGTAGACATTAAATAACTTATTGAGGTTGATATGCCGTAAAACAAAACAAAACAATCCAATATATACTAAGATAGATAGATAGATAGATAGATAGATAGATAGATAGGTAGGTAGATAGATAAAAAATATTAGCAGCAATAAAAATCTTGTCGGCATTAAATAACCATTGAGGTTTATATTCCGTAAAATAAACCGAACCAATATATATATATATATATATATATATATATATATATATATATATATATATATATATATAGATAGATAGATAGATAGGTAGGTAGATAGATAAAAATATTAGCAGCAATAAAAATCTTGTCGTCATTAAATAACCATTGAGGTTTATATTCCGTAAAATAAACCAAACTGAACCAATATATACCGAGATAGATAGACAGATAGATAGATAGATAGATAGATAGATAATATTACTAGCAAGACAAATCTTGTCGGCATTAAAACAAAACGAGCCAAAACAAACCAACAAGGCACCCAGAAAATCCACATTCTTGAATATGGTGCAGTATAATAAAAAAAGCACTAACTCAATGCATAATTGTTGATTTTATGACACATCCGATATTGCATCTGCACACTCTCGCACACGCACACGCACACAAACGTACACACGCATATACTGAAAATTATCACGAAGTCATTAATAAACGTGTTTTTGTGACGTACGGTGGCCGTTAATAATAATAGTCATTCGGCAATCAGCACAGTCAAAACGTATACAAAAACAAAACAAAACAAAAAACAAAAGAAAACAACAACAACAAAAAAAAAACAGCTTAGGCTGTTATATATAGATCATTAACATTATTTTACAAATAATAAACAGAAAAAAATTATAATAATAAGAAAAGAAGGCTTGGATAAAATTAACACACTCAAGGCAGCGTGTATTCCAATTGACAAGTTTTTGCAAATGACAAATGGGTCAGAAAGGAGATAATGTTTCAGAGAGTAACAAAGAACCGGAAGCTGTGGAGAGCCATAATCACCCATATCATTCCACATAGCACAACTAAAGCTAACTTTCAATTTTAAATGTAGTTGGAGTTTTGTTAATTACAGATTAGTTCCTCTTGTTTATTTGTAAATAATTATAATTAGTAGAACATATCAAGCTTAATGGCTGCAAAAAGCAACTATTAACTATTTTTATTAATCACTGCAATTGTTAAGGACGCTGATCATTGAGAAAAGCTCTATTATATTCACCTTGTACCAGACTAAACAAGATGTAGTCAATATCTATGATTTCCTGTTGCTGAATAATAGTCAAAATCTGTGATGACATGCAGCTTTAATCAAAGTTAGACTAATAATCTGTCATTAGGTAGATTATGAAAACTATTTTTGTAGGGCTACAAAATTTTATTACAGCAACAAAAGCAGACATATTAAAAAAAAACATTCATAACAAAAAAGAGAGGTTATAAAAAGATATATATTATTATAAATTGGTAATACCAAAATAAACATTAAAAACAGCTAAACCAGTTCATTTGTCCTCTTTCATGTGAGAAAAAATTGAGGACAAAAAAAATAGCAACTAAAAAAAATATACAAACCCAGACTAATGTCATATGCAAACATTTGTGACATACAGTGTCCGTTAATAATTAAGAATTACTCAAGACTACAATGTTAAAATAAAACAGCATTTAATTAGAACCGCAAATAAATACTTAACAAGAACAAAGAAGTAAAATTCAACCAAAGATAATTAACCATTTTAGTGAATATCTTGTTAGTAGTACGGCTCGGTTTAACACCCACTAAATTCTAAATCAAAACTCAAATCATCAACGCACAATAATTCACACTAATTCGACTGGATAGTTCCACTCAACAGTCACCCAATAATCATCTCAGTCAGTAGCCTGACACCGCTACTTATACGCCTAGCGGAAAACGCTAGGCCACAAAACGCTATAAAATATGAGAAGCAGTAATAAGGAGTTCCAGAAAAAAGCGATAATAACAACAAAAATTGCAATATGAGCTCTGGTAAAAAAAAACAAACTGCAATGACAACAGCAAAAATTGCAATATGAGCACTGGTAAAAATGGTTGCTGAAGATATTAGGTTTATAATACCCAGAAATTTATGCACTGATGTCCTCAAGGACACATTGCGCAGTGGATAAATGCGTTAGTTAGATCCAGTGACATTTTTTAATGCAGCGGAGAACTTTGAGAGCGGGAATTAGCAGGAGATAACTGATATCCATTAGACATGGCACTTGGAACTAGAACAGTCTACCCCACTGAGCGGAATAAACCACCTGAAGAAGGAGCGTACAACGGTCGAAATAATGTAAATAGTGTACTGCATAAATTTCTGTTTTATTACGTCGAGTTCTTTTGTTGCTTTCACTCATTAATAATATTTTTTTTTCTTTTATGTCTTAGTGGCTTTATTGTCTTGTTTGAGGCGAATAATTAAAAATGATGAGACCTTAGCGCCAATCTAGTACTGTGCTTAGATTCATAATGTGTAGGTACCAAAGTTGAAATGTTTTCATTATTATATTTTGATTATTACTATATTTTCTGCATTTTATTATTGGAGAATTATGGATAAATTTTCATTCTATTTTTTAATCATTTCCCCCAAAGAAAGGCGATAATGCCACTAAGACGTAGGGGGGTTACTGAGAGTGAAATATAAAATAACAGGTTTCAGGAGGACAGAAAAAGCGTTCCACAGGTGAGAAGTTCGAGAGAAGAACTTACGGTTACATCTTGCCAGTTCAACAGTAAAACGATGAGATTTAGTTGCCAATCTAGTTGTACGCTTAAATTCATGCGGTCGACGCACCTAGGACGAAAGCATAATAGAACTTCGGAGAAAGATTGTGTTGCGCCAATCTTTCAAATCTCACTCAACAATTACTTTATTGGAATATAGGCTCACTCCTGACCTCAAGTGTAACTCGTATATACGATCCATTGCTAAAGAAGCTGGAACAAA
The DNA here is from genome assembly GCA_963932145.1 of Acanthosepion lycidas. Taxonomy (NCBI): domain Eukaryota; kingdom Metazoa; phylum Mollusca; class Cephalopoda; order Sepiida; family Sepiidae; genus Acanthosepion; species Acanthosepion lycidas. The sequence continues at coordinate 117,654,087 of OZ010578.1, read as the reverse complement.
TTGTTGGAGATCGGAAAATGACTAGAAGGTTGTGGAGAAAAGCAAGAAGAAAGGACGAACATCAAATCCAATATAAAAGAATGCATGATTGTCAGCAAAAGGAACAGCTTAAACATGCCAATTACAAATTGGAGATACCCAAATGAAACAAGTACAACAATTTAAATATCTGGGAGATGGTTTAACAGAGGAAGGAAATTGCAGCATTGAAATCTGAAATCTGCCTTCAGAAACAAAAGCAAAGTATTAAGAAACAGGAAAATTTCTTTAGAAATAAAGAAAAGAGTAATGAGCTGTTACGTAATTTTAGAAATCCTCCATGAGAGTGAATGCTGGACAATCTCCTCACAAATGGAGAAGAAACGTGAAGCAACAAAAATGTAGTTCTACAGAAGGATGATGAGGATACCATTGACCGGACATGTGAGCAAGACAAAGTTTAGGAGAAGATGGAAACAAGGAGATTTATATTTAACATCTAGAGACATTTGAAAGAGGATAGAAGGCTTGGAAAAATTAATACTAACAAGGCAGATTGTGGGAAAGTGTGACAGGGGAAACAGTGTATAACCTATTTATTGGGCTTGGGTAAATGTATGGTGGAAAGACAAAGCTTATTAATAGCAATAAAGATTGTTGTGGAGAGCCATTATTGCCAACGTCCTGACGGGACAAGGCACATAGAAGAAGAGTTATTATAGTTGATTTAAATTTATACTTCCACGGTTTTGTATGCCTGTCTTTATGAGAATAAACTGTATAAACAAATTGATTTATTTTTAGTTTTGATAACAACCTTATCACCAGAATTACTTGCACTTTTTAAACCAGATTGAAGAGGGACAGAGGAAAACAACGCATGGCTTATCTAACAAATTTGTCTAAATGGATGAGATTAAATTTATTAAGGGCTACGAAAATGTGTAGAGTCATGACCGCCAACGTTCTGAATGTACACGGCACATAGACGACTGAGAACGGGGTCTGTTTTATTTGCTCAGTGGCTCAACCCCACCAAAATTATAAACTATCCCTATAAGCCATTATGAAAGATGTACTGAGGATGATTGGAAGGCGATGACAGTGAACGTCAGCGCGAGAAATGACTGGACCAGACACAGAATGATCGTTTCCGGGTATTTGTATTCTAAAGGGACATTTGAACTCATCACCGTGTAGCAGAAGGTTCGAGAGACAAGAAACGGAAGAATTGCTTTGTTTCTGATTTAGACTCTGATATTTTCACTAAATTTTGTATAGTCTGGCACAAGCTGAAAAGTTTTTGGCAATAATTGATAATAATAGAAAAAATAAACTGTCTATCTTCTTAGACTTCTTATTCTATGTGCCATATCTCTTGTGCAATCATGGTTTTCCAGACCTTCCTGTCTTTTGTCGGTCTTAGCAATGTTTATTATTTGGCTGTCTCTTCTAATGCTTGTTCCGCCATCAATTCACACAATATTGTTAGGTGACTCATTCACTGCCATTTTTTTATCCCTTTAATATGTCACTGTGAGTGTCGAATTTTCTAAGCACACTTTCTTTATCATGTATGCTCTAGAAATTTCAAGTACAGTGTAACCCGGATATAAGAGAGTTGTCTGGACCGGAGAAGAAGTCTCTTATATCCGGGTTTGGTCTATTGTGTTTGGTCTATTGTTTACGTAAGTATGGCTCTAATTTGGGACCAGAGAAAATCTCTCTTATATCCTGGTTTCTCTTATATCCGGGTCTCTTATATCCGGGTTACACTGTATCTTTTTCTGATTCTAATTATGTCCTTTTTGTTTCCATTTTCTTTAAAACTTCGTCGTTTGTCACGCAGTATTCTCAGCAGCCTTCTGTAGAAACAAATTTTGGTTGTCTCAAGTCTTTTCTTCATCTGTGCGGATATTGTACTGTATATGTCATATAGAAAGACCGATATTACTAGAGAGTTCATTACTTTTTCTTTGTTCCTCAGAAAAGTTCCCTGTTTCTTAATATTTTGCTTAGATGTTGAAAGGCCTCTTTTGCTACGCCAGTGCGCCATACGGTCTCACATTTTCCATCGCCTATTAAGACATTTCCTAGGCAATTCAAATTCGTAGTTTTCAAATTTGGTTTGTACAGAGAGTAGAGAGAAGTGGATTTACGTCTGTACCAAGTCATGACTGTGAAGTAAAATTTATTCTCTCTCTCACTCTCTCTCTCTCTATATATATATATATGCATATATTCACACACACACACACACACACACACACACACACACACACACACACACACACATATATATATATATATATATATATATATAAGCCGTTAACAGTTTACGTTCTTTGTTTTCATATTTTCGCCTTCGATCTGATGATGTTTTCGAAACATTACTTTCATGAACGTTTTGCGAATTGTCAATAATATATAAAACTCTGTCGGGATCATATACTCAAATTTATTATATATATATATATATTTATATATATGTGTCTGTATATATATATATATATATATATATATATATATATATATATATATATATATATATATATATATATATATATATATATATATATATATATATATATTTATATATATTGGCGCTATATCGAGTCTAATTCCTTACCTCATCATCACCGAGGTCCGTTGGTATGACGTGTACCTGATAACGTAACTGCCCGGGTTTCAATTCTTGGTAGTGGATGCGCACTGCTGATGAGTCCCAAATGTAGGACGAAACGGCCGTACAGTGCTTTCTGCATTCTGTTGAAGTTTCGTCTAGACTCGAGGAATTTCTTTATGATGATTATCTCAAATCCTTCTAATAATTTATATCATATATATATGTAATACCAATTGGCAGGGATAATTTCTTCGGTGTGATGCGATGAATATTTGAATATATTCATAAAATAAATTATAACCAAAATAGATTTTTAAGAATTGTCTTAACTTATTATATATATATATATATATATATATATATATATATATATATTTATATATATATATATATATATATATATATATATATATATATATATATATATATATATATATATATATATATATATATATATATATATATATATATATATATATATATATATATATATATATATATATATATATATATATATATATATATATATATATATATATATATATATATATATATATATATATATATATATATATATATATATATATATATATATATATATATATATATATATATATATATATATATATATATATATATATATATATATATATATATATACATCATTTTGGAAGTGCTATCTGATGATCCGGCGTCCTTTAAAAGGGCTCTGATGAAATAAATTATTATAATGGAACCTTAAAGGGGTCTGTTTTTTCTTTAATATATATATATATATATATATATATAAAGACGGAAAACTATATTTAGCCGACGCGTTTCGTCCTCTGAGGGACTTTATGAAGGCAATGTAAGATTTATTATGCTACACGTGTTTATATAGACAGATGCGAGGACGTCATTGGTTTATCAAAGTTTGTAAATTTGGGGACGTTCATGAATATTCATCAAGTGGTTGAAAGGTCAGTCAAAGCACGTGGAGGATACAAAATGTCCTCAATGAAAGCTTAGTCAAAAGTAAAATGAGCCAGTAATATTCAATAATTTAAAAAAAAAATGAATGTTGTTTGGATACGGATTAGATTCTTATCGTATAAGATGGACATTTGTCCTGTACATTTTCAAAGACTGAAGCGATGGATTTAAACGTTTTCTTTGGATTTTCCTACATATTTTTCTATGTTATCCCTGGTTTCTTTTCCCAATTTCACTTTTCCTGAAAGAATTACTACTTTCCCAAGCCAACATACACAACAATAAATACAGCACATCTTATAAATTAACAATCTAATAAAGTCCGTCAGAGGAGGAAACGCGTCGGCTAAATATAATTTTTCCTTTTGTCTTTTTTTATTCATTTTCTCTCTTCTACAGATACACTCCATCTGAGAATATTTACACAACATACACACACATGTGTGTGTATATACCATAAAGAACGATTAATTAAAAAATGTCCTTGGACTTTCGTTGTTTCTAATTTTAATCGGCGACATTTCTGATGTCATCAATTCTCAAGAAACTGCTTGTTAACTTAACACCTCAAAAAGAAAAAAAAAAAAGAAATAAAAAAAACAACAAGAAAAAAAAAAGAAAACAAAAGAAAACTCTTCTCTTTTAATCGTCTTCGAGAACCATTTTTTGTCTCACATCAGTATGGCTAATGTTAACTCCCAGGAGAGTTATTCAGTTATTCATTATGCCTTCTTTCACGGATTAATTGCTGATGTTCCCAGGTCAACCCTGATCCGAGGTGGTAGCACCTGTTAGGATCCCAGCTATAGGCAAATAGTTAACTATTACCAGCAATGCTTGTTGGAAAAATTATTACCAGCAATACAATTTTGAAGGAAATCTATTATCAGAAATAGATTTTTGACAAAACAAAATATTACCAGCAATAAAAATTTTTTGTTAGCATTAAATAACCCAGTCGGTCTAAAACTGACAGTATAGTGAAACAAAGGAAAATAAAGTGTTTGTTTCAATTAATTTGCACAAGGGTGTATGTCCCAAACTGTTTTCTTGAGAGCTCTTCATTTTAGAGAATAGTAAGACTCTTAAGTGGATATAAGTATACCGGAGCAGTTATCAGCGGAGAAAGTGGAATTTGTGTGTCGAGTTCAATTTCCAGTCAAGAGCATTGTATTTGCTTCGCACAATTACTTATGGGAATTGTATGAATCGATGCATCCACCCACCGCAGCAATTACAGCGAGAGTATAATCGTAGGGTAGACTGAAGTCTGTAGCTTTGGTTTATCACTAGTCTAGAAGAAAAACAATTTTGATTTTAAAATCTGTTAGGTGTGGTGTTAGCAATTCCACCTCGCAAAAAAAAACAAAAAAAAACCAAAAAAACAAAAACAAACAAACTATTTACTCATGAATACCACATCAGCATTGTATAGTATAGTGGTTCGGTGACTCTGTACTCCAGGGAGGAGTCTAGCTGGTTAAGTAAAACGGTAGAAGTATAGCCAACTTTAAAATGTTAAACATAATTTAATTATATTTAATTAATTATTTGCAAATAACATTTTTAAACATAATTTAATTATATTTAAGTAATTATTTGCAAATAACATTTTTAAACATGATTTAATTATATTTAAGTAATTATTTGCAAATAATTATAAGGGAAATTTAGCAAATAGGAATTCAGTTGGCATCGAGCTTAAAAGCCGCCATCAGCAGCCTAGAAGCGAGTATTCTTTTCCTTTGATTTTTTTTATGGATAATAATGTATTTTTCTCGGCTAGCGTATTTATAAAGAACTTCCTGATTCACAATGCGATTTCGTTATATTTATTACAGTGTAACCCGGATATAAGAGTGTTGTCGGGACCGGAGAAGAAGTCTCTTATATCCGGGTTTGGTCTAATTTATATACATTAACACAGGCTCTAATTTGGGACCAGAGAAAATCTCTCTTATATCCGGTTCTATTATATCAGGGTCTCTTATATCCAGATTTCTCTTATATCAGGGTCTCTTATATCCGAGTTACATTGTATTTGTTTTTTTTTGTTTTCTCACGTACATTATTTGTTTCTGCAAACCTATCCGCCTCCTCCGCCACATCCTCCTCATCAATAATAGTATTGATTGCAATAAACGTCAGCACCATCGTCATCCCCACTGTGAATGCCATCAATCTCAGCCTTGTCACCGGGACCCACATCCCTCTTGATTAAGACCACCAGTATTGTCATCATCATCATCATCATCGTCATCATCACAATGACAATCAGCGGTGCCTCTCTTGACATCTTCAAGTAACTAATCCTCTGTATGAAGCACCCTGGCAACGTTACCCCCATTTTCTTAACATCATGGCTACCATCACTCATCACTTTCCGCTCGTGAGCCACAAGCACTTCTTCACATCAACGAGCAACTTTTCCTCGGATCCCCATTGGTCGACAAGCGTCAAGAGTTGATAGACATTTCTAACGTTTCGCTTTATACAAAGCCAGTCCAAGAAAAAAAGAAGAAAAATCTGCTTCTGATGCTCATCAAGCAGATTGTCATCGGAAATATCACAGATAAAAGAATTGCACCGGCATTAACCGGAATCCTTCCATCTTTATTTGATTCCCTTCATTATGCACATAATTAAACTATTCGTTTCGATACCATTCTTTCTCGTTTCCTCTTTCTTTCTTTCTATGTCTGTCTGTTCATATCTATCTATCTATCTATCTATCTATCTATCTATCTATCTATCTATCTATCTGTTTATTTTTCTTCTGTTTTATATTCAAGTTTCTGAAAGAATCTCTCCAAATCTCCCGAATTGATGTATATATATTAATTAGAGGATTTTCGTATATATTTATATATAATCTTAAAACGTCTGTTTTAAACATTATTTTAATTTAACATTATTGTCATTATTTTGTTTGGGAAAACAATATTGAAATTTAGACAAATTTAGAAAGATCTATGACAAAGTGGAAGATATTTTTCGTATGAAGCGTTGCATCCTTTAGGGGCTTCCATCCTTTAGGGGATCTCATCCTTTAGGGGCATTCATGCTTTCGGGGCGTTCATCCTTTAGTGGATCTCATCCTTTAGGGGCATTCATCCTTTAGGGGATGTCATCCTTTAGGGGCATTCATCCTTTAGGGGATCTCATCCTTTAGGGGCATTCATCCTTTAGAGACATTCATCCTTTAGGGGCGTTCATCCTTTAGGGGATCTCATCCTTTAGGGGCATTCATGCTTTCGGGGCGTTCATCCTTTAGGGGATCTCATCCTTTAGGGGCATTCATCCTTTAGGGGATGTCATCCTTTAGGGGCATTCATCCTTTAGGGGATCTCATCCTTTAGGGGCATTCATCCTTTAGAGACATTCATCCTTTAGGGGCGTTCATCCTTTAGGGGATCTCATCCTTTAGGGGCATTCATGCTTTCGGGGCGTTCATCCTTTAGGGGATCTCATCCTTTAGGGGCATTCATCCTTTAGGGGATGTCATCCTTTAGGGGCATTCATCCTTTAGGGGATCTCATCCTTTAGGGGCATTCATCCTTTAGAGACATTCATCCTTTAGGGGCGTTCATCCTTTAGGGGATCTCATCCTTTAGGGGCATTCATGCTTTAGGGGCGTTCATCCTTTAGGGGATGTCATCCTTTAGGGGCATTCATCCTTTAGGGGATCTCATCCTTTAGGGGCATTCATCCTTTAGAGACATTCATCCTTTAGGGGCGTTCATCCTTTAGGGGATCTCATCCTTTAGGGGCATTCATGCTTTAGGGACATTCATCCTTTAGGGGCGTTCATCCTCTATGGGGCATTCATCCTTTAGACGATCTCATCCTTTAGGGACATTCATGCTTTAGGGGCGTTCATCCTTTAGGGGCGTTCAACGTTTAGGGGATTTCATCAAAACTAAAATATTCATGCGATTACACGCTGCAAATGATGATACAAAAAATTTTGTTCGTGTTCAAAATCTCTGTCGGTGTTTTTTTTTTTCTTTTTATTTCTTTCTTCTTTTCTTCATTGCAATGTTTTCTTATATTATTGTTCATTTTCTCTCTTTTTCTTTCTTTCATTTTTTGTTCATTCTTTTTTTCGTTCTTTGTATTTGTTTTTGTCTTGATTACAATTTTTCTTTTATTTTTGTTCATTTTCTTTCTTTCTTTCGTTTGTACTTTTTAATTGTCCCTTCTTTTTTACATAGCAATTTTTCTTTTATTTTTGTTCGTTTTCTTTCTTTCTTTTTTCTTTCCTTCTTTCTTTCTGCTTGTTCCTTCTTTTTTCATTGCAATATTTAAAAAATTTTTTTTAAATTTTCTTTCTTTCTTTCTTTTTTTCTTTCTTTCATTCTTTCTTTCTTTTTTATTTCCTTCTTTCTTTCCACTTCTTCCTTCTTTTTTCAATGCAATTTTTCTTTTATTTTTTGTTAATTTTCTTTCTTTCTTTCCTTCTTTCTTTCTTTCTTTCTATCTTTCGTTCTACTTGTTCCTTCTTTTTTCATTGCAATTTTTCTTTAATTTTTTGATAGTTTTCTTTTTTCTTTCTTTCTTTCTTTCTTTCTTTCTTTCTTTCTTTCTTTCCTTCTTTCTTTCTTCTTGTTCCTTCTTTTTCATTACAATTTTTCTTTTATATTTTGTTAATTTTCTTTCATTCTTTTTTTTCTTTCCTTCTTTCTTTCTTCTTGTTCCATCTTTTTTCATTGCAATTTTTCTTTTATTTTTTGTTAATTTTCTTTGTTACTTTCTTTTTTCTTTCTTTCTTTTTTCTTTGTTTGTTTGTTTCTTTCTTTTTTCTTTCTTTGTTTCTTTCGTTCTTTTTTCTTTCCTTCTTTCTTTCTACCTGTTCCTTTTTTTTCATTGCTATTTTTATTTTATTTTTTTAATTTTCTTTCTTTTTTTCTTTCTTTTTTCTTTTGTTCTTTCTTTCTTTCTTTCTTTCTTTCTTTCTCTCTTTCTTTCTTTTTTTTCTTTCTTCTTCTCCCTTCCGTTTTCATTGCAATTTTTCTTTTATTTTTTGTTAATTTTCTTTCTTTCTTTCTTTCTTTTTCATTCTTTCTTTCTTTTTTTCTTTCGTTCTTTCTTTCTACTTCTTCCTTCTTTTTTCATTGCAATTTTTCTTTTTCTTTTTTGTTAATTTTCTTTCTTTCTTTCTTTCGTTCATTTTATTTGATCCTTCTTCGTTGCAAATGTAAAATATTGACTTCACGTTCAGCCCAGAGGATGCAATGAGATTTTATATTATAGAATTTATTTAATTTGCCTCCATTTAGCGGATGTTGGCTTAAATGCAAAAAAAGATTCACGAAACTCTAAACGAATGAAAATGGTAACATTAAAGCTCAAATGAAGAATTTGTTGAACATTCCAAACATGCGAATTACAAATTGAGGACATCAAAATTAAAGTGTTTTAACAGCGATTGGAAAATGCGATACCGAAATCCGAAGCTTCATTGGGATAGCGAAAGTTGCCTTCAAAAAGGTAAGAAAATTATTAAGAAACAGGAAAATTTCATTAGAAACAAAGAAAAGAGCAGTGTACTCTTTATGCAATATCGCCCGACCTATATGGCAGTGAATGCTAGATAATCTCCTCACAGATGAAGACGAGATTTGTGGCAACAGAAATGTAGTTCTGCAGAAGGATGCTGAGAATGTCATGGATTAAATATGTAAAACAAAGACGATTATGAAACAAGAACACGTCGTTAGAAACAAAAAAAAATGTATACAGAATTGTTGCGTAATATCGATCCTGCTATATGACCATATAAACATCGTAAAATGAGCAAGTCATTATTGCGAAAATATGAAACAATAAAAAGGTTTTATTCTGATTAGGATGATTACGCCATTAAATAAATCGTAATGAATTACATTTGAACGAATTTTGCTTTTCATCTCCGAAAATGCGATATTGCTTTAAGTACAGCCTAATATTTTAACAAAAACAAGAAATAAATCAAGAAGAAGAGGAAGAGGAGGAGGGAGAGGAGGGGGAAGAGGAGGAGGAAGATGAGGAAGAAGAATATTTTTCGTGGTGAATATTGGAGAGAAAACGGACAGCCTCAAATCCAAACCGCACTCTCCCAACCGTCAGCACCAAGACAGCGTTCAGACACTGAAAAAGTTTACAGCCACAACATGATTCGTCGACGCTGAAGCGTGACAGGTCTCTTGCAAATTAGTTCAGCAACAGTCACCTACATACTGTCCATATTGCGAGCCTGCCTTCTTCAATTATTCAAAAGATCACAAATCTTACCTACCCCAGATACTCTCAAGTCGAGATCTTTTTTCAAGTTAGTCTGGTTTATCTTTCACGGGTATTAATAATTTTTTTTTAAATTCTAGAATTCCGGAAGAGAACTAGAATCTCCTCAGAGATGAAGAAGAAACTTGAGGCAGCTGAAATGTGGTTCTATAAAAGGATGATGAGAATACGATAGACTAAATATGTGAGCAATCTATCTATCTATCTATCTATCTATCTATCTATCTATATATATATATATATATATATATAAAACAGAGGATGCCTGTGTGTCTATTTGTCTGTGTGGTACTTTTTCACTCGAGATTCACCCAACCGATTTTGATCAAACTTGGCATATACATTGTACAATGTAAGAGATATGTAAAAATCGATAATTAAAAAAATCAATAATCGATAAAGCCGATGAAAAATCGATAAATTCAACATTTTTCCTCCGATTTCGTTCAACTTCGGTACGTAGGTTACTCGCATCATGACGAGCGCAACGATACCTGCGAAAAACGAAAAATCGATTTCAACACAAATCGATTTCAGTACAAATTTTAAACTAAAAACTCCCTCAATTTTCAAGAAATCTAATATAAACTTTACTCAATTGTAGCCAACAATAAGTTGATTGTATAACTGTCATTTAACTTGATAATTGAGTCCACCCATATAGTGAAAACCCGCGTAAATAGCGAAAATTGGTTTCTTTCTTACTTGACGTTGATCTTTCAATCAATTTTCATCAATCTTAACAATTGCTTTATAAATGTATCCTCTTTTACATCCCTGGTAGCATACTGACAAACTAAATTTCAAAAAACTCCAAAATAATTGTGGTCTGAAGTGGATCTTCATGTTTCCTGTTTTACCCCTTCATGTCCTCGGCTAACTTCGATTGAAAAAATACAAACTACTTCTGTTATATCAGTAACTGAATTAATTCAAAATATGTTTTTAATGAAAGTTCTTTAAAGTAATTGAAGAAGATAGACTCTGTTTCATGTAAACGTGATGCTGCTTTTGCTCCATTCTAATTGAACGCTTTTTCTGATCGACCAGCTGGGTATGCTTTGTTAGTAACAAATATTTTAGTTGGTTGGATGGTTGATTTCGTTTAGTGGCATATCAACAACTTTATGGGTTACTTAATGCCGAAATCTAAATATTTTGTATGCGATTTTATTTTATTTTTAGAGATAATATTGGTTTAGCGATACAAATATTACTAATTAACCCATAGCTGGAGGGAGAAGAGGTGGATTCATGCCTTTCCCAAGAATATATGCACGTCATTGAATATAATGAACCTAATTGGAATTTCCTAATTAAATTATAATTACCCAGCTACATTCTTTTTCTAAATAATCTTGCAAAATCAAATGGGGACTGGAAGCTTATTTCTCCATACAAGAAATAAGATCCTAGTTTTTTTTTTTTTTAAAATGTCTTCAATTTTATTATAAAATGTCTTGTTACAAAAATGTATTGCTGGTAATTTTACGATAAAAATGATTTGGTTTGGTTGATTTTATTTAGGGACATATCAACACCTCTATGGGTTATTTAATGCCGAAATCTAAATATTCTGTATGCAATTTTATGCTTTCAACTACAGATATTTTGTAAATAATTTTATACTTTGAGCAAAAAATGTATGTTTTTAGATATATATTTTGCAAATGGTAAAATATATTGTTGGTAATTTTACTATAAAATAGTATTTTTATACTTTTTAATGTTTTATTGTCATTTTGATATAAAAAAAATATTAGTAATTCTATTATAAAAACTGTTGCTGGTCATTTGACTAAAAAGCTTATTATTGGTAATAATTTTTTTTTATAAAAATGTATTGCTGGTATTTTTACGAAAGAAATGATTTTGACTTTTGTTTGAGTGTTCACTATTTGTCTATATCTGGAAGCCTAACAGGTGCTGTAAACACGGTTTAGGGTGGGTACCTTAGAGCAACAGAAATTAAGAAGTATGTTCCATCTTTCTCCAAATCTCTAATCTCCTAATCAGTCTTTACTGCCGGATGTAGTTTAAGGCACACCGAGGACTAACGAAGACTTATAGAAAACAGAAACAAAAAAGACACTGATATATTGGAATGTCCCACACTCCCTCGCGCCTATATCGACTGACTATATCAGTAGCTATATACAGTGAGCACAAGATATACCTGGGGTGCTAGCTTCGTCAATTATATGGAGATTCATCTCCGGCTGTGCTGGTCGAACTCTCTGCATTCGGACAGAGAGGAACCCAGACGAGATTATGCCCTTCGACATAGCCTCGTCTGAGGTGGTAGACAGCTACCCGACCCCGTTTTATACGGGGTCTACGGGGAAATTTTGCCCGAGCCTATGGGCTCGGTTTTGTCCCGCATTAAAAGCGGCCTTGTTCCACATCTTGCCACACGGGGTGGTAAGGTAAATAACTTTGCTTCGGGAATTAATAGCCTTCCACCCGATTCTCTGTCTTTCAGTAGTGTATTCTCTTTTACAATAAATCTCTCTCCTTTCGTCTACGCGTGTGTTGCTGTTCTTTTGTCTGTTTGTAACCTCTTTAAGGATACAACAGACACTTATACTTAACACCAAAAAGAGGCAGTTTAAATTTTCAGGGCATATAATAAGGAAAGGGGATTGGGTAATTCGACACTCACAAGAAGCATTGAAGGCAAGAGTGACAGTGTACGAAAACATATAACCTACCTAGGGAGCTTGAGCAGAAAAGGGATTAGGAGATATAGCAAAAAGGTAAGCTTTACTAAGGGTTACAAAGGACAGGAAATTTTGGGAGCTTTGATCGTCCACTTCCAGAAGGGACACTGACGAGAAGAACAATTTACCTTTGTAATTTGTGGCCCTAAATTTGTTGCTCGACCAGTAATGTAATGAATATAGTGAACGAAACAATTGTCAGTGGTCAGGAATTCGCACAACTGTTAATGATATGAGACAGACAGAATGTGGTTATTTTATATATAAGAGGTAAAAATAATTAAATCAATATACAGGATTTAGTAATGTGTATATCCAATTTTTGTCGGCGTGATTTTTTTAGGTTCTTTGGAACATTAATGAGATTTACTTGACCCCTCACTGACATAAGGTCAATTTTTAACGTGGGGACCCGAGTGTTTTCAACCGGGCCGCTTGTCTATGCTAGTTTTAGCTTGTCCAAGGTTGTCAGATCTGGTCTAAGCAAATCATAGCTAGTCTTGGCTTGTCATAGCCGGTCCAAGCTAGTTGTAACCGTGATACCACCAGTACAAAGACGGATCTTTACATAAGGTAAGTATTAGTGAGTGCCACTAAATGGAAAAGTTAGTCCCGTTCTTTGGAACAAATTTTGGACATTACTGCTTACCTATATATTTTTGTATAGGCAACTCCACCGATTCCTTAAAAAATTACCATAACTTGAGGTAAAAATGCCCCAAACTTAAAACAAAGTTTTATCGTAAAAAAAAATCTTTATGTTATTATTGAGAGCAAAGATGAAATGGTTTTTTGATTATATTTTTTTTAACCTTTTTAGAACTTAAGAAATTTTGGTTAAATATATATATTTTTTTTTGTGTCAGCGCTGGGAACAAACATTAGTATAGTAGATTTTAGCATCTTTTTTTTGCGGTGAGAAACACACTGATTCTTGCAAAAATCAAATAATTGTTGGATTTTAATGAAACTTTCAGAACTTATTCACAAATGAATCGAATTATTTTAGAAGTGTGTTTTTTTTTTTTTTTTTTTTTTTAGAAAATCCTGGTAAAAAAATAGTTTTACATCTGTTACCCACCAACTTATTTCTTTTTATAAAATTTTGCGAAATTTATTTTTGTACCGGTTATTGGTGATATTAGTAAGATGTAAAACATCTTGAAGAATTTAAATCATCAATTTCGTTTTGTAAAACAAGTTCATATTTACCGAAAATCTACTCTGAATCGTAAATTAAAAAAATGCAATACGACTAAGACATTATTTAATTGCTTTTATGAATAAGACATGTTAATGACAGTATTGTCTTACGAAAAAAATCTCAATGAAAAATGAATTTGTACAAAAATTGTTTTAATTTAAAAAAAGAATTAATCAGAATAATCTATATAGTTTTAAATCTTTTAAATTTTTATATTAATTTGTCCCCGTTAGATTGTTACTAAGTAAAAACTGTATTTACTTATCACAAATGTAAAAGCGTAGTACAATTCATCGACCACCAATATTTTAAAAGGAATATTTTGTGTATATAAACGTGCCGATTTTTGAAAATACGGACGTCCATACACGACATTATCAGAAAATAAGAACGATAAATTAAAATTTAAAGCCTAAAATTACCGAAATTGAAAACTTAAAAGTGCCTAACATTCAATAAAACATTAGATTACGGAAAGTATTTTCCTAATTTTTAAGATTACTGTGTAGTTAAAAATTATATAAAAAAGACGTTTACATTATATGCTTCAAGTAAATTTTACAGATATCTCCACCAAATTTTACAGATATTTCTATATTTTTTTTGAAACATTAGATAGACTTCCGTCTGTCAGTGAAGCTGTCAACTTGTTAACACATTAAATAAACAGCTACCGTTGTCTCAAAAATGAAGATTTTTTAATAAAGAGAATTATATTGTCGTGAAAGGTTACTAAAAGTGGCGCTAAAATCTACAATTTTAGTAGTTTCAAAACGGAACCTCCCTTAAGCCAACTTAAATTAGTTTTGAAATACGCCAAAGTATTTTATTTTTTGGAAATATTAAATTTAATCGATTAGCCCGAAATTAAAACTAAAATAAAAGCGTCAAGAAAGTTTTTTTAAAAATGAAAAACCTTTCTTGACGCTTTTATTTTAGTATCGCGAATCTGTGGAGATAACAATTCTTAATAGAATTCCGCTACTATACAGCGTGTCCATAAAGTTTGTATGCACTTTAAAAAAATATAACTTTATTTGTATTTGCGATAGAAATAATTTGTAAAAAGGATTAGAAAGAAGTAAATCTATATTTTTTAAGGTTTTATTGAAATTTTATTTAAGTTTCCACATATCCTCCATCATTAGCAATATAATGGGTAATATGATTTTGCAGTTCGCAGAAAACATTTGCCAACTCATTTACAGTAATGCCTGAAATCATATTTATTTTAGCTATAATCAAAACTAGGCACATTAAACTTTATAAACATTTTTACAGGTTATTTCTATCGTAAATACAAATAAAGTTATAATTTTTTTAAAGTGCATACGAACATTATGGACATCCTGTAGATGAAGAGTCGATCTGTGCCGGAGAAGGAGTTAGAAAAAAGATGTCAGTCGTTTAAAAGCGGGGAAAAAAATAAGGCGACAAACGGTCTGGGAGAAACAGTGAAAAAGTAAGTCATAAAAAGTCATTCTGCCGACGGAAAACGCTTTATTGAGCGTGTCGTCATTCCGGACAGGGTGTGGTATTGAGTAACGCGATGTCATTTGACAATAACATGTTTGCTTAGCGCCTGTTTTGTATGTAGTTGGATTGGTTGGGGCGAGTAAGGCCTGACTTCCGGCGACTCACAGTTGAACTGAGAAAAAAGAAATCAAAAGAAACGTGCACAAAAAGTGGAAAATAAAACAAGAAAATGGATAAAATATAAATAAAGATTTGGATTTTGTGTTCCCAATATGTACGCGATGTATTTCGCCCTTATCTGCAGGCAAGATGTCGTCCAAGAAGCCTTGCAAATGCCAGATACCACAACCAGTATAGAACAATATTTATACAAGGTTTTCTTTTCTATATAAAGTATAACTAATAAATTATTAGGTTGGTGCAAAAATAATGACGTAATAATGTCGTTTTTTGACGTTACGTCAAAAAACGACATTATTACGTCATTATTTTTGCACCAACCTAATATATAGCGATTAAGATAAAAAAGGGATTAACACGAATAACTAATAATAAAACAGAACCATTATAACAATATACGGCTTATGTCAGAGGGTATCCCCCAGACGAGGCTCTGCCGAAGGACAGAGTCTTGTCTCGGGGAAACTGACTCCGTTTTTACGTGGTTTATAGGGAATTTTTTTCCCGAGCCTACGGGCTCGGATACCCCACTTTAAAACTCGGCCTTGTGCCACATCTTGCTGCGTGGGGTCAATGGGTAAATGATTACAGTAATGTGACGGATAGAAGATTTGTTCTTATTGTAGATCTTATCAGGCCAATGAAAGATTATAAAAGTAATTTATAATAAAATACAACAATTATAACATTCACTCAGCTATGTGTTATGCGTGATACACGCTTAAGCGATCATGAATCTTTCGATACATGACTAACGAGGTAGTTAGTAGGTTGCCATTTTTTTCTGCAGTAGACCAGTTGCCATCTAAGGCTATAGATACCGG
Organism: Acanthosepion lycidas; assembly: GCA_963932145.1. Taxonomy (NCBI): domain Eukaryota; kingdom Metazoa; phylum Mollusca; class Cephalopoda; order Sepiida; family Sepiidae; genus Acanthosepion; species Acanthosepion lycidas. The sequence goes on along the minus strand of OZ010578.1, from coordinate 117,637,821 downwards.
TCTGTCCTGCTATTTACCCATAGCTTTTTGGGGGTTGGGGAGAATTCATGCCTTTCTCAAGGGTGTTAGCATGTAAGTGAATGTAATGGATTCGACTGGAATTCGAACTCGGCTCTCCGATAACTCAATGTGAGCCGCTATCCATTATCCGAAAAAAAAAGAACATTATATTGTGATTTAACGGACTTTCTGTTTTAACGGGCAGCCTTTCCAACATTTAGTTCATTAATCGAGAGCGATATATATATATATATATATATAGATGTGAACATAGAAGTCAACACTTAGAGGCGACAATCTGTTTCATGCTAGATGCAATCGCCAGGCCACGTGTGTTGTTATTTTTCTCGGCCATTTATATATACAGGTTAGTGGTGCATTGTGGGTTGTCTATTTTGGCTGTTATACACACACACACACATATATATATATATATATATATATATATATATATATATATATATATATAAGAGGATTCATGCCTTTCCCAAGGACATTAGAACGTAAGTGAATGTAATGGATTCGACTGGGATTCGAACTCGGCTTTCCAATTCCTCAACCCGCGCCGCTATCCATTACTCCACCATGCTTCCTCCAAGTATATAATATACTGTAATAAAAGTTTTGTGAGAAAAGATTCGTTCTTATCCTTGATCTTATTAGACACAAGAAAAAAATTAACACCAGTATCGCATCAAAGAGAAATACAGATATTGAGATCCCATATTTCCCTACTGATGTAATGAATATGCATACACCTGGATTCCCCCTCACAGTAATCAGATTGGCTGGTGTCAGCCATAAATACAGACTGATGTGGAGGTACATGGAGGACGCCTATTGACGACGCCTATTGGCTACCACTACGACGAGGACCAGCCCATTACGGTTACCTGCTAGATTGTCCTACTCGGTTACAGTAGTAAACAACCACTTTGCTACTTCGAAGAAATATATCCCTTTTCGGGACATATCAGTCCGCCTTTAGCCTCACAGACATCTTTAATACGTCTGACTTCATCCAGGGGAATTTTCAGTCATTTTTCCATTAACACCCGCTCCATCTCTTTAAGACACGAAGGTGGGGGATAGCGCTCCTTAAAACTACATATACAGGGGTTGGACAAAATAATTGGAAAATTCAAAGAAAATTTAATTAATATCGAGTTGGTCCTCCTTTAGCCTCACAGACAGCTTTGATACGTCTAGGAATGGAATCATACAGCTTCCTGACTTCATCCAGAGGAATATCCAGTCATTCTTCCATTAAAACATTCTCCAGCTCTTTACGACACGACGGTGGAGGATAGCGGCTCCTAACTTGTCGCTCCAAAATGCACCACAAATGTTCAATAATATTGATATCTTGAGATGGGGGAGGCCACTCCATGTGTTCTAGCTCACTTTCATGCTCTTCATACCAATTCTTAACCACTCGAGCGGCATGTATTGGAGCATTATCGTCTTGGGAGATGCAGTCACCATCAGGGAATAAAGTCTTGGCCACTGGATGAACATGATCTCCCAAAATGTTCAGGTAATCTTTGCTGTCCATTCTACCACGCAGGACAACTATTGGACTGAGACATTTCCATGATATGGCGGCCCAAACTACAACTGATACACCTCCATGTTTCACTGTTGGAAGTAGGCAGTCAGGGCTGCATGATTCTTTGGGCTGCCTCCTCACATAAACTCGTCCTGAAGTTGGGAAAAGAGAAAAACTGGACTTGTTTGAGAATATGACTTGCTTCCATTGGTCTGCAGACCAGGCATTGTGATCTCTGTACCACTTCAACCTCTTTTGAATGTTGTGAGTGGAGAGAAGAGGTTTCCTCACATTGTTTCTTCCATGATATGCAGCCTTATGGAGTTCACGGTGAACAGTTTTAGTAGAAACTGAACTATTCAGATGGTTATTCAACTCAGCAGTCACTTTGGCCGATGATTTTTTGCCACATTGCGTTTCAACGCATGTCGGTCTCTGTCAGCAAGTCTGCAAGTCCGGCCCGAATTGCTGCCGTTGCTAGAGGTTTTGTTCCTGTTTCTTGAATTGCGTCATAGTTCTTGATATGGTACTCTTGAAAAACCAAACAGTTCAGCAACCTTAGTAATCGAGGCTCCTGCCATGCGAGCTCCAACAATTTGGCCATTTTCGAACTCAGAGACGTCTGGCATTTAGCTTAAATTTTACTAAAAATAAATAAGACAAAGACAGTAAATTAGATGTTTAATGGATGTCAGTTATCAGTTATCTCCTGTTAATTTCCCTTTGAATGTTCTCCACTGTATTAGCCGGGTATTGAACTCATACTCTTTGGGTCCTGTCACTGGATCTAACTAACACCTTTATCCACTGTGACATGTGTCCTTGTGGACACGTGGAACTAGAACAGTCTACCCCAGTGAGCGAAATAAAGGGTTCAGTTCGATATTCCAACAACCTGAAGAAGGTTGGAGCGTACAACGGCCGAAACGTTGTAATAAATATGGCATCTAAGATGAGGACAATAGTCTGAATAATATAAATAGTGTACATAATACCTCATCTCAGAAATATAGACAGATATTGAAAGGCCGAAACGTTGTAATAAATATGCCGCCAAAGATGAGGACAATAGTCTGAATAATGTAAATAGTGTATATAATACATCACCTCTGAAATATAGGCAGATACTGAAAGGCCGAAACGTTGTAATAAATATGGCGACAAAGATGAGGACAATAGTTCGAATAATATAAATAGTGTACATGATACCTCATCTCAGAATTATAGACAGATACTGGGCTAAAAGTGATTGGAAATTGTGATACGAATAATAACATAATAACAACAATAAAAATTAACGTTATATGACAGAATATTCGCTCTTATCATAAATCGTATTAGGTATAATAACTAATAATAACAGTATATTTACATTGCTCGGGCTGTAGTCTTCATCTTTATTGCCATATGTACGCTCCGGACTTCTTCAGAAGATATACGTTGGAATTTCGAACCGAACCCTTTATTTAGGCTACAGGGGTATGTTGCTCTAATTCCACGTTCTCTGCCTTTGGATATATCCGTTTTAGGCACTCCCACCTTGATAACACAACTCTTTTTTCTACCTGCTGTGGCCAGGGATTAAACTCATAACACTTCGGGTCAATTCACTTTTGGATCAATCAACCAACTATTTTATCCTTGGGGACACAAGGCCTAGTGGATACAACAGAGAACTCCAAAGGCATGGCACGTGAATTAGACCAATCTACCCCCGTGTATAATAAACGGTTCAAAATTCTAACGAATATCAATTGAAGAAGGCCAGAGCGTACAACGTTCGAAACGTCAATGAGATCAAGAGTTCAAACAAAGTAAAAAATTTAAATAACTAATAATAAAACGGGACACTTAACTAATGTATGTACCTCCAAAGAAAAGCGATACCTAAGGTTTAAGATGTATCTTAAAAATGAAAAATTATTTTTGAATTTTTTATTTTAGTCTTAATTCCTAGCTAATAGATAAAATTTAATATTTCCAATATGCATAATACATTTGCTGTATTTGAAACAGAAATTAAATTGATTGGAATAATTTTTTTTTAAAATTGCTAAAATCGACATATTAACAAATATGTTAACATCACATAATTCTCATTATTAACAAAATCTTTCAAAAATAAAATATACTTTTCTGAATTAAATACATGATATTTGGCATTTTTAAGTAATGGGGCTCATAAAATTACTTGACGACTGTAACGTGAACGCCTTTTTAAAGTAGTTTTAACGACCCAGTAATCATAAAAAATTAGGAAAATATCCGGTAATCGTTAAGATTTTATGTACTTTAAAATAAGAGCGGTAACTATAATATTTATAAAATAAAATTTTATTGGTACCATTTCTACAACAAAGTACCTAAATGATTCATGATTCATCAAATTTTTTTCTTAAGACACTAGTGTTCATAATATATTTTATTCCAAAAAGCAATTAAAAGCTTTTGTAATTAAATACTGTCTTAGTGTTATTGCATTTTTTATTGTACATTTCAGAGCAGAGTACTTTGTCGAACACCTTTGTCTAGTCTATAAAACACAGGCAGACGTCCTTCTGCATGTGTATTTTTCTTTCTGGTAATATTATGAACATAAATATCACATTTCTTGTTCTGGTGTCATTGACGAACCCGTACTATTCTTGTCCTATCTCTGGCCTGATCTGTTGCGCGGTCTATTCATCGGAAATTGGATGATGAGTTTTGTTATATGGCTCATTAGGCTGATCGTCTGGTGAAATTCAAATTCGGTTGTTCCTGGTTTCTCAGGCAGAACTATGATCTGCTTAGGTCTTCCGGTATTTCACGACTGTTGTATATGTTATTTATTATTTCTGTAACTTGCGCACCAAACGTATTAAATGAATATTAGAATCACTATTATAATACTATTAATACTTACTGCATACCTACATACAGTAAATTTTCTATCTCTCATATGATCTTCTATTATTCACTTTATTTGTATCACTTCAAAAATAAGGACACATTATGAAGTGTGACTTTTCTTTTCTATACGGCACCACATTTCATTAAAATGTCTTATTTATACCCATTCTCTTTTTGTTTTTGCATAATTTCTTATAAAGACAAGATCTTGGAGAGTGTCTTTTTTCTATCCTGATAACATATTATTCAAATATCTTATTTTCAATTTGTCCCTTTTTTAGTTCATATTAATTCGTAGTTCAAGGATAGATGTTTACACTGTGACTTTTTCCAGGATTGATATTTACAGTGTCTTTTTTCCAGGATTGATATTTACAGTGTGTCTTTTTTCAAGCATAGATATTTACAGTGTCTTTTTTCAGGATAGATATTTACAGTGTGTCTTTTTTCAAGCATAGATATTTACAGTGTATCATTTTTCAGGATATATATTTACAGTATGTTTTTTTCCAGGATTGATATTTACACTGTGTCTTTTTCCAGTATAGATATTTACAGTGTGACTTTTTCCAGCATTGATATTTACAGTGTGACTTTTTTAGGATAGATATTTACAGTGTAACTTTTTTCCAGTATACATATTTACAGTGTGTCTCTTCCCAGTATACATATTTACAGTGTCTCTTGCCTCCAGTATAGATATTTACACTGTGACTTTTTCCATGATTGATATTTACAATGTGTCTTTTTTCCAGGTTAGATATTTATATTGTGTCTTTTTTACAGTATAGATATTTACACTATGATTTTTTTCTAGGATTGATATTTACAGTGTGTCTTTTTCTAGGATAGATTTTCCTTTTTGTCTTTTTTCCAGTATAGATATTTACAGTGTGTCATTTTCCAGTATAGATATTTACATTGTGTCTTTTTCCAGGATAGATTTTTACAGTGTATCATTTTTCAAGATAGATATTTACATTAGGTCTTCAAGTTTACATGATACGCGAGTATATACTATATTTATCTATTTGATTTTATATATCTTAAATACTAAAATCACTATTATAATATTGTTAATATTTAGTGTATACCTACTTTTGCAGGCCACTGTATTCTAATTTCCAATGGACATAATTTGTTTAATTTTGATTGTAATTCTTTACTTTCAGGAACGAAATGAAAGCCTTAAAGAATAAAACTATTAGATGCAAAATTCTATATTTTTATCTCGATACTGAGTTAATCTTTAATTTGGTTTTCATTCCCACAAGCAAATTAAAATGAGTTGTGAAATAAAAAGAGGTAAATAAATAATTCCACTGTGTACCCAGATTTATTTTGACATACCGTATATACTAGCATATCATGCGAATTTTGAAGAATTAGTTTTGAAGAAGCTAATGTTAAGGCGGTCGCATCTTACACGGGATATAAACTTAACGTATGTACTACTGGTTCTGGTTACGCTGTTGGCCAAATTACATATCTATTTACTGTACTCAAACTAGCTTATAAAATTAGGCCTATACGCGAATTATATACGGTATTTCGTTTTTGTGCAGGAATTTTTAAATATGTTTCTTTGCATTCATATTATTACACGTCTGAAGAAAAAAAAATATTTTTCTTGAAAATCTGTCTGTTTTGGCGACATTCTTTTTTTTGTAATTGGCGCAGGCTTTGCTGCTTTGGAGATGCCTGGTAGTAATAAATGAGATCTTGTTGAGTTTGTCAGCGCTTAGTAATGGAAACTATTGTTCTGGCTCAGATCACTCATTTTTCAACCAGTGTATTTTATTTTCCAGCTTCAAAGACAGCTTTTGTTTTCTTAATCAAAACACGACCCTACAAATTAAAATGTCAGGGTTGAGATCTATAAATCACCCTAGTTTAACGATCCAAGCACATTTAGAATGAAAATGTACGGTATTTTTTTCCAACATATTTCACGCTAAATTTAAGGGATGTTTTATATAACATAAAATGTAGCCATTTTATTTTAGAGATTCACCCATTTTTTTCTATGTCGGTAGGTATCAAAAACTACTTGCGGCCTTGGTGTTTGTAGAAATAGTGCTTTTAATTTAATTCTACAATTGAATTTGAAGTTATTAGTTTCTGTTTTCGAATCATGCTAATTCCTGTGTAGCGATGGAACCATATTTTAATTCAGTAAATTTATAATATTCATGTTCTGAAAACTTACATTTAGCTCTGTTTTGTAAAAATAAAATTATCAATAAGAACAACTGATTATATATATTACTGTTCTTTCTTTTTTTTACTATAATATATATATATATATATATATATATATATATATATATATATATATATATAATGGTACTCGCTTGGAAAAACCTTAGGTATTTCGGCTTGTAGTTGAACAAACCAGTACCGAAGGAAAAATAAGGGATAAAAAAAGAAAGAACTAAGAACATGAAATTCAGGCGAAAACAATCGTCCAGAATTCAAACTCAGAGTCCAAAGAAAAAAAATCCCCCAAAACGAGTAAAATTAACTACGTAAAGTGCTCAATACACGAAGTAGGGCAAACCTTATATAAGCCTAAAATCCAGGTAAACCTGCCCAGGTTTCACCGAAACGGATCGTCAAGGTAAAACCTACCAAAAAGGTAAAAAATGGAACAGAATATATAGCCTAAATCAAAAACAACTATGACCATGTGACAAAAATAAAAAATATAAAAAAAAAAAAAAAATAAAATAAAATAAAAAAAAACAAGTAAAACCAGTAAAACTCAACAAAGGTTGTGGGGGTTAGGGGTTACGTTCTTTATTCAGCAACGAAAAAAAATATTCTAAACCATATATATATATATATATATATATATATATATATAGATAGATAGATAGATATAGATATGTGTGTGTGTGTGTATTTAAAAATATATTGTTAAATATAAGAGACAATGAATGTGTATTATGTTTGCTCATGAGTCGATCTAAAGTCCGTATATTTGCTTTCATTTCGAGCGAAAATAAAGGCAAAAATATACAAAAAGCAAATATACTGGGTTTAGATTGGCTCATAATCAAACATAATAGGCATTCATTATCTGTTATATTTAACAATATCTAATGATCTGCCACCCCAATACACAACATATATATATATATATATATATATATATATATATATATATATATATATATATATATATATATATATATATATATATATATATATATATTGGAGGCACGGTGGAGTAATGGATAGCAGTTCAGATTGAGAGCCGAGTTCGAATTCCAGTCGAATCCATTACACTGACTTACGTGCTAATACCCTTGGGAAAGGTATGAATCCTCTTCTTCCTCCATTTATGGGAAAAAAATAGCATGGCAGACTGGGTTCTATAGCCTTGGATGGCAACTGTGCTAGGAGAAGGACAACTCTGAATTCAGAAAACTGCAGAGGGTCATTTGGGGACCCTGTGGCACGTAGTGCACCAGGTCTCTGTATTCGGCCCTTCAAAATGCGTGGATTGTCCTGCACGAAACCTTCACCACTCTAATCAAATAATATGTATTGGTGTCTGGCTGTTGTTTCCTAGGGACTGAGCTACTTGACCCTCATATGTCGAATACGACGTGAAAGAGTTCACCATATATATATATATATATATATATATATATATATATATATATATATATATATATATATATATATATATATTGTGTATATTTAGGCAGCAATTTTTCATTGATGTATGCTTCATTAAATAATACAGACAAGTTTTGTCTATTTATTTTAGAAAGTTCCTTTCATATTGTCTGATAAGCTTAATAACATTATCATCGAAAGATGAAAGGAAATCACCATATTGATACATGTTTAGATCTAATCTAAGCTTTCGGCTTACATAAGCCATTTTCAGAGTTGGCAATTACATTTCAATATATCAAACAATGCACGAACGAAACAATAATGAAATTTCAAAGTAACGACTAACTCGTGTATACGAGAGACGGAAGCGAAAATTGCGTCGCAGCTTGGGACGTCACGAGCTGCGACGCGATTTTCGTTTTTTAACATGCACTTATATATATATATATATATATATATATATATATATATATATATATATAATAAAATAGTTTTAAGGTATGATATATTTATGGTTAAAAGTGCTCAATATCAGAGCTAAAGCGTACGTAAAGTTAGATATAAATATAAAAATGAAAACATACACTACATGCAATGAAGATAATATATTAGGTTGGTGCAAAAATAATGTCGTTTTCTCACATATGTTCCTATGTGAGAAAACGACATCATTTTTGAACCAACCTAATAACATTTTTTATACAAAGCCAATACTTTCACCTGAAAAAATAAGATAAGACCCAGCCCCAAATCTCAAAAAAAATATTAATCAAATGATAAATTCAATAACCTATGAATAAACACATAAACATAAGTAAATGTAATAATAATATTAGACAATAATAATAATCAGTAATAATAATAATAATCGACAATATTAATGGTAATAATAATCGGCAATAATAATAGACAATAATAATAATCAATAATAATAATAATAATTGACAATAATTATCATTAATAATAATAATCGACAATAGTAATGATAATAATAATAAAATACAATAATAATAGACAATAATAATAATCAGTAAGAATAATAATAATCGACAATAGTAATGATAATAATAATAATCGGCAATAATAATAGATAATTATAATCGACAATGATAATAATAATATTCGACAATAATAATCATTAATAATAATAATAATCGATAATAGTAATGATAATAATAATAATCGACAATAATAATAATCAGTAATAATAATCGACCATAATAATCATTAATAATAATCGACAATATTAATAATAATAATAATCAATAATAATAATAATGGCCCATAATAATCATTAATAATAATAAGTGACAATAGTAATGATAATAATAATAATCGACAAAAATAATAGACAATAATACTAATCGGCAATAATGATAATAATAATAATAATAATAATAATAATAATAATAATAATAATAATAATAATAATCAATAATAATAATAATAGTAATAATAATCGGCAATAATAATATTCAATAATAAATAGTGAGTAAAAAATTTAACAAATGACAGATTCGGATCCACAATTTTTTCCGCTGAATAGACTTTAGAATATTTTAAAATATAACCCTTACTGCCCACCCAACAACAGTCATGATAATATAATAGACCTTACTACCCATAATGCACTACAGATAAATAGTCAAACCAAAACACAACACACAAGGCCTGAAGATTGCATTGTCACCGTATGTGTGTATGTGTGTATATGCTCGTGTGTGTATGTACATGTGTGTGTATATTAGGTGAAGTCATGAGTAATTTCTGTTATTACGGAACGAATTGTAATGACGAATCTATCATCTTAACTCCTTAGCATGCGTTATAGTTAAGAATAAATTTGGTGTACATTAGCATACCTTAGTTTTTATCCTGGCAGTGGCAGCGTACACAGTGGATTAAAGGAAAATGTGCATCTCTTCCATAGCCATACTCAGCAAGCATAAAATAAGAAAGACAATTGGAACCCGGTTGGTCTGTTCTACCCCACCCACCTTATTGCCTTGACCTTGCACATCAAACCCTGCGGAATGTTACTCAAAAATTATCGAAATGATAAATGGTAACAAGTAATGGCAAATATATGATTGAATAAAATGTTACTGTACTTCATTTTGTAAAAGAATTAAAAAGAAATTGTATGTTAGCATAAATTAGCTTAAGGCATGTTTTTCGGAGTTACTTTTGTGTAAATGCAAGCTTTCTTTAGCGTGATCGAGCATTCATCAAAAGTCGCAATAATGTCTTCCGAAACATCTGCCTACCGCAGTCAGTTTCTTCGCGTGCCTGTAAAAGTCGTTGTGTACGATGGCTGGTAATATCCTCTTGACGTGCACGCTTAAAAAAAGATCAGCTATTAATCATAATCTGAAATGTTACTCAAATGAGTGACCCTCAAAGAATGTAACCGATTGCCAGGTAAGCAATCACTAATTCGCGCCCAGTGTGCGTCGGCGTGTGGCGTGAGCTCTAAGTTCTCGACAATCTAAACATTTCACAGCGAGTTTCAAATTCGGTTCCCTTTCAATTAATACAAGATAAAATAAAGGAAATAGAAACAGAAATTAACTCTAATTGAAACATATGTTAATAATTATTAGTCAATAATGCATTTTAAAATTATATATTTTTTAAACTTATATATATATATATATATATATAAAATAAATTGACCTAAATTCATCCAAGTAAATAAATAAACAAACCAATCCCAAATAAAGATAATCAATTAAAAACTGTTCCCGCCAAAATAATACTTAGAATGAACTACAACAATCAACCCCAGAATTGAACAAATAGCTTTAATTAAATTCTCAAAACAAAACAAAACTGTTAAATAAGTGATATAAACAAATTTTTACTACGTTAATAAATAAATAAATAAATAAAATAAGAAACAAAAAAATAAAAGCAAGCAATATAATTTGAGCCAAATAAATAAACAAACGACTTCCGGTAAAATAACCGCCATAATAGAATACCCACAATGCACCAGTAACCCGTATATATATAAATAGCCGAGAAAAATAACAGCATATGTGGCATGACGATTGCATATAGCATGAAACAGACTTGCCTCTAAGTGTTGACTTCTATGTTCACTTTTATATTTACACACGCTCTATCTCTGATATTGAGCACTTTATTCCATAAATATAGCACACCTTAAGACTATATTTCTTTATATATATATATATTGTAATTTTATAATATAGAGAAAACCATTTTGCTCACTACAAAGATGATGTACCTAAACTTTTTGACCCGCGCTTATCGGTAAAAAAAATTCCACAGACCAGTCAACATTAAACACCCAATCCTTTCTTCACCAAATTGCTATCAACAAACACTATTGTATCTCACACTTAGGACGCTTGTGAGATGATGTGCCTAAACTTTTGACCGGTGCTTATCGGAAAAAAAAAAAAATTCTACAGACCAGTCAACATTAAACACCCAATCCATTCATCACCAAACTGCTATGAACAAGCATTATTGTTTCACTCCGTCACCTTTTTTCTTTTAGTTTATCTTCATGACCAAGACTAGCAATTAAGAGGTGTTTCTACGCTCCTCAAAACTTCCCGATTAGAGGCTTTGCTGCCGGATGTAATTTATTATCATACCCAGTAAACCAGAAACGCGAATACGTCAAGAATGCTGCGATATTGAGAAGACTTATTTTTTAAGCATTCAACCTCAAGCGAGGCGGGAAGCCACTAGCACGCAAGGGGTTACAGAGAATTGGAGTGAGAGCAAATAGGAGTGATAGAGGAACGGATAAAGAGAAGGTTAGGGGATAGATCAGGGCATCTGGAGACGTCGATTGACATTACATTTGAATAGTTGGAGATTATAGCTATCAGGGAAACAGGAAAAGGAGAGGGAGTTCCACAGGTGAGAGGTTCGAGACATGAAGCTATTGGAGTATAAAGAGACGGCTACATTTAACAGTTTCGACAGTGAAAGGGTCAGAGCGAGATTCCACCCTAGTTGAGCGCTTAAATTCATGAAGTCTGGGAACCAGCGAAAGCAGCTCATCGGAGCAGTTACCGTGAAAGTATTTGTAAAAAAGACAGAGGGAGGCGACGGCACGTCTGTGAGAGAGCGACTGCAGATGAGATGCCAGATCAGGGCTAATTACATTGCATATCCGTCTTTGATTTTATCAAGGATCTTGAGACAAATAGATGGGGCTCCAGACCATATATGGCAGCAATACTTCATTCAAGAGCGAATGGTTGATTTGTAGATTTGAAGGATCGATCCGGAGAGAAATATTTCCTGGCGCGGCGCAAGGAGTAAACTTTCTTAGTGGTTCGACGAAGCTATTGACTCAATGTATTTGTTCCATCTCAGGTCAGCGGACAATGTAAGACCGAGCAGTCGCAAAGCGGTGCTCTCGTGGAGTTGAGCGTCAGGCATTCTAATGAGAAGCAGGGATGGTTATCTCTGGTAAGTAATAGAGAGCAGTTTTGTTTTGGGGGCATTAAAGTTAACCAGCCAACACCTGCCCCAGTCCACAACCGATTGGAGGTCCTTTTCAAGATAAACAGCCAGGTTAGTTTTGTCGGCGACTCTTCTGGAGTATTGAGATTTGAGGAAGTATTGAGGAGAGTTTTTTTTTGTAGTCAGGAGAGTGTGGAAGTGTTGAGGATTCTTGCAGTCACTTGATAGTAGGCAAAAGCCACCCTCTACAATTAGGAATTCATTCACGTAATAATACCTTGAAATCGAAATCTCAAAAAATATGGTACATGGGAACCTCAACAAACCCCGTTGTAGTTGGAGCCCTCGGATTGATTGGAAAAGATTCTAGTAGACTAATTGAAGGGATTCCTTGTAGCCCATGCTTTAAAAAAAAATACAAAAAATTGTTCTAATGAGTACAGCCCACACCTTATGTAGGAATCTTAGGGATATTTTTTTTTACAGTGGAAAATGTCATTTTTAACCTTAGGTCTCTGGGCGGGACCCGGAAAGAAATGTGTACACGCCAGAAATCAAAGGAAATAAAATAATAATAATAATAATAATAATAATAATAATAATAATAATAATAATAATAATAGCAGTAATAATACAGAAAGGGACATTTATAAAGAAGGGAGAAAGAATGGCAATACTATTAATAGTACGCCAAATCTATTTAGATCAACTGGTGAGGGTGGGAATTTAAGGGAGACTCAAAATGAAAATCGGTGATGGGAGGAGAGAGAGAGAGAGAAAGAAAGAGAGAGAGAGAGAGAAACAATGGTTATATTTCATCCCAGTAGTTACAGAGATACTGGGTAACCAAATCTCTTAAAGGAAAACCTGAGAACGAAAAGAATTTCTAAAGTACCTAGAAACTATGACAACTGGGATAAAAATGACTTGAGGTACTCTTCAGTCAAACAGCACCGACCAGGCAATTATACAGAAAACCACGCAAAGTATGGAAAATATTTACTTGTCATAACAATCATTTCTTATCTTAGTGCAATGGTGGGACATTCATCAAAGTCTATTTTCTTATTATTTGATTTTTAGTCATGTTTCAATTTAATGTCTACTAAATATTTCTCTGACCATAATGAATTTGAGGTTAGCGTAACACATTAGTTCCAATTAGTATCAGGTCATCCCATAAGTTCTGTCCGAATTTTGAATAAAAAAAACAAGTGACCAAATGTTACATTTAATTACAGATTCAATCAACAATGTATTTTCCCTAATTATCTATAACTTCCTTCCATCTATTAACAAGCTTACTAATTCCATTACTGTAAAATTCTTTTGGCTTTGATTCGAAGAACTCACAAATGTCAGTTTTAACCTCTTCCTGTGTTATAAAAACTGTTTCTTCCAAATGATTCTGTAAGCTACGAAACAAATGGTAGTCTGGAGGAGCAAGATCGGGAGAATAAGGTGGATGAGGAATTTTCTCCCAACCGAGAAGGTTTTTAATGCTGGTATTAGTTTTTATCTATCTATCTATCTATCTATCTATCTATCTATCTATCTATGTTCATATATATATATATATATATATATATATATATATATATATATATATATATATATATATGGTACTCTTCCGTATGTGTTGGTTTCGGCTGAATACAGAAAAATATATACATATAAAAAAGCAAAACATTTCAGTTGGAACAGCTGAGCAAGCGCTTCAGAAAGTCACACAATTCAAGGCACAAGTGGCTCTCATGTGTACGTTAAATTATCTCGCCGATAGGGGGCAGAGCTAGGCACAAACGCAAACTATCAAGAAAAAAAAATGTAGAAAAATGTCGGTAACTGCATCGGATTTTAACGCACTTCAAAACCGTTTCCGGCATATTCTTTGCAAAACGTTGTACAATTGATGAAAATAAACAGGTCGAGGATGTGTTTGGTCCAAAGAAAACACCTGGTGTTTAGAGTATCTAAGAAAAAGATCAACACCCGCCGGCCATATTGGAGCGAGTATGCTGGGTACAGGATAGAAATGTGTGAATGAGATGTGGCCGCAAGGAAGGAAAATCCTAAACACAGGTTTGTTATTCTAACGATTGGCACCTTCGATGTTCACCGTTTCTTAAGCAGTGAATTTATTTATGTGGGACTGTGATCTTCTTTGTGGAATGTCGTAGAGCTCATGTGAAACTGTGATCTTCTTTGTGGAATGTCGTGGAGCTCATGACGTGTGTCGGTTGAAGTGCCCAAACCCGATGAACTTGCAGCTATTATAAGTGGATAATTATATCGAGGAGAAATGTTCCTCTCGTAAAAAAAGGGCAAAAAAAGTTACATAATTCTTATGTAATACATCCCGTCTATATGACAGTGAATGCTGGACAATCTTCTCACATATGTAGAAAAGACTTCAGACGGAAGAAATGAGGTTATACAGAATGGATACTGGGAATGCTATCGACTGAACATGTGGAGCAAGCGCTTCAGAAAGCCACATAATCTAAGCGACAAGTGGCTCTAATTTGTACGTCAAATAATCTCACCGATAGGGGGCGGAAGTAGGCACACACGCAAACAATTTAAAAAAAAAAAATAAAAAATTGTCGGTAACTGCATCTAAATTAACGCACTTCACAATCGTTTCCGGTATAATGATACCAAGGAGAAAAATTCCTCTCGCAAATATGGGGCATTTTTTGTGACTAATTTTTATTAACATTCATTAAAGTTTCTTCTGAGCGCGGTATTGTCAGAATAAAATCAAACAAACATTTTTTTAAATACCATTCGGAAAAATTTATATTGCTATTGCTCAGAAGACCAGTGTTAAGATGGTCGAGTACGGTGTTGAGTTTTCTGTCGTTCCCAACGCTGGTATCAACGAAAAGGTCCATTTTTTGTTCTTATTCGTTTTATTAGGAGAAAGTCGTGGCAGCTTGGATCCTAAGATGCAGCGGAAGGAATGACGTCACAAGAAAGTACGTCGTTGACTCAGCGTCCCTTCGCGCGTATTCTCATTCGGTCGCTAACATGGCGATGGCAATCGTATCAACGCTTCATAATTCATTCAACTATCTGTTGAATTGGTGTTGTTTTGGATTTAGATCAAGAACCCAGACAAAGGTCATCCATCACTGTCAGAATACCGCGCTCATCAGGCACTTCGGTCAATCACTGACCATTCTGGCCCTGGCCTTCGCATTCTGTAACACTGGATTTTAGTTTTTTCCTATTCATACTACAAATACAGAAGCAAATTGAAAGGCAGGCATCAAGGTGTTTTACCTGTAATGTTCAAAGTGCTCGATTTTGGGATCACTGCACAAACGCAATCGAAAAAGCCACAGAGTGGCAAACACGCTCTCAGGATTCGATATTAATCTCTTCAAATATTGTAGAGATATGAGCCTCCAGTAATCTAAACAGTACGAGGCTTTTCACGTTGAACAAGGTTTTTCATGGGTCTTCCAAGAAAGAAATTTGGAATTTTGAGGACTGGGGAGCGTGATGGTCACTCAGTCTGAACCTAACTGCTTGATATTGTACTACTAATAACTACATACTCCAGATGATATACTTTGTTTTAATTAAGAATTTACCCATTTCTTTTTAAATAAATTATTATGGCATTTTCCTTTTGGTTTCGGCTTTATTAACTGCCAAATTTTTTAATGCGCATTTTTGGCCCAGAGAAGTGTCTTAGGAGTTTATTTATTTCTTATGTTTTCAGTAGTTACCATTGTCATTTTTATAGAAACTAGACATCAAATAAATATGTGTATAAAACATCAAAAAATAATATTCGTTAGAAATAATAAAAAAATACTTTTCAAAATAGTCATTATTTTTCTACTCGTGAAATGTAAAATTACGACAGTGTCTTCTTACGGCTAATAATAAAAAAAACTTTAAAGGCTAAATATTGTAAAATATACCTCTGCCAATTCAATGTATGTAAGCAATTCAATGTAAATACAAGGAATAACATGTAATGAGTTTAATTTTAACTGATCCCCAAATGGGGGTCATGGCAGGTAATGATTTAAAGAGGCACTTACACAATCTTAGGAAAATAATAAATATTTATATGAAATGCCGATCTGTTCTCTATACGTGAAAATCTTTTAAAGTTATGAAGTCAAGTTGTAGAATACAGTTCAGTATTTATGGTTTGGTTTGGTTTGGTTTGTTTTACGGCATATCAACATCTCACTGGGTCATTTAATGCCGAAAACTTTTTTTTTCTGGTAATATTTTTGTTTTGTCAAAAATCCATTTTTGTTAATATTTTTTTTTCTGAAAAATGTATAGCCGGTAATATTTTTTTCAAAAACGTATAACTGGTAATATTATTTTTTCAAAAACGTATAGCTAGTAATATTTTTTTTTCAAAATCGTACAGCTGGCAACATTATTTTTTCAAAGACGTATTATCAGAGGACTTGCTGTTGGACGTAGTTTATCGTCTTACCCAGGACGCGGATGTAGTTTATTGTTATACCCAGGACGAAATCTGGGTTTAGGGGTTAACTATTTACCCACAGCTAGGACCCTAACAGGTGCTACTACCCTGGGTTATGGTGGACCTGGGAGCACCAGCAATTAAGAGGTGGTTCCCCGCTCCTCAAAACCTCCTGATCTGAGGCCTTGCTGTTGGACGTAATTTATCGTCATACCCAGGACGGTCGGCATTTATATATATACATATATATATATATATATATATATAATATATATATATATATATATATATATATATATATATATAAGTTTGGTGCAAAAATAATGACGTAATAATGTCGTTTTTTGACGTATTTTTTAACGTTCAAAAACGATATTATTACGTCATTATTTTTGCACCAAACTAATATATATATATGGCGTTTGTATACATCCGTAGAAAATGCATTTAAATTTCCCTTTCTCTGCCGTACGCTGATAGCTTAGTGGTAGAATCTCTGTACTGATGGTTGGGTTTCGATCCCGACTTGAAACAATCTGATCTCTAGCCAATATGATGAGCTTCTGTACATATTTATGGCTGATATTATATTCTACATCTTAACTACGCAGATTCTATTTTGTAAGTGTACAGTCCACTCCTCAGTAGGTTTCAGCAACATATAAAGAATTAATGGATTTCTTTTAATCCGATGTTTTTATTACTTCAAGCGCTTTATTATAATGACATCTCTTATTTGAAATAGACGCCCCATTTATGTTTGTAAACAGCGTGAATTACGTCCATAGTCCTGCGGATTCGAGAAATCTACGTAAAGAAAATGATCTCCTACCGGGATCGAACCCGCATCTCTTTAGTGTAAGCCAGACCAACGTCTACCTCATTGACTCTCTTTACCCTTTTTTATCAGACGTATAAGGTTATTGTCACGAGTGTAAAACGGATCTACCTTTGACATTGGAAACCGGAAATATGCCTACCATTTTATCCTGATGTAAACTGGACCTATGTCTACCTTTTTACCTCTGGTAAAAATAGGACCTATGACTCCCTTTTTATCTCTAGTTCAAACAGGACCTATGTCTACATTTTTACCTCTGGTGCAAACATAATCTATATCTACCTTCTTACCTCTGGTTCAAAACGGACCTATATCTACCTTCTTACCTCTGGTGCAAACCTGACATATGTGTACGTTTTCACATCTTGTGCCTTTTTACTTATACTGAAAGCTGGACCTATATCTACCTTCTTACATTTGGGGCAAACCGGACCTATATCTACCTTCTTACATTTGGGGCAAACCGGACCTATATCTACCTTTTTACCTCTGATGCAAACCGGACCTATGTCTACCTTCTTACTTTTGGGGCAAACCGGACATATGTCTCCCTTTTTGCCTCTGGTGCAAAACGAACCTATATGCCTACATTTTTACTTATGGTGCAAACCGTACCTATATGTACCTTCTTACCTCTTGTGCAAACCGGGCCTCTGTCTATCTTTTTATCTTTGGTGTAAACTGCACCTATATGGACATTTTTTTATGTATACTGCAAACCGGACCTATAATCTACCTTCTTACATCTGGTGCAAACCGGACATATGTCTACCTTTTTACCTAGGACGTAAACTGATTTATTTGGTTTTGCTTCAAGATAGTAAATAACTAAACAAATGTTGATACATCAAACTAATCAATCTAATTAAATAAATAATTAACATATTTTTATTTTATTTTGCAGTTCTTCTTCTCTTCTCACTGTTGGCCTTTAGCTGGTCGTACAGAAGAAGTAAGTAAAATCTTTTTTTATTAATATTTTTTGTACGGTCATCCTCATCTTGATTGTTTTTGTCACGGCAAGTATGGACTGAGAACGAAGTAGCGAGTTTCCAGAAGGTCTACAAAGGTTTTATTTTTATTGATTATAGTATAAATTAATTTGATGTCAAAGCACTACAAATGAGTCGAATATACAGGATTGAATTCATTACGCTAGCAAAACTATCTTGTCTACAATACTTTTTCAGCCATTTTTACATCATCCATTATGAAAGCCAACCATTTTAGATTGAACTCATTCGATTTTAAGGCGAAATCGAGACTAACCATTGCTCAATGGAGAAGCTGAGAATCTTTTTCTTCTATGCGCCGTATCCCTTCGGGACGTTGGTGACCTTAACTTTACACAATTTTCTCTCCCTTGTCGGTTTTAATATCGTCTTGTTGTTATCACTTCAAACCCTACTCCGCCACCCGTTTACTCAAGCTAGCCAGGTAGCTTATGCATTGTTTTCCTCTGTCCCTTTTGACTTCAATCTATCCTGTGAGTATCAAATTTTCCAAGGCTTCTCTCCTTATTAGGTGTCATAGAAATTTCATCTGACTCTTACTGATGCCAAGCATAAGTGACCTTTACGTTTTCATTGTCTCTACAAATTCGACGTTGTTTGGTATTCTTGACAGCCTTCGATATCTGTCTATATCTCTGAGATGAGGTATTATGATTACTTGCATTATTTACCTTATTCGGACTATTATCCTTATCTTCATTGCCATTTTTACAATATTTCGGTCTTTGAACGCGCCGACCTTCAATATCTGTCTATATTTCTGAAATGAGGTATTATGATTACTTGCATTATTTACATTATTCGGACTGCTATACTCGGATGACGCAGTACTTTTCAAGGCCAAACAAATTTCATCATACACCCCGAAAATAAATTCCTATTACTGCACACCACTGCAAATGGCCTAATCTGTGGACAAAACAGAAATCGATTATACCCGATCAATCCAGTTGATCTAAATCTGACCGTCTGTTGAAAGAAAGGAAACTAAAGTGGTTGTTTCAATTAATTTGAACAAGGATGTATATTACTAATATCAATAACCCACCCGTTGGGGTCCTCCACGTAGCGGTAAGGTTTAAAGAAGCCTTTCTAGTTCAACGTTAGCCGTGAGTTCAAACCTTACTGGTTGCCCTATATAAAATTCTACATTTTTTAACCTAACAGGCGTTTCAGCGTCGTGTTATCAACCAACCTAACCATTGCTACTGAGGAGGGAATTCGATCCTCACTGGGTGCCAATATACAATTTCGATATTTTATAACCTGACAGGGGTTGAGGTGTCGTAAAATCACCCAAAGTACCCATTAATATTGACGAATAAGTTTCATCCTCACTGAAGGTCCCGTAGAAAAATCGGCAATTTATTGCCTAACAGAGGTTGAAGTGTCGCAAAATCACCCAAAGGGCCCATTAAAATTGAGGAAAGAGTTTCATCCTCACCGGGTATCCCGTACAAAAATCGGCATTTTGTAACCTAACAGGGGTTGAAGTGTCGTAAAATCACGCAAAGTAACAATTAATACTGACGAATGAGTTTTATCGTCACTGAGGCTTCCATAGAAAAATCGGAATTTTATAACTGAACAGGTGTTGAAGTGTCGTAAAATCAACCGAAGTAACAATTAATATTTAGGAAATGAGTTTTACACTCACAGGGTGTCCGTAGAAAAATCGGCATTTTATAAGCTTACAGGAGTTGACTAGTCGTAAAATCACCCAAAGTACCCATTAATATTGAGGAATGAGATCTATCCTCACTGGGTGTCCCGTAGAAAAAATCGGCATTTTATAACCGAACAGGGGTTGAAGTGTCGTAAAATCACCCAATGTAACTATTAATATTTGATCACAACTGGGCATCCAGTACAAAAATCGGCATTTTATAACCTAACAGGGGTTGAAGTGTCGTAAAATCACCCAATGTAACTATTAATATTTGATCACAACTGGGCATCCATTACAAAAATCGGCATTTTATAACCTAACAGACGTTGAAGTGTCGTAAAATCACCCAATGTAACTATTAATATTTGATCACAACTGGGCATCCAGTACAAAAATCGGCATTTTATAACCTAACAGGGGTTGAAGTGTCATAGAATCACCCAAAGTAACCATTAATATTGAGGAAGGATTTTTAACCTCACTAGGTGTTCCATACATATTCGATATTTAGATTATATATATATTCCACTTGTTGATTTCTATATAATTCCACTTCCACACACACACACACACATACACACACACACACACACACACACACACACACACACACACATATATATATATATATATATATATATATATATATATATATATATAATGCACTGTCCTCTCGTTTTCGACGTGTTAGTGTCAAGCATCTAAGTTCCTAGAAATTGACAGATTATCAGTACAAAACATTTGATTATAGTGGTGAAGGATTTGTGCGGTGCCGACCACACTTTTTGAAGAACCGAATGCATAGACCTGGTGCATCACGTGCCACAAGGTCCCAACCCGACCCTCTGCAGGTTTTCAATTTAGAGTTGTTCTTTTCCTAGACCAGTTGCCGCTATCCATTACTATCCTCAATCCGTGCGTCATATATATATATATATATATATATATATATAAAAGTGAACATAGAAGTCAACACTTAGAGGCGACAGTCTGTTTCATGCTATATGCAATCGTCAGGCCACGTGTGCTCTGACGATTGCATATAGCATGAAAAAGACTGTCGCCTCTAAGTGTTGACTTCTATGTTCACTTTTATATTTACACACGCTCTATCTCTGATATTGAGCACTTTATTCCATAAATATAGCACACCTTAAGACTATATTTCTTCATATATATATATATATATATATATATATATATATATATATATTGTGCATGTTTAGGCAGCAATTTTTCATTAATGCATGTTTCATTAAATAATATAGACAAGATTTGTCTATTTATTTTAAATAAGTTCCTTTCATATTGTCTGATAAGCTTAATCACATTATCGTTGAAAGACGAAAGGAAATCACCATATTGATACATGTTTTAATACTATCTAAGCTTTCGGCTTACATAAAACATTATCAAAGATGACAATTTCAATAAATCACACAACACACGGACGAAACAACAAAGATAGTCCCCCCTTGCTGCATGAAAATTTCAAGTAGCGACAAACTCGTATATACGAGGCGCGGAAGCGAAAATCACGTCACAGCTCGTGACGTCACACATGACCACGCGTGAGTGAAAAACGAGAAGTATTAAGTATGGGAAGCCATGGTATAAACCAATGGCTTCTCTTATAAATTATAGGTATTTAAGAACATTTGTGGATATATATATATATATATATATATATATATATATGAGAGAGATATAGAGTGAGTTTTCTTGATTGACACTAAGTATGTTCCAGCAGCTGTCTAGATTCGTTACTTGAAATTATATAATTTTTGGAGCCATTCATTTGATGTAGCATTTAATTAACTGGATGTTTGCAAAGAAAAGAAAGAATTAAAACAAAATCACCCAAATCTCGTTGGCTCGATTCTCAGACATTAATAAATAAGTAATAATAAAACGACTCCATGTCAGTTTCTTTTTTCGAATAATTAATGCTAATTAAATGGCGTTTCATCTAACGAAGTTAAAAAATCACATACAATTTTCTTACAGGCTCGGGTCAAAGTTTTAAATATATGGCCAATTTCAAACTGTTTTAATGTAACTTAGAATAAAAAAAAATATAAGGTTTATTTATTTCTAATTTCTTTGTGGAAATTAAGCGAAACTACAATTTCTAATCGTAGGGAAAGCAATCAGTCTAGGTGAGGAGTCGGCAATTTTTCACTAACTATATGCCGAATCAGGGTTTTAAAATCATTCAGTGTGCCAAAGTATTTTTATGCAAGTCTCGGTCAATATACCTGTTCTACAATATATTTTATATAGTAATATATAGTTTTGTTTGTATTTAGGTAACATTTTTTTCATTAATGCATGTTTCGTTAAATAATATAGAAAAATTTTATCTATTTATTTTAAGTAAATTCCTTTCATATTGTCAAATAAGCTGTTTAGCATTATCACTGCAACACGAAAGAAGATCACCATATTGATACATGTTTTTATTGTTAAATCTTAACAGTCTTCTTCATTTTCACTCTCACGTGGTTATATGTGATGTCATGAATCGCAATGCGATATTTGCTTCCTGCGTTTCATATGTACGAATTTATCGTTGCATAGCAGTCTTCCATGTAAAATAAAAAAAAATCATTGTTGCAATGTCCGCATAACCAATCTAAAACAAAAATTACCATCTTTGTTATTCAATTTATTGTAATGTACTTGTAATCTCTGATGATAACTTATATAAGCCGAAAGCTTAGACAGGATTAATAATAAAAACATGTATCAACATGGTGATTTTCTTTCGTGTTTCAGTGACAATGCTAAAAAGCTTATTCGACAATATGAAAGGAAATTATTTAAAATAAATAGACAAAACTTGTCTATATTATTTAAGGAAACATACTCCCTTTTAGGCCCTATTCGGCTCTTGTAAAGGTAGAGAATATCAGGAGCAGTCAAGTACTTACTAGAGTGGCATAAACTGACCAGAAATAAATGGATTCTATATGGCCAGGGAATCATGCAGGCTTTACTGGCCGAATAGGGGGATTATATGGTCAGTGGAAATCCGTTTTTAATGTAATATAAATTATTAATATAAATAAAATATAAACAGTACTAAAGAATTAATATAATAATATAATAAAAAGTACAACAATTTATAATATGATATAAAATATAAGCATTCCACTATCAATAAGTTATTACTATTCATAGCTATTAAAGTAATAGGTTTGAAAATCTTTGTTCTGAAGAGGTATGCAATTAAAAAATCATCTTTATAGCAAGGAAGATTATAGACGAAAGTACTAGTTTTAGCAAATATCGGTATTTCTCTTCTAAATAAGATAGAGAGATTTGTTCGGATTTCACAGTCCTTTGGTCTGTACTCGAAATAAAAGCATATGAAAAGAAAGGCGCGTTCAAATAACAAAGAGTCAGTTACTGATCTGGCATATGCTCGTTCGCATCTCTGTTAAAGGGTATTAACTTACAAGTGGAAAGGCTTTTTAAAACTACAAAAGCTAAATGATAGTGTTAACACGCTATAAAACGTTTTCTTTCATGTGTTCTATGACTGAAAATACGTGCTTCGTGATTTTCCAAGTGGACCGTTCAGATCTGGCCGGCCAAACAGGATATTACGATACCCTTCCATGGAAATGACCCAAACCAGATATTCAGGGTTAAAATTATACCAAACAGCTTGATTTTACTCCCAACCAGAATATATAATGGTATAGAATGTTTTTCTTGGAGAAGCAGTTTACTAATTAAATTGCAATTTTAAGACATGACCATCGCTTTACCAGTAGTAGAGAAAAATGACGTAATGCCCAGTCACCGGTTGAACAGGGGTAAAGAAAATAACTTAATGCCCAGCCACGGGTTAAACGTTGGGTAAACACTTGTAACTATTTTTATATCTACCGTGAAACATTACATACTAGTTCTTTGCGAATTTTGACTCAGGAGCTCAGAGAGAAGGATCAAAATTGTTTAGGAACGCAGGGCTCAAATGGTTAAGACAATAGTGTCTATAATATATCTAATTCATAAAAGCATGTATTTTATTTTACGATTCAGAGCAGATTTTCGGTAACTAGAGGTCCTGTTTTACAAAAAAAAAAAAAAAAAAAAAAAAAAAACCCATACATACTATAGATCTTTAAATACATGCATTGACGAAATAACTGCGACGCGATTGGAACCAGTGACCTTTTTTTATCAGATTATCTGCGATTAATCTTTGAGCCCTGACAACCGATTTACCGGTGGTAGAGAAAAATGACGTAATGCCCAGTCACCGGATGAACAGTGGTAGAGAAAAATGACTTAATCCCTATCGACCGGTTCAACAGTGGGTAAACACTTGTAACTATTTTTATATCTACCGTAAAACATTACATACCAATTATTTGCGAATTTTGACTCAGGAGCTCATGAAGAAGGGTTAAAATTGTTCAGGAACACAGGGCGCAAATGGCTAAGACAATAGTGTCTATAATATATCTAATTCATAAAATCAATTAAATGCTTTTCTAATTAAATAATATTTTAGTTTTATTGTATTTTATTTTACGATTCAGAGCAGATTTTCGGTAAAAAAAAAAAAAAAAAAATAAAAATAAATAAAAAAGATATGATTTAAATTTACCAATTATTTGCGAATTTTGACTCGGGAGCTCAGGCAGAAGGATTAATACTGTTCAGCAACGCAGAGGTCAAAAGGTTAAAAATGGATGTACTGGTGGCTTACTGAACAAACGATCAGCATACCGATCAAGATTTCCGTTATATTCGCTTCCACGTAAATACTTTTGGAAAAGGTATGAAATTTTATCTCCCCCAGCTATGGGTTAACTAGTTGAGTTCACTGACAAGCGGAGCAGAAGGAAAACTTTAAATTACAAATCCCGGGTTGATAGAACTCGTTCACTTTGGGAACACGTAGGCGTATAAGAGAAGGAAAAAGGCAACAGAAAACCAACAATTCCTTAGAGTAAAGAGTCTGGGTGTGGAGTCAATCATGGAACAATTCGATTACGGAAACCTCATCACTGGGCCCTGATCTGGCATCTCATCTACACTCACTTTCTCACTGACGTGCCGTGACTTCCCTCTGTCTTTTCTACAAGTATTTTTATGGCAATTGCTCTGGCGAGCTACTTTCACTTATTCCCAAACTGAATGAATTTAAGCGTGCTACTAGGTTGGCATCTTGGTCCCACCCTTTCACTGTCGAAACAGTTCAATGTAACCGCCTCTTCTACTCCAACAGCTTCTTCTCTCGCACTTCCCGACTGTGGAACTTCCTTCCTCTTACTTGCTTCCATGATAGCTATAATTTTCAAATATTCAAATGTAATATCAATCGACATCTTCTGATGCTTTGATCCTAATTACCATCCTTCTCAATATCCTTTCCTCAAACGCCCATCTTTACTCTTTCCCTCACTCGCTGTAACTATTTGCGTTGTAGTGACACTCCCGCCTTGCTTAATTAAGATAGGCTATAAATATTTTGAGGCTGTGATCCTGATCTTCTCTTTATTGTTTCTTCAAAAAATCCTCTTCATTCTTACTTTCACTCTCTGTAACGTCCTTGCTTGCGGTGATATTCTTAAAAAAAACATTTCTGTTGCTTCAAGTCTCTTCTTCATCTGCGAGGAAGTTTTTTTGCATTCACTGCCATATAAGAGAATTGATATTGCATAACAGTTCAACACACTTTTCTGTTTCTTCTTTTCATCCTTCTGTAGAACGACCATTGGAACTCCTTTCCTCTTCCTTGATAGCTATAATCTTCAAATATTCAAATGTAATGTCAATCGACATCTTCTGATGCCTTGATCTTGATTCCCGTCCTTTTCTTTATCCTTTTCCCAAACACTCCTCTATATTCTTGTTCCCACACTCTGTAACCCCTTGCGTGCTAACGGCACTCCCGCATTGCTTGGGGTGAAAAGCTTAAAAAAACAAAACAAAACAAAACCAAAAAACAAACACAAAGCCTTGTGTATGATGATGCACTATGAAAATACGTTAAAAATGATACTTACTATTCTTACTTATTATAAAACGCAGATTGTGTGTGTGTGTGTGTATCTGTTACGTTTATATATTGGAACGGATTTCCTACACTTTTCAACCAATTTCAACAAAACTTCACAGGACTACGTAAAATTACCTTGCGGTGGTTCTAACAGCGCCAAAATTTGGAAAAACAATTGTTTTTGCACAAAATCAATTTGAAAACACAATTAAGAGGCATTAATGAAAGGGGGACAACTCACTTCGAGTTATACTTATAAAACCCAGGTTGGTTGTTAGTGTTTGTGTTCGTTTATATATGGGATCGGATTTCCTACATTTTTCAACCGATTTCAACAAAACTTCACTTCTTTTTTGGCAGGTAGTGTTTCTTATTGTCTTGCAGACATTTTTCTTTATTTTTACATTCAGAATGCTTTAAAAATTCCATTTACAAGACAATTGTTTATAATAAAATTCTATTCAGTCGGTAGACTCATAACGATTGAAAACAATGTTTTTGTTTGAGTTTGGGTTTGACCAATTCGTAAAAAAAAAAAAAAAATAATAATTAAGACATGCGTGTCCGTCAACCTTAAACAAATAATCAATTTTATTTTTCAGTCTTTATGATGGTCGATACTGGATCAATCTCTTATGGTTACATCCCCGGGCAACGCCGGGCTCTCCTGCTAGTTTGAAATAAATTCAACCTATAAAGATTTACGGAATACCGAACCGTCATATATTTCATTGCGGGTTCTGAAAAAATAGTTGGTGAAACCGCAGCCCATAGGATATGCCTTTGATTATTTTGTTACAATATAATACATCGATGCATTTTTAAAATGTCATATCCTTTTCCGGCGTCAGCAATCATGACTCTCCACAGAATTTTTTTTTTGTAATCTTTGAATTAACAGGTTTTCTTATGAAAGGTTTTCCCCATTACCTTTTAGGTCATATACCGTTCAAACACCGGTTGCCGCATGATCACCGAAATTAATCAACTTTGAGCTTGGTCGTCCACTAGATGGGTGACCTTTTAGGAATTCCAGGTCCTGTAAACTTAAATGTGCGTGTGGTGTAATGGATAATGGCTTGGAATTGTTAATCGCAGAGTCGAGTTCCCGTACGATCACCGGAGTTAAGCAACGTCGAGCCTGGTCAGTACCTAGATGGGTAACCGCCTTGGAATACCAGGTGCTGTAAGCTTGGATGTGCGGCTGGTGTAATGGATAATGGCTCGGAATTTTTAATCGGAGAGCCGTGTTCCAATTCCCGGTGGGTTCGTTATATTCAGTTACCCTTGTGAAAGGTATGAATCTACACCTATAGATTAATAAATAAGACTTTTGTGGTATCTTCCACAACAAACCAGCCTTACCTCTTTACCTCTTAACTCTTCCTATCTGGTGAGTAAAATCCTACTTTCACATAAATATAACAAGTATTCATTGGTCAATCACCTCTAATCTTGCTTGCTGATTGGTCAGTTTCGACCAATCAAACCACCTGCACGCGACCAATCTATTTTCCCGCTCATATGCTGTGATCCTCCCACGTGGTACACGGCCATTATATAAACCGAACACGTGTGAACTTTTTGTGTAATAGTAGTAGTAGTTTTTCATTCATCTCTCTTGCACTTCTCATTCCTTGCTACCAAGTGCCAAGATGTAACCATCAGGAACTCCCGTCTTAGTCATTGCTGATCAGACGTTAAAGATAATTACCAACATTCATGAACTCTGAAATCACTCCTGAACTTTTACCAACTTTAGAACTCACAATTCCAAACTTTATTCTTCTAAATTACAAGTTCAATATTACTTCTTCTTAATATGAACTCCGGTACAAATATTACCAAATCAAAGGGACACGACTCTGTCCTACCTTTTCAGTTCGCATGCATGTACATCAAACATTAATAAATCTAATTGTTATTTTTTGGAATCATTCAGTTTAGTTTTGTATTTTATTCTATGTGCTATTTACGTCAAGTATAAATTGCATTGTGTTCACGCATTGTCCTGAATCACATTTTGCTTAGCCATCACACATATTGGTAAATCATATTACTACATATACTGGTCACACCGACGTTCAAGGAATATACTAGCCATTACATATTTGGTGATTCCGTCGGAATTAAACAACAAATGGTAAGATAAACCACTACACTTGTATCATTAAATCATGATTATCTAAAAAAAAAAAAATCCTAAATCTAAAATTATTTTTCTTTTTAATAATCCGCAAAAGGTTTATAAGCCGTACAAAATGAATCGACCAAACCAAACCATTGCCTTCTCCACGTTTTGCAATTTAAAATAGTTGTCAAGGCTAAAGATGTCAATTTATCTTGGTATTTAATTCATACTAGTAGGGAAAAGAAAAAATAATTTAAGCCTTTCCGTAGGCCTACTTGCATTATTTACTTTATTCAGACTGTTATCCTCATTGCCATATTTACAACGCTTCGGCCGTTGTACGCCACAGCCTTCTTCAGGTGATTGGAATTTCGAACCGAATCCTTTATTTCGTCAACCGGGGTAGATTGTTCTAGTTCCACGTGTCATGCCTCTTGCGAATGGCTCAATTTCCATTTAACTCCTGAGGACACATGGCCCAGTGGATAAAGTGACTAGACCAAAATAGTTGGGAGTTCAATACCAGGCCACAGCAGTGGTGAACCAAAAACAGATAGAGCAGCGTGAGGCTTGCGACGTTTCGTCTGGGAGAAAGACGTTGTAAGGTTGGAAACAATTCATTACTTAAAAGGACGCAGAGACATATTTGGACTCTATCGAGAGTGGAAGGTTATTCATGAGCAGCTACTGTCCATATATGGCAGCAGTATTTCCTTTTAGGCCTGATTCGACTCTTGTAAAGATAGAGAATATCAAGAGGAGTCAGGTACTTACTGGAGTGGCATAAACTGACCAGAAATAAATGGATTCTATATGGCCATGAAATCATGCAGGCTTTACTGGCCGAATAGGGGGATTATATGGTCAGTGAAATCCGTTTTTAATGTAATATAAATTATTAATATAAATAAAATATAAACAGTACTAAAGAATTAATATAATAATATAATAAAAAGTACAACAATCTATAATATGATATAAAATATAAGCATTATTGATTATATTTTACTCTCTAGTTCACCTAATACAAGGCACAAAAGCCACAGCGTCCTGGGTAAGACGATAAACTGCATCCGCGTCCTGGGTATGGTGATAAACTACATCCGCGTCCTAGGTATGACGATAAACTACATCCAACAGCAAGGCCTCTGGTCAGGAGGTTTTGGGGTGCGTGGAACCACCTCTTAATTGCTGGTGTTCCCAGGTCCACTCTGACCCGGGGTGGTAGTACCTGTTAGGCTCCCAGCTATGGGAATAGTTAACCCTCTAACTGGGATCAAAACACTATGAAAGTGTAAAAACAGGTTTTAATACCAGCTCTAAATTTTTGTAACTTATTATTACCAGTAATAAATTTTTTAAGAAAATAATTGTTACCAGTAGTACATTTTTGAAAAAAAATATTACAAGCAATATATTTAAAAAAAAACAAAACAAAACAATATTACCAGTAATAAAATCTTGTCGGCATTAAATAGCCTATTGAGGTTGATATGTCGTACAACAAAATAAGCCAAACTAAGAGCCACATAAGCTATAGTGTTATTGAAACAAGCTAGATTGTTTTATTGACGCAAGAGCTGGAGTTAAAGTGCATATTATATAAAGTGCATATATATATCCAGAGACGGATATGCAAAGGTGAAGCTTACTTTAAAAAGAAGTCAATGTTAAAATTTGATTAAAAAAAACTCGATCTTTGTTTCACAAAGCATCGCTGACGCTGGTGTAAATCGACTGCGTAGCTCCACCAAAGAGCTAGCCTCTTTCGGGGATCGAAATGCAACGAATATCAAACCCAAACAGAACGTGAACCTAAGGAAAACCGAAGGGTTTTAACATATATAAAAATGTTTATATATGAAACCACACAAAGATATCTTTATACACGGGGGTCCAGTTATAGGCGTAAGATTTCTTTTCAAGTTGGGGTTAGTGAGGGCTTTGCAAGGTCAACATCGGAGTATCTGCTTTTGCCGCAACAATATTTTCTACAGATTCAATATAGGTCATTTGTTTTTAGATGTAGCCACGAGGGATATGTCTGCTCGCAGACAAAACCAGCGTCGCCCCTAATCTAAAATTAAACATTAATATATATATATATATATATATATATATATATATATCCGGCAAAATCGGAACAGCTTCTGGTTACGATTATAAGGTTCTTTAGGATCTCGACGGACGGAAGTGGAAAAGGCGATTGAAATGACGGCTGATGGGAGAAGAAAACGAGGTAATAGAAGTGTTGGAAGCCATCTTAAATTACAACGAATACTGGCTCATCTCCAACGTAAGCATTTTTGCTTTGACTTTAATGAGTTTTCTTAAATATGGATTAAAAATGTTGACTCATTAAATGCAAAGAAAAATAAAATTAAAATTAAAATATGTTGGTTGTATTATGACCGTCTATCGAGTGAGAATATATCTGTTTGTTTTGTAAAGTTGCATTCATTTTGTGAAAGATTCTCCCCACAACGATAGAAAAAAAGTTTTTTTTTATGGGTATCCTGATGAAGTTTTAAATTAAACTAATTAATTTTAAACTAGTTTTTATTTCCTTTTATTTTTCTTATTTGTTTGAACCTAATCGAACCTGTAATCGTCTCAAGTTCACCAAATTCTTAAATTGCCGCTAATTTTGAACTTGTTTTTTTTTTTTTTTTTTTTCTAATTTCTATTGCTTTGCACCTGCAAATACCTAATAAATAATAGACTATTCCGTTTTGATCGTGTGGAAAGTTGAGGAAAATACTGTTTGGTTTCAATGAGAAAATGAATGAAAGAAATACAAAAAAAAAGGGAAATCGAAGTGAAGAGAGAGAGAGAGAGAGAGAGAGAGAGAAAGAGAGAAAGAGAGAGAGAAAGAGAGAAAGAGAGGAAGGGACATATAATTATATTGATATAAACACAAAATTGTAAAGAGGAAATAAATGTGACGAAGAATCATAGATTAGCCATCATAGTATCAGGGCCGAAGATACAAATAGCATCTCAACTAATAAATCCGAAAGTAACTTATTAGTAATTGTATTAGCCATAATAAATAGGAGATAGGGTTTAGCGAATAATCTTCTAATGCTTGTGAATATGAGGCTGAAAACTCGCCGAGTTTAATTAATATAACTTTTTCATTAACGGCGCAAAGTACCCGCTAGATTGTTTCACCTGAGCTCCTTATAACAAAAATATTTAATTCCATACTCACTCTATCTCAGTCTGCTTATCTATCTATCTATCTATCTATCTATCTATCTATCTATCTATATATCTATCTATCTATATATCTATCTATCTATCTATCCCAGTCTGTCCATTTTCTATCTATCCCAGTCTGTCCATTTTCTATCTATCTATCTATCTATCTATCTATCTATCTATCTATCTATCTATCTATCTATATATATATATATATCCCAGTCTGTCCATTTTCTATCTATCTATCTATATATATATATATATATATCCCAGTCTGTCCATTTTCTATCTATCTATCTATCTATCTATCTATCTATCTATCTATCTATCTATCTATCTATCTATCTTTTGGTTTGTTTTGTTTTACGGCATATCAACCTCAATACGATTAAGCTTATGAGAACAGATACTACACTTTGATCTTAGCCTAGTGACTAAGATCAAAGTGTAGTATCTGTTCTTATCAGTTTAATCGAGAAGCGAATATATTTTCTTTTTTTCTTGTCGCTCCACGCTGAGCGCGTAAACCTGAGCCAGTTCCATAAATAACACGCCGCTACCCCGCAATCGTTGGTATAACTACCGAACGCCGCCGGAACAGTGCCATACCGTTCCTTACTGTCGAACTCTCCGGGGAGGTAGACAGGCCCTGACCCATTTATGCGGGTTCTTAGGGAATATTTTTGGCCGAGCCTAGGGGCTCGGAGAAACCCACGGTAAACTCGGCCTTGTGCCACATATAACCCACGTAGCGGGGGTGGGGGCGTTATATATAATAACTACCAATCCCCCGGGAACAGTGCTAGACCGTTCGTTACTGTCAAACTCTCTGCCTTGAGCAGAGAGGAACCCGGACGTGGCTTTGCCGAAGGGCAAAGTTTCGTCCGGGGAGGTAAAGAGGCCATGAACCGGTTTATGCGGGCTCTAAGAGAATATTTTTGTCCAAGCCTACGGCCTCGGAGAAATCACGGTAAAATCGGCCTTGTGCCACATACATCCTTCCTGGCGGGGGGTGGGGCTGTTAAATATTAACTAACGAACCCCCCATCTCTTTAGTTTAATGAGAATGGATATTTTCACTTGGGCTTTGTCTGCAGATAGACACAATTGAGTTGCGCTCTGTTCGAAAAAAGACACACAACTGAGAGATTAATGTAGATTATCCTCCTAAAAGCAGATACTAAAATTTGATCTCAGCTAAAAGGCATAGAAAAATGGCGACCATGATAAAGGTGGCATTTTAATTAACATTAGACTATATTTAATTCAAAATACTATATTTTAGGAATACGTTTTCACAACATCGCCCAGGTGAGGTCTTACTCTTATGTCCATCGTCTTTTCATGTTGAATTAAATATAGTCTAATGTTTATTATGTTTTATGAATATGTCCTGAAGATGGTCTACTAGACCGAAACGTCCGACGTTTACATTATATTAACATTAAAACAGCATAATAGCATATTAGGATTTTTTGTTTTTACCGTATATTTTTCTTCATACTGTCGGATCTATATCCATATATTTCCTTATATATATATATATATATATATATATATATATATATAAAGAAATATAGTTTTAAGGTGTGATATATTTATGCGATAAATTGCTCAATATCAAAAATAGAGCGTATGTAAATATAAATATAAAAGTGAACAATGAAGTCAACACTTAGAGGCGACAAGCTGTTTCAAGCTAGACACAATCATCAGGCCGGTTGACAATTGCGTCTAGCACGAAACAGCCTGTCACCTCTAAGTGTTGACGTTAATCTTTCCCCTCACCATTACTCAAAAGAAGAGATAGGGGCCTAATTACATGAAATTAAATATTACCTATGCGTTTCTAAGGATTCACTTTCATTATTATATTTGCTCTTTTCATACATTGAGCTCTCCTTAGATTTATATCCTCCTTGGAATTGTCCTTACTAATTATCAAGTAATATTATATATATATATATATATATATATATATATATATATATATATATATATATATATATATATATGTATATATATGTAATTATTTATTCGAAAATTATAACATAAATATGTTATAAAACCATTACAAAAATAGCCATTTTGTTTCAACTATTCTGGTGTCTTAACAAGTGATGATGTTGAATGTAGAATAAAGGGTTTTAAAAGGATCAAATAAATCAAAAACCCCTCACTAAGGGGAAACGCTGTTACATAAGCTGGAATGACCAATCAAAATACAAGTATACGAGGATTCAAAAAACTTGACAACGAACTAAGGTTATAATAATTATTTAATGCTTTAATGTTGGGGTTAGACTAAAATAGAATTTATTCTAACTAATAAATATTAAATTATACGATAAAATTTGAAATAAAAAATTCCACATTTTAAAATTTAAATTTAATCTCTATTAAGTTTAAAATTATAAAATTACTGAGGAAAAAGAAAAAAATACATATGTTATTCTATTTATTTTGTTTTTATTGAAATTAATTTGGAATAAACGTGAAGATCAACTGTTACCCTGAACTTCATGACAACATGGATACATTTGAAGCATAAATACTTCATTCTATATCCATCTCTTTCTTTCTCTCTTTCTATCTCCCTCTCTCACCCATCCCCCTCTCTCTGTATATATATAAAAAAAAAAACGATAGGCAAACAAATTTCTTAAATTTGATGGTCAGACAAAGAAAGGCAATTTTACACAGTAATAAATAAATGTGTAGCTGTATATGAATTCATTCATAAAAAGTTGATTTAAACGAGTCTGTCACTTCCTGACTTTTCAACGCCCATTTCTCTCTCCACGTCCACGTCTCTCTCTCTCTCTCCACGTCCACGTCTCTATCTCTCTCCCCCTCTCTCCCCCTCTCACCCCCCCTTTCTCTCTCTCTCTCACACACACAAACATACATATCTATATGTCATTCTCGTGTTGATGCCTATTATTAATTTCAGAGCTGAATTTCGTAAATGAATTGTCATTTCCAATGTACTGTATAGCACACACAGAATTTTCCCGTTGGGTAAAAGATTCGCTCTTTTCAATGTTCAGATGGAGATGATTCTTCTTCTCTACTTTGGCGTTATGCTGCTTCAGTTAATTAAGCAGAAAAGAGAATTCTCTCTAATATTATATGCACCGCCCCGCAAAACACACAGGCTTACATATTTAATTAATACATACCATATGCTAAATTGATTCTTTATACGAAATTAAATATTTAAACAATTACCTGAGATACGTTTTTGTCGGATATTAAATTAGTAGGTTAGCTTTTAGATCTATCTCACTCTCTTCACTATCTATCTATCTATCTATCTATCTATCTATCTATCTATCTATCTATCTATCTATCTATCTATCTATCTCAGTCTGTTCACTATCTATCTATCTATCTATCTATCTACGCATGTATCACACACTCTTAATCTATCTATCTATCTATCTATCTATCTATCTATCTATCTATCTATCTATCTATCTATCACCCACTCTTCATTATCTATCTATCTATCTATCTATCTATCTATCTATCTATCTATCTATCTATCTATCTATCTACGTATGTATCACACACTCTTCATCTATCTATCTATCTATCTATCTATCTATCTATCTATCTATCTATCTATCTATCTAATGATTGTGTAATGGAAAGCTCTTGGTTTCCTTACTCATAAAAATGTGTCTGTGTGTGCATTTATGTGTGTATGTATGTATGTATGTATGTATGTAGGTATGTGTGTGTATATATTTATGCATATTTGTCTGTATTCTTGTGAGGAAGTGTTCTCATTATTTTAATTATTTACACTCGGATTATTTTCCTCGTCATTGTTGTTATTATCTCACCGTTTCGTTCATTTTGCCTTCCGGCCTTCATCATCTTTCTTTCTTTCTTTTTTCTTTCTTTCTTTCTTTCTTTCTTTCTTTCTTTCTTTCTTTCTTTCTTTTCTTTTCTTTTTCGTTTATTTATCTTTTCTTTCTTTCTTTTTTTGCCCTTTCTCATTTTTTTTTCATTTATTTGTCTTTGTTTCTTTGTTTGTTTGTTTCTTTTCTTTTTCGTTTATTTATCTTTTCTTTATTTTCTTTCTTTGTTTTTTTTTGCCCTTTCTCATTCTTTTTCATTTATTTGTCTTTCTTTCTTTCATTCTTTCTTTTTTCTTTCTTTCTTTCTTTTTTTCTTTTTTCTTTCCTTCTTTCTTTCTTTCTGTTCTTCTTTCTTTCTTTCTTTCTTTCATTTTTTCATTCTTTCTTTCTTTCCTTCTTTCTTTCTTTTTTCTTTTTTCTTTTTTTCTTTCTTTCTTTCTTTCTTTCTTTCTTTCTTTCTTTCTTTTCTTTTTCGTTTATTTATCTTTTCTTTCTTTGTTTTTTTGGCCTTTCTCATTTTTTTCATTTATTTGTCTTTCTTTCATTCTTTCATTCTTTCTTTTCTTTCTTTCTTTCTTTCTTTCTTTCTTTCTTTTTTCTTTCTTTTTTCTTTCTTTTTCTTTCTTTTTTCTTTCTTTCTAGAGATTTATCTATTCTTTTTTTTGTGTTATTTTCATTACTTTCTAATAATAATTTTGTGTTAATTTTTATTAATTTTATGATTTTAAATGAATAATTCAAAGTTTTAAAATAGTCATATTCCCTGAGTAATTGGTCAAAGTTGTGAAAACAAAGGTCATATCTTCGTCTTTAATCTACATGCTATTTGCCCGGGTCTAGTTAAAATATCCCAAGTAAACATCCTGTAAATCCAGCTGATGAGAATTCCAAAAATGATATAAAAAACACCGGATAATATCTGAACCGTTATTTATTACACTCTTTCGTACAATGTTAACGAAATCTCAGAAGTGTCATTGAAGCCACCTCGTGACTTTATTGCTTTTGTAGTTGAAATGTCTAGATATAAGTTCTATGTTAACACTTTCTTTTCTCGCAATTCTCGCTTGTGGAAATTTCTTCCGGTTTTTTGCTTTCCAGTCAGCTTTGATATTTGAAAATTTACCATGTAAATTGTTATCTTCTGTATTCTTCTTTTCTCTCCTTTTAATAATTTCCATTTTCTTTTGCCATTTAATTTATGTTTCTTTTCTCCTCTCCTTTCACACCCTGTGACCCCTTGCGTCTTAGGGACTTTATTACTTGTGGGGAAATGAATAAAACAGTTGTTGAATATTGACAAAAAAACTGCGTTCTAGGAACTGGTATAATAGCCCACAAACAGATATTAAATAACGGAAGGCAACAATGAGAAAAACGAAGACTTGAGTAAAAATATATTCCAACAAATATAAGGTTACAATGTACTAGGCAAAAAATACCTCTGCATGCACATGTAGAGGGTGAGATGAGCGTTGTCCTGAAAAGGACAGTTTTGCAATTGGTGAAGAGCGTTGTCCTGAAAAGGACAGTTTTGTCGTCACTGGAGTGTGTTTTTTATTTTTGTTAATAAAAATAAATTTACTGTGCACTAGACAAAAAAAAACATCTGCATGCACATGTAGACGATGAGACGAGCGTTGTCCTGAAAAGGACAGTTTTGCAATTGGTGAAGAGCGTTGTCCTGAAAAGGACAGTTTTGTAGCCGTTGAGAAAGGACAGTTTATCCCATATCGTTGCTGCTTGCGATGATATCTAGTCATCGCTGGGACTGCGTCTGATAATAACGATGATAACTGGAACTGCTGATGGCTGGAGCCGTAGGTTGGCTGTCAGCTGCTGGAACAATCGCTACACTTTGATCATAATCATCTGGGCCTCAGAAGATACCTTTGAGGCCTTTTTATATCATTAATCAGTTTTACAACGATCTCTGGTTAAGCTTTTCTCTTCCGGTTGTTTTTAAAAATGTAAGACTACCGAAAGAGCAGTATATGGTTGGAAGTAGGAGCAAAAAGTTTAGGGTCCTCTGGCTAAATGTCACCTTTTCAATAGAAAGGTCACAATACATTTTATATCATAATTTTTCTTCATGATGTGAACACAGTAATTTTGACAATAAAGTTCGCTTCTATAAAAATTCATTTTCTACATTGCCTTAAACCTGCCTAACCATTTCGCTGATTATACAGTAAAGTTGCCTTCCAAAAACTCAGTAAGGAAACAGGAACATTTTGTTAGATACAAAGAAAAGAGTTTTGGATTGCTATAAAATATCAATCCTCCTATATGGCGATGAATGCCGGGCAATTTCCTTATAGATGAAGAAATGGCATAAGGTAACAGAGATGTGGCTCTACAGAAGGATACTGAGAATATCATAGTGTACACAACAAGGAAGTTTTAAGGAAAATATAAGCAAAAATGTCACGTTGTTTTAATCAATTCACCCCAATCAATTCACCTTTACTTGAACAAACGTGAATTGGGTAGTTCCGGATAGACATAGCATCAATATTCCGTTTTTGGTCTGACTTTTGTAAAGACTGATTATGGAAGGAGAAGTATTTTCTGGAGAGTCTCAAGAAACTGACCATTTTCCAGCATCTGTAGCGATAGTTCGTATATAGCAGTTCTACTTGAGATCTGGACTAAACTTAATTCTCAGTAGACGTCCAAGTTTAAAAGCCTTGTTGACAATACGACCTTTCATTATGCCCGGAGAAAAGATGTTGTCTAAATATACTGATCATTTTTACACGAATAAAAATAAGATGGTTATATGTCGAGGGAGATAAATGCTTTATTTTTCACTATTTTGGAAAAAAATTCGTTCCGTTCATAATATCTCGAAGATGGTAATATTTATGATAATATTAGCCGTTTCCCTATAAGTAAACATTCGGCATTCTTTGAATGAGCCGCCAGTGTTACTTCCGGGTGAAGGTTATACAATCTTTCTATTAAAACAAATTTTTCAGGAAAATAGTTTTCTCAATTCCGCTGTTATCTTTTATTCGAAGTGTAATGAATAATTCTTTCCTAATATTTTGTTTAAAGTAGTGTGGAAAGCCAAAACCTTGATTATGTCATTAGTTTCTCTTTGAGTCACGGTTTACGACCAAATCATGTTGAAAAACCTGTTCCCGAATGGTCGCCGAAGTTAAGCAACTTTAAGCCTGGTTAATACCCAGAGGGATAACCACTTTGGAATACCAGGGGCTGTAAGCTTGGATGTACGGGTAATGTAAGGAATTGTTAATTGGAGAGCGGAGTTCGAATTCCAGTTGGGTTCGTCATATTCGCTAATGCGCACATACCCTTGGGAAATAATGTATGAATCCACGTCTTCTCACCCTCCTCAGCTATGGGTTAAAGTAAAACTTGTATTACGAAATCATTATTATCTCCCAGAATCGGATTAATTGTAGAAAAAGAATCAATTTTTGAGTTCCATGTATTATCTATTTTACTTACATTATTCGGACTGTTATCCTCATCTTCATTGCCATATTTCACAAAATTTCGGCCGCTGTACGCTCCGGCCTTCTTCAGGTAACTGGAATTTCGAACCTAACCTTATATTTCGTCCACATGGGTAGATTGTTCTAGTTCCACGTGTCATGCCTCTTCCGCATGCCTCAGATATTTCCTTTTAAGTCAACTTTCCATGTTTTGGTTCACCATTGCTGTGGCCCTAATCACTACATCTAACCAACATCTTTATCCACTGGGCCATTTTAGTTGTTGCTATTGTTGATCGTCATCGATTTCTATGATTTCTGTTATCTGGTATTATTTTTTGTTTGTGATTGTGTAGCGCCAGTCAAGGAGGTAGGAAGAAGGATATTCTTCGTTAAGACCAACAGGCTTCATTGGTTCGGACCCATTTTTAATCATTGTTGTGAGACAGTTTAGATATTTTTGAACTAGTTTTCCTTATTGATTTACATCTTAATATTCCGTAAACCATAGACCACCTAGTGCATTACATCAGTCAACCTGTCCTCAAGCACCACAAGATTTATACTAATCTTATTTATAATGTGTTTCTGCTGTGTATTTAGAGATTTTTTGACAAAATGCAAAGAAGAATCTGAACTACTATTGGTCCTGACCTGGCATCTCGTCTTCAGCCACTGCCCCAGCGCCGAATGTAGTTTCTCTGTGTCTTCTCAATAAATACTTTCACGGTAATCGTTCTGATGAGATTTCCTCTTTAGTAGCTATATTTCACGCATTTACGGGCAGTACTAGATTAGCGACACAGTTTCGCCATTCTACAGTTGAAATGGCCAGATGTTACCGTCCGATGACAGTTTTTCTCTCGCACTTCCCTCTCGTGGAACTCTTTTCAGGGTTCTTGGTTTTCAATTAATTTCATCTTCAAGAATTTAAATCTATTCTCAATCGTTATCTTCTGTTTTCTTATTTCCTGTTCTTTTAGTTTTCTATTTCGTTAATAATGTCTTCTTTTTCTTATATTCTTTTCACACTCAGTAACTGCATTGCGTCTTAGCGGCTTTATTTCCTTACTTGGAGTGTAATTATTAAAAAAAAGAAAGATTCGTTTCAAAGTAATTGATTAACGTCCTAATTTAAAAGGGAAAGAAAAACACTGATTCTCTTATTAATTTCCGTTTGGTTCAACAGCTCGGCTTATTATTATTTTTTTTCAACAGGATGTTAAGAGTTAAAGATTGAAAAATTAACAAAATAAAAGAATAGTCATATCCACTTGATTCGTATAGTTGAACATTTTGTGAACTT
Source organism: Acanthosepion lycidas (assembly GCA_963932145.1). Classification (NCBI taxonomy): domain Eukaryota; kingdom Metazoa; phylum Mollusca; class Cephalopoda; order Sepiida; family Sepiidae; genus Acanthosepion; species Acanthosepion lycidas. Next base: position 117,597,314 of record OZ010578.1, on the reverse strand, counting down.
GATTGCAATTATCTCAAGATCCTGCCGGAGTAGCTGTGTGCATCACGGCATTTCCTGGAAAAAAAATGAAGTTTCTTAGCAATGCTTATCTCTTTGCCATTTGTGTTCTCGCACACACACACACATATATATATATATATATATATATACAATATACATTATTCGTACTATTGTCCTCATCTTTGCCGTCATATTTATTACAACGTTTCAGCCGTTGTACGCTCCGGCCTTTTTCAGGTGGTTGGAATGTCGAACTGAACCCTTTATTTCGCTCACTGGGGTAGACTGTTCTAGTTCCACGTGCCATGCTTTAATGGATGTCAGTTATCAGTTATTTCCTGTTAAGTTTCCCTCTCCAAGTTCTTCACTGCCTTAACCGGGTATTGAACTCACACTCTTTGGGCTCTCAAGGACACGTGGCACAGTGGATAAAGGCGTTGGTTAGATCCAGTGACAGGTCCCAAAGAGTGCGAGTTCCCACACATGCACACGCGCAGACTCGGATACACAAACGCACACACACGTGCGCACAAACACACGTACACACTCGCACACACAGGGACACGCACAGAACATGCACGAACACATATACACGCATGATCAAACGCACGCACGCACGCACGTGTGTGCGCACACATGAAGAAACACATACACAAAAACACACAAAAAATTAACTTAAGTAATAGTGACTTTCCAAGCGTAGCTTAGATGTGGCACAAGGCCGAAAGTATGGGGCACCCAGTGAGGATCGGATTCACTACTCAGTCTTAAATGTTTTAGCGAGACAAGCTTGCTAACCATTTTGCCGCCTCGAAGTGTCCCTGGAGGAAAGGAATAACGTTTAAAATACGTTGAAAATTTTCAGCGCGCGGCAGCGTTCATTTTACGCAGGGTTTAAGGATAAAAGCTATCCTTCAAATGCGTTGTCCTATGTCCGTTCTAACGCAGTAAAAAGGTTGTCCTGGAGGGTGACAGATGAAAACAAGTGGTACCTGATATACTTGCTGTCTTTCTTCTTCTGGTCTGCTGTGATATCGAGAAATAAAAATCCTTTGGAGTGCTCACTTGTCCGCTGCCAAGCAGTTGATATAACAAACCGTGACGCTGTATACCATCCAGCTAGCTAGATGAAGCTGAAAAACAAAGCCCTTCTAAAAAAAAAAAATGTAAATTTTGGTCATTTGGTCAGATTTGAGAAGTGGGTCTAGCCAAGACGAATTCAGCAGATCCTCGTTATTAATACATACACACACACACACACACACACACATATATATATATATATTACATGAATAATTCATACAAAAAGTAGATTATTACTAATCTACTTTTTAATGATATAAGGCGTTAATGATATAAATGTCGAAAATCTTCTTGGCAAACAAATTTTTAAACTTGCATTAACCTACGAACCACTCGATGAATGTTATGATCCTTTTTTTTAATAACTTCAAGTTGTATAAAGGTCTTTTTTTTTAATCTGCTAGTACATTCGGCTGTTCATTCAACCATCCTCAGGCATGGAAATTATTTTTTTCGGGATAACAGCTGTGACATTACTCTATTTATTGAACAATTTAGTTCATGCCACATTGACCGAAAAACTCCTACAAAAAAAAAAAAAAAAAAAATTCTCAGATTACCATATTAGTAAAAATCGCACTCTCTCAAATTTTCAAAAAAATTCAACCTTAGCGTTGCGACCGCACGCTTCAAAAGTTCTTATCCGTTAACAATAACACATTACTTGAAAAAAAAAACACATTTCGATTCACATTTAATCTTTCGTCTCTGATGCTACCTGGATTTTACTAAAAACAAAACAATTTCCATGCCTGAGGATGGCTGTAAGTACAGCCGAAAGTACTAGCAGATTAAAAAAAAGACCTTATACAACTTGAATTTATTAAAAACAAGGATCATAACATTCATCGAGTGGTTCGTACGTTAATGCAACTTTAAAATTTTGTTTGCGAAGAATTTTTTCGACATTTATATCATTAACTTTACTAATCTACTTTTTTTTATGAATGATTCATGTAATATAAATTGAACTGCACCACATATTTGATATATATATATATATATATATATATATATATATATATATATATATATATATATATATGTATGTATGTATGTGTGTGTGTGTGTGTGTGTGTGTGTGTGTGTGTGTGGTGGGGAGAGGATTTCTTTAATATAAAATGTTGGAAGTTGCTAATACAAATATGAAAGGCGATCGTTTCATTTAAATGTGTGTATGAACTCTGGTGCGCATGTGCGAAATTAATACTTATTTCTCCCAGATTCAAATTCGCATATGTCTCATCCTGTGTGCCAATCCAAGGAGGTGTGTTTCCTGGTTTTAATTGCGATTTCAGCAAACTGTTATTTTTCTTTTCTACACCTGGCAGGTCCATATATGCTTTAAAAACGGAATTAGGCTCCCCCTTCCTTCTCTCTCTCTCTTTTTCTCAATGTTTGTTTATCTATCTATCTATCTATCTATCTATCTATCTATCTATGTCTAATTATAATCTATTTATTTGTGCATCTATCTATCTAATTATAATCTATCTATCTAATTATAATTTATTTATCTGTCTATCTATCGATATATCTATCTAATTATAATATAGCTATCTAATTTTAATCTATCTATCTATCTATCAACTAGCTCATCCTGTTTATATTTGTGGCTTTTTGTAAACATTATCTTTGTCTCCATCTCACACACCCACACCTACGCCCCCATATATATATATATATATATATATATATATATATATCAGCTGATATATATTTAAACTAGCATTTCATTAAGTGCTGATTACAATAATTCAAGGTCAGAGGCATTTTGCTGTATTTATCAGGAGATTTCGAGCAATTCATGCGATATGCGTGTGGAGTTAAGTCATGATATTCTCCGTCAGCTAGTGCTACTACATGACAGTGACGAGACCTTTTTTCAAGATGTTTGGTAATAGAGAAGATACCTGGCGTAATGGATGCATGCATTTTTTTTAACAGTTTTCACCCCAAGCAAGGCGAAAATGTCACTAGAACACGGGGGGACGGTTTACAGGGAGTGAAATTGAATGAGAAGATTAAAAATGGCGACGATTGAGGAAAGGGCAAAAAAGGAACAGGGTTCCAGAAGATAAAAGATGGCGATTGAAATTGAAATTTTTGAAGATTGTAGTTATCAGTGAAGCAAAGAATCGGAAGGGAGTTTCACTGATGGAAAGTGCAAGAGGAAAAAAATGTTAAAGTAGAAATGATGGTTGTATTATTCGTCTGAATGTCTTTAATTGTATTTTTATTATCTTAGCCAGAACAGGTTTTGGGAATCCATTATTAAGAAGTGTTTGTTTACTACGATTTCTTTCTTTCTAAAATAATATTTTTATACTAAAATTCTTAACATTATTTTTGAGGATACACATGTTTGAATAAGTGCTTTTTATCATTAACTAATATGAATTACGTCTAACGGATCGGGCATTAGAGGGACAATTCTGTAGAGGAATTGGCCATGGTTAAGTGCAATTTGCCGAAATGCGCAGCAGACAGAATTGGTACAGTTTCTAATAAACAATAATAAAGGAATAAAAAGGGGAAAAATGATTCTAAGCAAACAATTCTTTTCTCTCTCTCTCATCTTCTGGATTTTAAGTTTAGATCATATCGTCATTTATTGTGCGTAGTGTCACCACAAGTGTATACACACGTTTTTAATTTTAATTTACGTAAGCGATTCAGTAGCGAATTATGCATCGAAAAATAATTCATATTTATCTGTATCTCATTCATCTAAACCGTTATTTAACTCCTCTCTTTAAAACTTCTTTCTGTTAAATTTTAATCCCCACCTTCACTTTTAGGCCTTCCTTTTCTTCTTTCATCTATTACCCCTCTCTAGAATTTTCATTTCCTTCTCACACTTGTCTCCCACACATACACATACACTCTTACTAAAATTTTATTTTTTATACTCGGAGTTATATTTTCCGATTCCTATTTGAATTTGTAGGTCAGATGAATTGGATCGTGATTACGATCCCAATGTAATAAATTATAACCATGGAATATTAGTGTTTGAGCCTTTTATATTATATTCTTACTCTGTCCTGGACATTGAGTTCTACATGGATTCTATCCTGTTGGACATTTTATATAAATATATATATTAGGTTGGTGCAAAAATAATGACGTAATACGGTCGTTTTTTGACGTTAAAATTACGTCAAAAAACGACATTATTACGTCATTATTTTTGCTCCAACATGATATAAATATATATATATATATATATATATATATATATATATATATATGTGTGTGTGTGTGTGTGTGTATTTATATATTATATATATATATATTTATGTCAGACTGTTCGTTGAGAATGTGGATCGTTCCGCGTGGTCAAGCTAAGATATATAAAAGAAAAGAAAAGAAAAGAAAAGAAAAGACGAGCATGATGTTTTTTCTCTTTTTTGTATGGTCTTTGGCTGAGGAGGAAGTGATGTAAGTCATTAACGATTGGTCAGCAGTGGTATTTATTTAACGAGTTTCTTTTGGTGCGGGCTTGACGTGTTTTTTTTTCTTGCTTCAGGATCGCCTGCCGGAATAGTACTGTCTCGGTAGGGTCTCTTGGGTGAACAAGTATAATGCTGGAAAACCCGAAACTTGTAATGACCGCAAGTCATAACATCACTGACGAGGCGATCCTGAGCACTCGTTGGAGTGTTTTCATGTCATATATGTGTGTATATTTACCACTAATATTACCTATATATATATATATATATATATATATATATATATGTGTGTGTGTGTGTGTGTGTGTATGTATGTGTGTGTGTGTGTGTGTGTGTGTAAAAATATATAGAAAATTGGAAAGAACTCGTTAGGTAAATAATCCAAAGTTCTTTAGTATTTTTGTTATTATTTTAAAAAATAGTGCTCGATACTTTAATTCAATTTAATTCAAATAATTCTATTGAAGTTTTCTGCTCTTGTTTTGAAACATGAGAACTCTTATGCAGCGTTGGAATCAAATTTTTAAATAAATAATTATATATATATATATATATATATATATGATCATTTATTCGAAAATTATAACATAAATATGTTATAAAATCAGAAAAAAATAGCCATTTTGTTTCAACACCTCTGGTGTCTTATCAAGTGATGATGTTGAATGTAGAATAAAGGGTTTTAAAAGGACCAAATTAATTAACAACCCCTCGCAAGAGGAAACGTTGTTACATAAGCTGGAATGACCAATCAAAATACAAGTATACGAGAATTCAAAAAACTTGACAACGAACTTTGGCTATAATAATTATTTAATGCTTTAATGTTAGGTTTAGGCTAAAATAGAATTAATTCTAACTAATAAATATTAAATTATATGATAAAATTAGAAATTAAAAATTACCAATTTTAAATTTAATCAATATTAAGTTTAAAATTATTTAAAGAAGAAACTGAGGAAAAAATACATGTTTTTCTCTTTATTTTATTTTTATTGAAATTAAGTTGAAATAAATGTTAAGATCTAATGCTGCTCTGAACTTCGTTACAACTTAGATACATTTGAATGGAAGATATTGGTTGGGGATGGTGAAATCTTGCAAAAGACAATACATACACAATCAGATTATAATACATAAACACACAGACATATTTAGATATATAAACACGCAAAAAAGCGACGAGACAGGAAATATGTCCACGACACTTAAAATATTTATATATATACATACAATGAAAGGCAGATATAAGCGATTATACACGCATACATTGATAAAGACACACACACCAAGAAATATTCAAATTTGAAGACAAAAGGATGCAAAATAACAGCAATCTGGCAAAATATTCACAAAGTAAGAATGTTGTTAATATCCAAAAGAAATAAAGTCAAGTGTTTATCGCATTTTGACTTCAAGACAAGAAAGGGTATAAATATGGCGTATGAGGTCGAATAGTGATCTATTTCATTGGCCATGTATTACTCCCAGCATGCATCTGTACGATTTGTCTATAAATTTGGGGAGAGGGTATTTTTTTGTGAAGTCATTTCACCAACAAATTCTAATCAAAATTCTATAAATAGGAAAAGGCTTGAAATCGGTGGCTTTAACCAAGGATTAAGGAATTAATTGATTAATATTTATTAAGAGATTAATATCAAGGAAAGTTGTTTCTCTGTGTCGTGCCAGAAGGTTTCTCTCATCTGAGTCCGCCCTTCAAATCTACAAATCAACCATTCGTCCTTGCATTGAATACTGCTGCCATATATGGTCTGGTACCCCCGCTGTTCATCTCGAGGTCCTCGACAAAATCCAGAGACGAACATGCAATGTAATAGGTCCTCATCTGGCATCTCGTCTACAGTCACTTTCTCACAGTTGTGGTGTGACTTCTCTCTGTCTTTTCTACAAATATTTTCATGGCAACTGCTCTGACGAGTTTCTTTCACTGGTACCCTAACTGCATGAAGTTAAGCGTGCTACTAAGGTTGGCATCTCGGCCCCACCCTTTCATTGTCGAAACAGTTAAATGTAAACGCCACTTCCAATCCAACAGCTTCTTCTCTCGCACTTCCTGACAGTGGAACTCCCTTCATCTTACTCGCTTCCCTGATAGCTATAATTTTCAAATATTTAAATGTAATGCCAATCGACATTTTCTGATGCCTTGATCTTGTTCCCCGTCCTTCTCTATATCCTTTTCTCAACCATCCCTCTTTAATCTTGCTCTCGTTCTCTGTAACCCCTTACGTGCCAGCGGCACTCCCGCCTTGCTTGGGGAGAAATGCTTACAAAAATGGCTCTGAGTATTATTCTTCGATAGTGGATGTTCTGGTGGTGTAATGGATAATGGTTCGATAATGATATTCTCAGCATCCTTCTGTAGAACCAACAGTGGAACTTCCTTCCTATTACTTGGCTCCCTGATAGCTATAATCTTCAAATATTCAAATGTAATGTCAATCGACATCTTCTGATGCCTTGATCCTGATCACGGCCCTTTATTCTTTCCCCGAACACCCATCTTTACTCTTGCCCTCACTCTCTGTAACCCCTTGCATGCTAGTGACACTCCTGTCTTGATTGATTAAGATATGCTACAAGTGTTTTGTCAAAAAAAATTTGTAATATCATATGCTTCAGACTTTCAAATACACCAGTCATTGGGAAAACAAGTTCCTTTAACTGTGGTTCATAATTTTTCATTTTCTTTCAATGACATTCACAAAGCTGCATTTGACTGGAAGCTTTTGGTTTCTAATCTAATTAATAATCATTATTATTACTTGCTTGCTTCCCTGATTGCTATAATCTTCAGATATTCAAATGTAATGTCAATCGACATCTTCTGATGCCTTGATCCTAATCACCGTCCTTCTCAATATCCTTTCCTCAAGCACCCCTCTTTACTCTTTCTCTCACTCTCTATAAACTTTTGCACGCTAGTGGCATTCCCGTTTTCCTTGGGGCGAAATGCTTAAAAAAAATATTGATTAAGTGATTAATATCTGCCAGAGCTTTTATTCAGACGTATATTTATATTCAACCAGATGATACTCATAAAAAAAATGTATCTGTTTCTACTTAGGCGTTTCAAACCATTCACATCTATCTGTAAACAGAATTCCTCGTCAGTCATAGAAAAGTTCAAGGTCATAAGCCGCCAGATTCAGAACGAGGTAAGAAAATGAGAGCAGTACCTCCTTGCTGTGGAATAACGACTATCAAGTTATTGATGGAGAACATTGCTAGTGTAGGGATCTTATCATCATTGATGGCCTACACTTGTGATCTTGTGCTTCACATAGCAAGGTTGAGAGGATAGGGTGTGAGAAAATAAAATGGCTGTGTGAAGGAAATGTAAGGAAGAGAAAATCACGGAACATTTGGACAGAGATGTAAAAGAAAGGATAGGCGAAGAGCGACAGATGGGTTTGAAGGGATAACACACACATACGCACAAACAGGAAAATTAAACACGTGTGTGCGTGCAAATATATACGAGGTATGCCGTCATCGCCACCGGTAATTAGCAATTAAAGCGAAAAATATAGGCGGCAAAAACCGCCATATTTTTATGGCCTCTTTCCGACGATTAAAGCATTTTGATTTGAAAATGTTTTTTTTCTTTCTTCATACTTGTGATCGGTGTTTACAGGGAAACGATGAAAAAGAATTAAGAAATATATATATATATATATATATATATATATATATATATATATAGAGAGAGAGAGAGAGAGAGAGAGAGAGAGAGAGAGAGAGGCGGAGAAAGTTAAATAAAAGAAAAGTCGAAAGAAAGAGAATGGAAATAAATTATAAATTAACGGCGTGCGCGGATGAGAGAAGGAAAGCGGAGAGCGAGAGGGAGAGAGTATAAATGACAAAAGAGAGAAGGAGATAAAGACAATAGGTGGGAAGAAGACAAGAGCATGCAGCAAATGAAAGAAAGAGTGAATAAGGGAGGGAAAAGGGAAAAGAGAGTAAGAGAGAAGTGTAAAAAAAAGGAACGTTGAGATAGATAGATAGATAGATAGAGAGAGAGAGAGAGAGAGAGAGAGAGAGAGAGAGAGAGAGAGAGAGAGAAAGAAATATAGAAAGAGAAGAAATAGATCGAAATAAAAGTAATTAAGAAAGAGTGAGGGTGGGGAAAATAGAAAGTAAGTAAAAAGGTGGAGAATGAAGACTGCTTAAGAGAGAAAGAGTGTTTATGAGGAAAAGTGAAAGAAAGAAGGAAAGAGAGAAAGAGTTCAGATGAGTGCGAAGGACAAAAGTAAAAGAAATAAATAAAAATAAATGCATAGGTATAGAAGAGATATGCATATATGAATAAAATGATATATATATATATATATATATATATATATATATATATAATAATAATAATAATAATAATAATAATAATAATAATAAAAGACCACAAACAAAGACGGTGCCTCCTTATTGATATGGTAGGCCCTGCTGACTGCAATGTATCTTTGAAGATATTCAAAAAGCTGTCAAAATACAAGGACCTTGAAATAGAAATCTCGAAAATGTGGCATATGGGAACATCAACAATCCCTGTTGTAGTTGGAGCCCTAGGACTGGTTGGAAAAGATTGCAGTAGACTAATTGCAGGGATTCCTGGAAGCCCATGCCTCAAGGAGATACAAAAAATTGTTCTGACAAGTACAGCCCACACTTTACGAAGGGCTTTATCTATGTAATTTTTATTTTATTTTATTTTTTTTTTTTGTCAGTGAAAAGTGTTATGATGCCATTTCTAACCTTACGTCCCTGGGTGGGACCCGGAAAGAAATGTGTAAACGCCAGAAAGCAAAGAAAATAAAAATAATAATAATAATAATAATAATAATAATAATAATAATAATAATAATCTTATAAATGTAAGTAATTATATTCGTCTTAAAAACCTTAGGTGTTTTGGCTTGTAAATGAACAAACCAATACCCAAGGAAAAATAAGGTATAAAAAAAGAAAGAACTAAGAACATTTAATTCAGGCGAAAACAATCGTCCAGAATTCAATCTCTGAGTCCAAAGGAAAAAAACCTTCAAAACGAGTAAAAGTAAAAGTAACTTCGTAAAATGCTCAATACACTAAGTAGAACAAACCTAAATATGAACCTAAAGAGCCAGACAAACCTACCTAGGTTTCACCTACGCGAATCTTCAGGGTACCCTGGCCAAAGAGGTAACATTAGAACAGAATATAAATAGCCTACAACATAAAAATATGACCATGTGACTAAAATAAAAAAAAGTAACACAACAACGGGATGGATTAATACATATTTATTCAATAACAAAAGAAAAAAAAAAAGAGAGAGAAGAAAACCAAAACTACTGTGTCTTTAGTTATATATATATATATATATATATATATATATATATATATATATATATATATATATATATATATATATATAAAAGAAAGAGGTTATAGTAGTTCCAACGAGACAAAAGTGTGTATATTAAAAAGAAGAGAGAAAAAAATTATGGTTTATTTTCCATAATTTTGCTACACGTGTTTCTGGTCTCGCGAACGTCTTCAGGTAAAGAATGGAGATTTCCACATATTATTAAAAATAATTCATTTTTTTCCTTTATGTTTTTTGATGTTAAATATTCTCGGCCACGTGCACATTTTATATATATATATATATATATATATATATATATATATATATATATATATATATATATGTATAAAGAATTCAAAAAATTAAATGAGTTGGTATAGATGAGATAGATATGAACAGATTGGTGTATATATATATATATATATATATATATATATATATATATATATATATAAATGTGAACATTGACGTCAACACTTAGAGGCGACAGGCTGTTTCATGCTAGATGCAATCGTTAGGCCATATATATATGGTGCGAAAGTGAGAAATAAAATGGACAGAGGCAATGAAAGCAAAACGATGGGAGAGATAAGGAAAGAAATTAAAAAAATATATATAGAAAGACTAGGGATAAAAGTTGTCTTTTCTAAGCGTAGCTTAGATGTGGCACAAGGCCGAAAGTATGGGGTACCCAGTGAGGATCGAACTCACTACTCAGTCATAAGTGTTCTAGCAAGTCAAGCTCGCTGACCATTACAACACGTTGAAGCGCCGAAAATAATGAGAAAGGAATGAAAAGATTGGCATAGATAGATAGATAGATAGATAGATAGATAGATAGATATGAGCAGGCTGAGATAGATAATGAAAAGAGTGTGATAGATAGATAGATAGATAGATAGATAGATAGATAGATAGATAGATATGAGCAGGCTGAGATAGATAATGAAAAGAGTGTGATAGATAGATAGATAGATAGATAGATAGATAGATAGATATGAGCAGGCTGAGATAGATAATGAAAAGAGTGTGATAGATAGATAGATAGATAGATAGATAGATAGATAGATAGATAGATAGATATGAGCAGGCTGAGATAGATAATGAAAAGAGTGTGATAGATAGATAGATAGATAGATAGATAGATAGATATGAGCAGGCTGAGATAGATAATGAAAAGAGTGTGATAGATAGATAGATAGATAGATAGATAGATAGATAGATATGAGCAGGCTGAGATAGATAATGAAAAGAGTGTGATAGATAGATAGATAGATAGATAGGTAGATAGATAGATAGATAGATATGAGCAGGCTGAGATAGATAATGAAAAGAGTGTGATAGATAGATAGATAGATAGATATGAGCAGGCTGAGATAGATAATGAAAAGAGTGTGATAGATAGATAGATAGATAGATAGATAGATACGGATAGACTGAGATAGATAGATATGAGCAGAATGAGATAGATAGATAGATAGATAGATAGATAGATAGATTTGGAAAGATGGAGATAGATAGATTGAATGCGAAAGAGTGAGAGAGAAAGAGAGAGAGAGATAGGCAGAGGGAGAGAGGGGGGGCATGGTGTATCAAGGGACGGAATTATGAAAGTGAGAAGGGAAAGTTTATTAAGTGACAGACAGAAGGAGAGATGCAATATAAAAAGAAAATGGGAATGAAGAGAATTCCAACTAATTAATGAAAAAAAGAAAAGAAACGCTAATCTATATAAGATATCGTTTGGTCTGAAGTGCCTCCCTTGAGTTGTTCAGTCATCGCCCTGATCGTCGAAAGCCACCGTTGGGTTTCTGATGAACAAAAAACGCTTCATCGTATACACTGACAAACGCCATCTACAAAGACAAAGAATTAGGAGCTGGTCACATAACTGTTTCTCATTTTTGCTATTCCAATTTCATATTCCGTAAAATACTCACAATATTTTAACCATTTAGAGAATTATATATATATATATATATATATATATATATATATATATATATATATATATATATAATAGGAGAGAAGTCGTTAGGTAAATAATCCAACTTGGTACTTTAATTCAATTTAATTCAAATAATTATATTGAAGTTTTCGGCTCTTGTTTTGAGACATGAGAACTCTTATGTAGCCATGGAATCATATTTTTAAATAAATAATTTTATATACATATATATATATATATATATATATATATATATATATGAAGAAAGTGAGAGAGAGCTGCCAATTCATTTCAACAAGAAAAGACAAAGACGTTTTGAAAGTTTAACTAATGTGCTAATTAATGCATCAGTCGAGTCAGAATAAAATCGATTATGATGCTCATAAAATCGACGATTACAAAATCGATCCATTATGAAAATAGACAATTATTAGAATTTACCTTGGAATATAAAGAATTGGCGTTTGTCCTCGTCTTCAAGTAAGAATATAACATATACATGTGGAAACGATAATTGTTAAAATTTAGTGCTTTAATTATAAATTGATAAGAGTTGCGTATAGAGACATTTCTTATTTTTTTCTACTTCTCTCTCTCTCTCTCTCTCTCTCTCTCTATCTATCTAACTATCTATCTATCTATCTATCAATTCTTATCTCTGTCTGTCTGTCTCTTTACTTTATTCCTTATGTATCTTTTCACAACTCCCTTTTCATATATACACCCTTCTCTTCGCATCTATCTATCTATCTATCTATCTATCTATCTATCTATCTATCTATCTATCTCCATCCAGTGGTTATCTCCTTCACCCATCTCTTTCTTTCTTTCTTTCTTTCTTTCTTTCTTTCTATATAGTTATATATATAATTTATTACGAAGAATAGAGAATGATGATGGAGAACAATAATCGATTTTAAACACTAGACTTTTTAGAATCTATCTATCTCAGTCAGTTCATTATCTATCTATCTATCTATCTATCTATCTATCTATCTATCTATCTATCTATCTATCTCAGTTCATTATCTATCTATCTATCTATCTATCTATCTATCTATCTATCTATCTATCTATCTAAGACAGTTCATTATCTATCTATCTATCTATCTATCTATCTATCTATCTATCTATCTATCTATCTATCTATCTAAGACAGTTCATTATCTATCTATCTATCTATCTATCTATCTATCTATCTATCTATCTATCTATCTATCTCAGTCTATTCGGATCTATCTATCTCAGTCTATTCGGATCTATCTATCTATCTATCTATCTATCTATCTATCTATCTATCTATCTATCTATCTATCTCAGTCAGTTCATTATCTATCTATCTATCTATCTATCTATCTATCTATCTATCTTTCCTTGTGTTTCTATCTATCTATCTATCTATCTATCTATCTATCTATCTATCTCAGTCAGTTCATTATCTATCTATCTATCTATCTATCTATCTATCTATCTATCTATCTATCTATCTATCTCAGTCTATTCGGATCTATCTATCTATCTCAGTCTATTCGGATCTATCTATCTATCTATCTATCTATCTATCTATCTATCTATCTATCTCAGTCAGTTCATTATCTATCTATCTATCTATCTATCTATCTATCTCAGTCAGTTCATTATCTATCTATCTATCTATCTATCTATCTATCTATCTATCTCAGTCAGTTCATTATCTCTCTCTCTCTCTCTATCTATCTATCTATCTATCTATCTAATATAATTGTGAAAGTTTTCTATGTTCTCTCTACATGACAAAATGACTTCATGGAATTCCCTCAAAGTCGGTGTAAATACCTATTATATAATATAAATTATTTTAGTTCCTCCCTCAAAAATGGAATGATCTACCTCTTCTGTTATTTTGAAATCTCCAAATATCTCTGTTTAAACTATTACGTAACATTACACCCTTCAATAATCCATGTTTTGTCATTCATTCACTCACACTCGTTATTCACTATTTCATCTCCCTGTTTCTTTTAACGTCAATATATCTTGTGGGTATTAAATTTTCCATGTCGTCTTTCCTTCATCTCACCGTAGGAATTTCAGTTGTTACTTTATGTTTGTAAGTATTAATTTTTTTTTGTAGTACCTATTCCTAAAACTTCCTTATTGTCCTCATGTTCAGTCCAAGGTATTCTTACTATTCGTTGATAGCATCACATCTCTGTCACTTCAAACCCACTTCTTTATCTGTAAGGAGATTGTCCAGTGTTCACTGTCATATGAGGAATTAGATACTGCATAGCAGGTCAGCATTCTTTCTTTCTATTTTTCTTTTTTTAAGAATTCAACCCCAAGTAAGGCGGGAAGCCACTAGCACGCAAGGGGTTACAGAGAGTTGGAGCGAGAGAGCAACTAGGAGTGATAGAGGAACGGATGAAGAGAAGGATAGAAGATAGATCAAGATCTGTAGACGTCCATTGACGTTACATTTGAATAGTTAGAGATTATAGCTATCAGGAAAACAATAAATTGGGAGGGAGTTCCACAGGCGAGAAGTGCGAGACATGAAGCTATTGGAGTAGAAGAGACGGCTACATTTAACGGTTTCGACAGTGAAAGGGTGAGAGCGATATGCCAGCCTAGTTGAACGCTTAAATTCATGAAGTCTGGGAACCAGCGATAGCAGCTCATCGGAGCAGTTACCGTGAGAGTATTTGTAAAAAAGACAGAGGGAGGCGACGGCACGTTTGTGAGAGAGCGATTGCAGACCAGATGTCAGAACAGGGCCAATTATATTGCATATCCGCCTCTGGAGCTTATCAAGAACCCCGAGGCAAACAGAGGTGGCTCCAGACCATATATGGCAGCAATACTCCATGCAAGGGCGAATTGTTGATTTGTAGATCTGAAGGATCGATTCCGGGGAGAAGAATTTCCTGGTGCCGCACAGGGAGCGGTGGACGAAGCAGTTGACTCAATGTATTTGTTCCATCTCAGGCAAAAACTTTTATCCCATAATACTTTACGTGTTTTTTGAAAGACTCGAAGAGATTTCCAAATATTCACTGCATAGTTAGATAAATCATTCTCGGCCCAACATGCGACATTCAATAAGTCTTCTCTACGTTAAACAAAACATTTTTTCAGCTAATGAAAAGCTTTAAACATAAAGTCATGAAAGACATAGTCCCTTTTTATGGATGCGGATCTCATGAAACTTCATTTAACAGCGCAACCACACAATTTGACCCAGTACAGGTAGATAAGCCAGCTTTTCACGCATTTTCCTTAGAGAATAGAAGTTTCCCAACCACCATAATGCTAAGGAGAAACCTGATATTACCTAAGGAAACCGACTTAATGAACAGTTTGTAACGGTAAGAAAGAACTTTTCAATTCAACTTTCGTTCATACACTACTTTATTTTACTATTTTCATATCAGTTCAAACCTACATCAATTAATTATTTAATTCTACAAGTCAAATCCATGCAAAATATAGTCTTGTTCCTTACACAAAAAAGAACATTACGAAACGAAGTATAAAACTACATTTCACTTTGTCGAACTGTTCACATTCTAAGATGCAAGTAATGCATGGAGTTAAATTGCTTATTTTTTATATGTCGATAGAAAATTTTTTTTTGTTTTTGCTATCGAACTACAAATATCTGAACGTCTAAACTGAACACGCCCTATTTCTCAAACTTAGCGGACGGACGAAAAGCACTTAAAAGCTTCTTCATTATCTGTTTATATTTCTGAGATGAAGTATTATTTACACTATTTCCATTATTCGGACTATTATCCTCATCTTTGTCGCCATATTTATTACAACGTTTCGGCCTTTCAGTATCTGTCCATATTTCTGAGATGAGGTATTATGTACACTATTTACATTATTCGGACTATTATCCTCATCATTGTCGCCATATTTATTCCAATGTTTCGGCCCTTCAGTATCTGTCTATATTTCTGAGATGAGGTATTATGTACACTATTTATATTATTCGGACTATTATCCTCATCTGTGTTGCCATATTTATTACAACGTTTCGGCCCTTCAGTATCTGTCTATATTTCTGAGATGAGGTATTTTGTACACTATATACATTATTCGGACAATTGTTCTCATCTTTGTCACCATAAATATGGCAACAAATATGAGGACTGCAGAACTTTATTGGACGAAACAGCCTTAAACACCGTTAAAAAGCGACAGATAAAATTGGTAGTCTGAAAGGGCTAGATCAGGAGAATATGGTGGTGTAGTAGAATTTCCCAACAGAGCACTTTCGTTTGAATCTACAAGTAGCCTAGTACTGAGCGAGTAAACAAATCTATGAGAAATCATTTGGTAATGGAGTTGTTTGTTTCTCTCGGTCAATGTGTGTGGCACTCATGCGCCGTGTTTCCAGACCATACCCAGTCAGGTTGGTTGGTTGGTTGGGTTTTATGGCATATCAACCATTGTGGGTCATTTAATGCGAAATTAAGTTATATATATATATATATATATATATATATATATATATATATATATATATATATATATATACACACATAAATATACACATATACATACATACACATATACCTATACATATATTAAATATACAGTACTATTAAACATATAGCTGGCAACATTATTTTTCCAAAAACGCATAGCTGGCAACATTATTGTTTCAAAAACACACAGCTGGCAACATTATTGTTTCAAAAACGCATAGCTGGCAACATTATTTTTACCAAAAAACGTATAGCTGGCAACATTATTTTTACCAAAAAACGTATAGCTGGCAACATTATTGTTTCAAAAACGTATCGCTGGTAACATTTTTTCAGAAAACATTATCTGAAGCCTTGTTGTTGGACGTAGTTTATCGTCATACCCAGGACGCGGATGTAGTTTATCGTCATACCCAGGACGCGGATGTAGTTTATCGTCATACCCAGGACGCTTACCCAGTCAGTGAAGATGATGAACGACAGTAACATGATAGCTTGCTATGTTCTTAGACATTTCCCTTGGGGTCTGGTGCGGTTCTTCTTAAAGCAGCGCGCGCAATTGGTTCCCATCAAACGGAACACGTTAGCCAGAACGCCAAAAGTCTGTGAGTTCGGACTTCCCCTCTTTGGAATGGGAAAACCATTTCCGTTCCATTCTGTCAGCAATGATGTCATTTTCATGCACATCACAAATGTGTCCAGGAGCTGTGTGACCTCGATTAAAAGCAAAAGAGGAGATGGCCACTCTTGTATACTTGGACATTATCTGCTCGTCTTGAAAGACGACTGGATGGAACAGATACAAATCTACTTAGAAAAAATCCAGAACATCAGATGGAGATCCCATGCAACGCTTTACGCAATTTACGGAGAAGTGAGACCAATGTCTCTTAAGCTCAAACAAAAACGATTACAGTTTACCGTCCAATTCCACCGAGTGGACAGGGAAATCGTTTTATCTCTACTCCTATGCCATCCTTCTGGAATGAAAACTGACTTTCTGTTGTAGCCCGTTTAGGGACCAGAAAGAAAGACACGGAAGACGAAGGTAGGTTGAACAAGTGTATTGAAATAACAGATATATACAAAGCAATAGTGTTAGTAATAAGCAGTTAGAGGTGTACGTCCGAATGGTAGTTTAACACTGCTACTCCGCTACCATACGACTCTCCCCTAGGAATTCTCGAAGTTAGTATTTATGAGAGGAGGAAGAGTTCATTCTACTGTAGGAGAGTTTACCACAACACTTTCCCAGACACCATAACTTGGGATTCGGGGTTGGACATTGGGGATCTAGGTACAGCAATGTAGGACCGAAAAGCGTGGAAAAGGATTGTCAATGGAATCCCGACCAACCATAGGGAGGTCAAAGGTTGATGATGATGATGATGATGATCATGGTGATCATGATGATGATCATGATGATAATGATGATGATAATGATGATAATGATGATCATGATGATGATGATGATGATGATGATCATCATCATCATCATCATCATGCATGACATACCATTTGAAAGTGGTGTCTAATGTGAAATAAAATTTATATAAATTTAGACAACAGTTTCGCAGGAAGGGCAGAATTAAAAAGAAGCAATAAATGCTGTGAAAGATTATTCTTATATTCTTATTCGTATTCTTCGAGATCATTCGCAGAATATCAGAATCAAAAAACGCAGGAACACGAGGACGATGCCTGATCGAAAAGTATCGGGACTATTGCTTTCGTAACGGAGCTAAATTACTACGCGGAGTGAAGTTACTTGGCACAGATTGTGCTTGGACCCTGTCGAGTATTCAGACTAAGTTATAACGTTCAAACTCGCTTGTTTTTGTTTATAGCAGTGTTTAGAAGAAAAGTGTATATAGTGTGGTCGTCTCACTACACCACAGAGGTTCCATCAGTGACCATGGCCTTTGCTCAGCAGTTTTGGGCAAAGGACGACATTCCTCAGGTTCGACAGTCACCATATTCCCCAGTTATTTCCCTTTGTAACTTTTTTCCAATTTCCAAACACCAAATCTCATTAGAAAGGAACAAGACTTCAAGACGTCGAGGAAATCCAAGAGAAATTGACGAGGCAGCTGCTCGCTATCTCCCCAAAAAAGAGTACTTCTATCAATAGAAACGATATTGGATAAAGTGTTTGGCTTCAGAATGGGACTACTTCGAAGGTGATTAAATGCCGAATTAATATGTGTTGTAGTTTTTTTCATACCTTTTTGGTAAGGCCTCGTATATGTAACGACCTAATAAACGGTGTTCCAATAATTGGACCGATTTTAAATGTGAATTAAGTTTAAGCGTCTAATTAATTTTTTTTCTTTTTCTTTCAGATTTAACAACTTAATTCTTTGGCAATTTCAACCATGGAAAGCTTAACAATCAAACAATGTGTTAATGTTTCAAGAGTGCAATTGGAAAAATTGTTCGTAAATTGAAACAAACTGGGTCGGTGGCAGATGTGAAAATGTGCTCGTTTACGCCGTTCTGCTGAAAACATTGTGAAAATCTAGACATCTCTATTCGTCATCGCGCGCAGGAATTGAACCTCTCCACAACAACGTTACATCGTTTCCAAATGCACTCTCGGTTGGTCGATTATGTTGACAAAAAAAAAAAAAAAAATCATGAAATGCATTTTTGTTTGAACGTCCATTTTCGTAATAGGCTTCGATAACTTTAACACGTTGTTTGATTGTTAATCTTTTCATGGTTGAAATTGCCAAATACTAAAGTTGTTCAATCTGAAAGAAAAAGAGAAAAAAAAATTAGACGCTTAAATTTAATTCACATTTAAAATCGGTCCAACTTATTGGAACACTCTTTATAATCTCGCAGATTATTGCGCGTGTATACGTGTTCGATCCCTATTGGGTGTATCATTACAGCACCAGACAAAGAACGTTAAATATAGCGGACGACTGGTACAGAATATTGCTTACTAAATTGGTTTCGCTCTAGAATTACCTGCGTAGGGAGTTACTGCAACTAAAAACAGCCGTAGCAAGAAGGTAAATTTTAATGGGTCTTTGGTTTTTTTTTCATATTATTATTATTATTATTATTATTATTATTATTATTATTATTATTATCTTTGTTTATTTTTCTTGAGGGCCAGGTTACGTAATAACTTATTAGTAAATGTTTACTTTTGTTTTCCCTGTCTAATTTTTTACGGTGTTTTCTTTCCATTTTGACATCGGATTCAACGGTAGCGCCATCATGCATTTAATGCGTTCTATTTTTTCACTCGCGTCGTCGCCTGGTTGTTTTGAATTAAATACGGTTTTCATATTGCAGATATTAATTTATGAGCTGCTAATTAACCACTTAACGGATTGTGATGTGTGTCGCCTTCAAAATGATTTCTTAACGATGCTTTCTGAAGGACGCCATTCTCCTTGTCATTTTCTGTTTACCCATAGGCATATCGAAAGGTGCTCCCACGGCCCTGAAAAATACGCATGCGCATTCGGGATTAGACACCTCGCCATTAATATTTAAAAGCGTCACGCCCAATAGCAGACACCGCGTTTACTCGAGCAAAAGTCGATTTTATTTTTTGAGTTTAACTTTGAGAATTTTAATTTTTTTTTTTAAATTTCAGGTCGCCTCAGGTCGTAGGTAATGTTTCTCCAAAGATTTGTTTTAGTTATTATCATTATTATTATAATTATTATTATTATTATTATTATTTCCTTTGATTTCTGGTTTATACTCATTTCATTTGTCCCGAGCAGACATCTAAGGTCAAAAATGGCAACATGACATTTTCCACTGAGCAGTTTAAACACACACACACACACACATACACACACACACACACATACATACACACCACAAAAAAAAATCAGCTTTTCAGCTTTTAACCTTGCACGACATAGCCACTGATGGGTACGGGTTTTGTCTACGTCAGCTTATTTGGTACGGGCAGAGTATTGGCCATGAAGCGGTTTATCTTGCCATCGTTTCTGTATCTGGTCGGTTGCATTTGTCTTTGCTTTCTTTTTTAAGTATTTTGCAGCTGCAGTCGGTGTATTACGCTTTACATGCATTTCTTCACGCACTTGAAACTTATTATTATTATTATTACTATCCTATTATAACTATTCATGTCCCTTCCTTTCTTTAGTTAGCACGACCGTTATGCCCGGCCAATACCGCAAAGATAATGAACTATTACTACTACGCATGACCCATCAAAATATTACCAAAGACAATTAAATATATATAATTTCAAAACATATAGAGAAATGAGAGGAAGAAATATAAAATATTTGAATGAAAGCTTCTTCTGTGATATACTTTGACCATTTTAATCCTGAAATAATAATGCAAAATGAAATTTGAGCTCACTTAAGCCGAAGGATGCACATCCTACGCATACCCCACCAAAATATCACCATGCGTCCCATCTTGGGAATCATTGCTTTACATTGATAAATTCGGTGAAGCCATTTAAAGAATGGCGCATGATTCTCAGCTCAACTGAATGTAATAACTTATTTGACCTCTACAATCAGACATTGTGGAGACGCTATAACGACAGGCCAAAGGGCAACCATCGATGCAAGGCGAAAAGTATAATCTGAGTTACCATAAACTCAACATTAACCTTTAATCAGTCTGCACTTTTCTTGTATGGCGTCAAACAGGTTCAGAAATATCTAAATTGTCAGCTGCACGCAACTGCTTTCTAAGATCAACAGTTAAAAATGAATTTAAGTTAGTGGAACAAAGGTGTCTTCAATTCTTCACATATGGTGCATTGGCGCTACAGAATCACAAAGAACTGTACCAAATACCAGAAGAAAAACATCACTTGAGGAATTTCTACGAGAGCAACAATTAAAATGAATATCCAATGTAACTCGAACGAAAAATATAATACAATCAAGATGTTGAGTTTCCACGCAACCTTAAACA
>OZ010578.1:117568544-117571044 GCA_963932145.1 Acanthosepion lycidas | reverse complement strand
GAACTCTCCTATAGCCTGATGTGCCTTAACCGATTGAGCGACAGAAGAGCATTCGGTTAGAAGGGTCGATTTTACTGCTTTTAAACTTCAATCTTCCATGAATCTCTCACGTACATTCGTATCTGCTCAAAGCTCTGTGGCTCAATCGGTTTAGGCACGTCAGGCTACATGACGGTTCCGTATTTAGGGAGAGATAGAAAAACGTTAAACCATATTAAGAGATACAAAGGACAGAAAATTGTGGAAAGCCATGATCACCCACGTCCCGAAGGAAAATAACACACAGAAGATCAATGGAATGTTTTTCACCGCGAACGAGAAATTTGCTGGAGGTAGAGAGAGAAGGGTCATGATAGTTTAAGGGTTGAGTGGGAGAAGAAAGTAACGGAAAAAGAACTGAAAGACGAGAAAGAAAACCGGAAAAGGAGAGAAAGGACTAGTAAAGATAAGAGAAGAGATAGATAGATAGATAGATAGATAGATAGATAGATAGATAGATATGAGTAAACGGAGACAGATAGGTATGAATAAACTGATAGGTAGATAGATAGATAGATAGATAGATAGATAAGTAGTTAGATAATGAACACACTGAGATAGATAATGAACATAGATAGATAGACAGATAATGAACAGAATTATATATATATATATATATAGATAGATAGATAGATAGATAGATATAGATAGATATAGATATATAGATAGATAGATAATGAACACACTTAGATAGATAGATAGATAGATAGATAGATAGATAGAAAGATGTGAACCGCCTGAGATAGATAGATAGATGGGAACAGCCTGAGATTTATAGATAGATAGATGGGAACAGCCTGAGATTTATAGATAGATAGATAGATAGATAGATAGATGGGAACAGACTGAGATAGATAGATATATATATATATAGATAGATAGATGGGAACAGCCTGAGATTTATTGATAGATAGATAGATAGATAGATGGGAACAGCCTGAGATTTATTGATAGATAGATAGATAGATAGATAGATAGATAGATGGGAACAGCCTGAGATTTATAGATAGATAGATAGATGTGAACAGACTGAGATAGATAGATAGATAGATAGATAGATAGATAGATAGATAGATAGATAGATAGATAGATAGATAGATGGGAGGAAGGGGCCGAGAAGAGATAGTTTTACTGGATAAATAGATAGCATACGAGGCAGCCCACCTTTTCTGAAATGCCACGGACAACTATTAGCCGTCGACCCAGCTCCAATTAAGTGCTCTACGGAAGAAACAACACCTGGACTGCATAAACAGTCACTACTGCTTTCTACGTCACCAACGCCATCACTTCATCTCCTCCACCACTACAAGAATTACTAACATAAAGACGAGACTTTTAACGAGACTCTAACAAACGAGAACGCAAGTTGTTTGCTTGGAGTGGGAGGAGTGGCCAACGGTAAACAATTCAATGCACTCGAACTCCCACTACCGAGCCACCCTTAACTTTTTACACCTACCTATTGCTAACCAATACTCGTTTCGCTATAACCCAGGCCTCCCCTACCCTACGGCTGGCGTGTGTTTGATTTGGCGGCTTGGTTTACGAAACACGGCCCTCGCATCGGATGCTACTGAAAATGTCGCCGTCAGGGTGGGGCACTGTCTCGCATATATGATCCACAATTTCAAAATGTTTACTGAGTCCCTCTTAGATTTTTCCCAACAGGTTAGCTTTTAGTAAGTGTAACATAGTTTGGCACAGGGCCATAAATATGAGGAACCCAGTGAAGATCGAACTGACTAGTCGCTTACAAGCTTTAGAAACAAATCCCTAGCTGTATCCACAAAAAAGTTAGCGAAAATAGATAAAAAAGATGCAATGATAACAGCAAAAATTGCAATATGAGCACTGGTAAAAAAAATGAGAGCTGAAGACATTAGCTTTATTATAGCCAGAAATTCCTCAAGGACACATGGCACAGTGGATAAAGGCGTTGGTTAGATCCAGTGACGCACCCCAAAGTGTCTAAGTTCAATACTCGGTTAAACCAGTGGAGAACTTTCAGAAGAAAATTAACAGGAGATAACTGATATCTATTAGACATGACACGTGGAAGTAGAACAGACTGCCCCATTGGGCGCAATAAAGGGTTAAGTTCGACATTCCAACCACCTGAAGAAGGCCAGAACGTACAACGGCTGAAACGTTGTGATAAACATGGCGGCAAAGATAGTGTTTTTTTTTGCTTGACAAAAGATTTGTTAAAGTTTTCACGGCAGACAATTTCTAAATAAAGATTATAAGGTCCCAGAAATGTGTACCCAGGAGGATTAAATACCACCCCACCAAAAAAAAAAAAACAGCAACAAAAAAAACAAAAATATATTCAGAAATAAATAAATAAAAAAAAAAAATATAAATGACTGATTAGTTTTCTACGGCTTTGCAGGTTATTTAAAGCTGGAAAATAATTACGGATTGTAAGAATTTTATTCTTTTTGGAGATAATGTAGTT
>OZ010578.1:117533544-117566044 GCA_963932145.1 Acanthosepion lycidas | reverse complement strand
CTACATAAGAGTTCTCATGTTTTAAAAACGAGAGCCGAAACCCTCAATATAATTATTGAAATTAAATTGAACTAAAGTATCAAACTAAATTTTCGCTCGAGAATGAAACAGGGCTTGATACTTTAATTCAATTTAATTTCAATAACTATATTGACGGTTTCAGCTCTCGTTTTTGAAACGTAAGAACTCTTATGTATCGAAGGAATCATATTTTTTTAAAATAATTATATATATATATATATATATATATATATATATATATATATATATATACAAATGGGAGAAAAAACAAATGGATTTAAAATCCACAGTTCAAAGCATTCTCCACAATCGTCAATGATGCCAGTTTATAACTCACTCAACTCCACCCTCTGACATTATTTAAAAAAAAAACGTTTCTATTATAACCTCTTATAATAAAATATATTATATATATATATATATATATATATATATATATATATATATATTAAGCGTTTCACCACAAGGAAAGCGGGAAGCCACTAGCACGCAAGGGGTTACAGAGAGTTGAAGCAAGAGCAAATAGGAGTGATAGAGGAAATGATGAAGAGAAGGATAGGGGGTAAATCAAGGCATCTGGAGACGTCGATTGACGTTACATTTGAATAGTTGGAGATTAGAGCTATCAGGGAAACAAGAAAAGGGGAAGGGAGTTCCACAGACGAGAAGTGCGAGATATGAAGCTATTGGAGTAGAAGAGACGGCTACATTTAACAGTTTCGACAGTGAAAGGGTGAGAGCGAGATGCCAGCCTAGTTGAACGCTTAAATTCATGAAGTCTGGGAACCAGCGAAAGCAGCTCATCAGAGCAGTTACTGTGAAAGTATTTGTAAAAAAAAGACAGAGAGAGGCGACAGTACGTCTGTGAGAGAGCGACTGCAGACGAGATGCCAGATCAGGGCCAATTACATTGCATATCTGTCTTTGGATTTTCTCTTTCTATGTTAAATATGTTTTTTGTTTGTTTTTATTAATTATTTCTCCCAAATCAAGGCAATAAAGCACCTAAAACGCAATGGGTTACCGAGCGTTACAGAATATGAGAAATATTATTAAGGAGAGAGGATAATAAAAGAACAAGAATTAAGAAAATAGATGGTAACAATTGGCATGTAATATCAATCGTTTGCCACTGTCTTTTAAATTTTTGAAGATTAAAATTGGCGGAAAAGCAAGAAGTCG
The DNA here is from genome assembly GCA_963932145.1 of Acanthosepion lycidas. Taxonomy (NCBI): domain Eukaryota; kingdom Metazoa; phylum Mollusca; class Cephalopoda; order Sepiida; family Sepiidae; genus Acanthosepion; species Acanthosepion lycidas. Next base: position 117,564,841 of record OZ010578.1, on the reverse strand, counting down.
GCAGAGAGTACCACAAGCGAGAAGTTCTATCGAAGAAACTATTAGCATAGAACTTACGTTTGCATCTATTAGAACAGTACACTATTTACATTGTTCGGACTATCATACCCATCTTTGTTGCCATATTTATCACAACATTTCGGCAGTTGTACGCTCCGGCTTTTTTCAGGTGATTGGAATGTCGAGCTGAACCCTTTATTTCGCTCGCTGGGTTAGACTGTTCTAGTTCCGCATGTTTAATGGATGTCAGTTATCAGTTATCTCCTGTTAATTCCCCTCTCCAAGTTCACCGCCTTAACCAGGTATTGAACGCACACTCTTTATTATTGTGCCCTTTGTCCATTGTGCCCTTGATGACTTTCTGGGTATTATAAACCTAATGTCTTCAGCAACCACCTGAAGAAGGCCGGAGCGTACAACAGCCGAAACGTTGTAATAAATATGGCAACAAATATGAGGATGATAGTTCGAACAATGTAAATAGTGTATATAATATCTCATCTCAGAAATATAGACAGAATAGAACAGTCATCAGAACAATTACCATGAAAGTATTTATAGAAAAGGCACAGGGAAACTATATTACGACGGTAGTAAATTGACTGAAGCCGAGATGCCAAGTCTGGATCAATAGTATTGCAGATTCTTCTTTGGAATTTATCAAGTATCTCTAAATATATAGCCGGATCAGCAGACCAGATCTGGCAGTAATATTGAAAGTAAAGACTAATGGTAGACTTAGAAATTTGTACGATAGATTATGGCGAGAAAAATTGTCTTGCTCGATACAGAGAAACAACTTTCCTAGCTGCTGACTTAGCAATTGATTCAATATAATTGTCCCACTTGATGTCAGCGGAAAACGTTAGTCTGAAAAGGCGCAATAGAGGTTAGCATCAGCCATACTGATGATAGGCAAAAAGGGTTCTCTTAGAAGATTGATAGAGTCTAGTTTCGTTTTGGACGCATTAAAATTAACAAGCCATTCCTTGCCACGTTTAACAAAAGATTGTAGATAGTTTTTGTTTTTAGATCAGCTGCCAATTTGAACCAATCGAAAAGATTATATTTACTATTAAGACAGGAGCAAATAGTTGTGTAATCAGCATAGATACTGATGAATTATGACAGCAGGAAGGTCATTTATGAAAATATAAAATATTCGTCTAGATTTCTGAGATGAGGTATTGTAACTATTTACTATTTACATTGTTTGGACAGTTGTCCTCATCTTTATTGTCATATTCAAGACGTTGTATGATCCAGCCTTCGATATATAGGTTGAAAGGTCTGAATATCCGAGTTTTCAGTAACTCAAATCGGCTGTTGACAGTGATTGAACTCACGACTCTATGGGTCAAGTCACTGGATTGCTTCAACCCACGTTTTTTTTTATACAGTATGCCATGCGCGCATAGGGCAGATATGTACAAGAGTTTGGATGGTTGAGTTATTAAAGGGAATTAACTGTAACTGAGATATTCAGAAAAGGCATGGCACGTGGAACTAGAACGATCTACACCCGTGGTAGATTGTTTTAGTTCCACGGTTCGGTTCGAAATTCCAACGTATATCCCCAGAAGATGACCGGAGCGTACAATGGCCGAAACGTCGTGAATATGACAATAAAGATGAGGACAACAGTCCGAAAAGTGTAAATAGATAAAATTTTGGTACTTTTCTAAAATAAGAGAACCGAGTTAGATAAAAGTCCCGGCAGGATATAAATGTTAAAACAATAATCTTGCTGTTAAGAAAATTATTTGAATAATAATAAGTGTGTCGTACAAAACATGCTCTAAGCTGATTTGGTGTTATGGTGAGAGAGGGGGTTAGAAAATGGAGGGAGAATTTAATAGTGACAGAATTTTGCATTTGCTACACAGAAGTTTTTTTTTTAAGCGTTTAACCCCAAGCAAGGCGGGAAGCCACTAGGACACAAGGAGTTACAGAAGATTTGGAGCAAGATCAGATAGGAGTGATAGAGGAAAGGATGAGGAGAAGCATAGTGGATAGATCAAGGCAACTGGAGATGTCGATTGAAATTACATTTGAATAGTAGTTATAGCTCTCAGGGAAACTGGAATAGGGAAGGGAGTTCCACAGGCGAGAGGTGCGAGACATGAAGCTATTGGAGTAGAAGAGACAGCTACATTTAACGGTTTCAACAGTGAAAGGGTGAGAGCATGGATGCCAGCCTCGTAGTATCCAAAGAATGTATAAATGAAACTCTTGAGTGGTATACATATTCTGATACTTACTGGTCCCAGGGATGCGTCCCTGCGCTCGTGGTATCACAGCTAGGACTAGCTTAGACCAGCTCTTACCAGGTTGGACAAGACCAGCTAAGACCAGCGGCCCGAGTGAAGACTCTCGGGATTCATGTTAAAAACTGACCTTGTGTTACAACCTGACTCAGTGAGGGGGGTCAAGTAAATCAACCCATTCTGATGCTAACGGTAACAGGGATCCGACCCTGCGCTGGTAGTGTCACAGATATGACTAGCTTGGACTGGCTCTGGCCAGTTTGGATCGGCTATGACTAGCCTAGACCAGCTCTGACCAACCTGGACAAGCTCTGACCAGCTAAGGCCAGCGGTCCGAGTGAAGAGACTCGGACCCTCACATTAAAAACTGATCTTGTGTTACAACCTGATTCAGTAGAGTGTTGGAGGTAGGGGTCAAGTAAATCAACACAGGAGTAACCAAAGAAATGTTCAAACCTCTGCGTAAATCCATAAATTGTGGGTTTATAATCCAGTTTTTAAGATGGAGCAGATCAAAATCTTCGAGGGAAAATGTGTCCTCTAAAGAAGATATAGCAGTTCTTTAGAGAAAGAAAAAGAAAGCCATATTTTTTTCTCTTAAAAGGTACTAAGCGAAACAATTGAACGTAAGTTCATATGAATAGGTCAGCTGAACTCTTTTAATATTTTAATATCTTCGTATTTATCTAAACATCAAGAGTTCATGTGATTCTTTTTGACGAGCGGGCATACATGAACGAAATCCGGGACTGGAAAAGACAGACATATTAAGAAGAAGACCTTAATTCACTAAATCTAAGACGAGCTCTCATAACGATTTGATTACTTACATATATGACTGGCCAAATACACGCTCCCTTGGTTCACACATCGTAACCTATCGAAATATAAGTAAAACAAACAAACAAACAAACGCATATCAATTGCAGAGATGCTTTGAATCTCATTCGTATGAACTCAAGTGCCATATACAATAATCTGGATATAACTTCAAAAGTATGTATCTATCTATCTATCTATCTATCTATCTATCTATCTATCTATCTATCTATCTATCTATCTATCTCTGTCTCTCCATATCTATCTATCTATCTATCTATCTATCTATCTATCTATCTATCTATCTATCTCTGTCTCTCCATATCTATCTATCTATCTATCTATCTATCTATCTATCTATCTATCTATCTATCTATCTATCTCTGTCTCTCCATATCTATCTATCTATCTATCTATCTATCTATCTATCTATCTATCTATCTATCTATCTCTGTCTCTCCATATCTATCTATCTATCTATCTATCTATCTATCTATCTATCTATCTATCTATCTCTGTCTCTCCATATCTATCTATCTATCTATCTATCTATCTATCTATCTATCTATATATATATATATATTATATATAAAGAAATAATCATACATACAATCAATCAGCAATATTAATGCGATTAATGGCGAAATCACTTAGCTAGTAGAAACATAATGTATGCATTAAAATACTGTTAATCCATTCAATGATGTGATCCTCATTTATAAAACTGTCGTCAGATGTTTCTAGTGGATATTTTTTTAAGTTATGCAAGTACTTTCGAAGAATCATTCCTTCATCGTCAGGCTGTAAATTTTCCTTTAAAGTTAAAACTTGAAGACGAAATAATTGTTTGTAGACCGAAAGATGTTTTTTAAGAATGTGCTATTTATTGACGGTTGTACAATCTCGGAACTTGCGAGTCGCAACGCTAAAGTTCAAAAATTCAAGTGAGAATTTTTTTATGAATTTTGTAATATGGTAAATTCACAAATTCTTTTTTTACAAGTGTTTTTCCGTTAACATGACATGAACTAAGTATTTTAATGCATACATTATGTTCTACTAGCGAAGTGATTTCGCCATTAATCGCATTAATATTGCTGATTGATTCTATGTATGATTATTTCTTTATATATAAAATATATGTTGCCTAATATTATATATATATATATATATATATATATATATATATATATATATATATATATATATATATATATATATATATATATATATCCTCAGTGTAGCCATAAACGTTTCTGCCAAACACTGACATCTTTCTTATATAGATTTTTTTGTTTCATATAGTATTTTTCAACTTACGGTTTATTGTCTATTTTTACATATTTATTGATATTAAGTGCGTGCACACCCACACACAGGCAGACAATGAAAGAGAGGAAGAAAGAGAAAGATAGAGAGAAAGTAAAAGAGTGAGATAAAGAGAGATAAATACTATACGGGACAGAGAGAGGAAGGTAGGCAGAGAGAAAGAAAAGAAAGAAAAGGTGTGAGAGACAGAAAGGAAGAGAGAAAGAGATAACAGGGGGTGGGGAGAAAACACTCGAATAAATCTCGTGGGAGAAAACTAAGAGAGATTTATTGACTTTACTAAACTCGTATATTTATATAGTATCTACTTGTACACTAGTCTCCCAAACTTAACCACAGGGAATGTATGCCATGACCTTCAGAGGGTACCTCAAGCACCTGAATGTATCAAAGCCTTATACATACTATATTTTATTTCGTATGCCTACATATGTATGATAAATTTTATTTAATAAATTAAACATATTAAGGTATTAAAACCAATAAATGTCAATATGATCTGTGTGCAAGGTTACATCATCTTTTGGAAACTGGCAAAACTAATGGCAAAAGTAATAGTAAAATAATGGCAAGGGTAAAATTAATGGCAATCGTAATGGTGAAATTAATGGCAACTGTAATAGTAAAATTAATGGCCGTGGTAAAATTAATGACAATAGTAATGGGAAAATTATTGGCAATGATAAAATTAATGGCAATATTAATAGTAAAATTAATGGCAATGAAAGAATTCATGGGAATGGTAATTGTAAAATTAATTACAGTGGCAAAATTAATGGCAAAGTTAATAGTAAAAATAATTCCGATGCTTATGTTAACATCAATATTAATAGTAATAATAAACTTAATAGCAATGGTAATGTTAAAATTAATAGCAATGTTAATAGTACAATTCACAGTTTCCATACTGAAAGCATTTGGCTTTGGTTGACAGAATACTGTCGGTTGAAATTCATAAAATATTTTCTTAATACAGTTCTTCAGGAAATTAGACTTTTCAAGCTCTCTTTTATCGCCCGTTCTAGTACTAATCGCTTTAGTAACATCATTTAACTTCAAAGTAAATATCTAATTAATGGTAATGCTAATTGTAATAGTAAGATTAACGGGTTCTAAAAAGACGAAACAGTTGGCATTCATGAAATGAAATTCAAAGTTAGAAAAATTTTTCATGGAGCAATTTTTTTCAGGAAATTAACTTCCCAAAGAAATTAACTGTCATCGCATTTTTTTTAAGCATTAGTTCCTTTAATACAATCACTTTCCTGGCGATTACTAGAACTTATTTACCTGTTATGTCAAACAGTGTTTGTTGAGAGTGTGTGTCTTACCGCGTATTGGAACTAAGAGGGAAAAGACGAGAATTCAGTTTGTTCTCTTTTTGTCTCGTTTTGCCTGAGGAGGAAGTGACGTAGGGCGTTTCTGATTGGTCTCTTGTTATTTCAATATCATCAGTGGCAGTTATTTATATGTTCACTGTTTTGTGCTTGGTGGATCTTCGCTTTAGAAACCAAAGACAATAAATTGTACATATGGGAGTATTTTCATTGAGACATTGAGGTATCACGGTGGATGTGGTTAGAAAGGTACATGATTAATAGTTACGGTAATTATAATGATGATATTAACCGTTGTACACTCCGGCCTCCTTCAGGTATTTAGAATTTCGAACTTAACCCTTTACTTCACCCATCGGGGTAGATTGTTCTAGTTCCACGTGCCATGCCTCTTCTGGATGTCTCAGTATCAGTTATCTCCATTTAACTCAACTCTTCAATTTCTTGTTCAACTCAACTCAGGTATTGAACTAACAACTCTTCGGGTCAAGTCACTGGATCCGCCTAACGCTTTTACCCACTTGACCATGTCTACTTGCAGAAAACGCAAGCAGGGCAGAACGTACAACGGGCGAAACGTCGTGTAAATGGCAACAAAATGAGGACAACAGTCCGAACAATGTAAATAGTGTAAATAATTGCAATATCTCATCCGAGAAATATAGACAGATCCTGTAGAAGGCCGGCGCGTACAACGGCCGAAACATCGTCTAAATGGCAACAAAGATGAGGATAACTGTCCAAACAATGTAAATAGTGTAAATAATGACAATACCTGATCTGAGAAATATAGATAGATCCTGTAGAAGGCCGGAACGTACAACGGCCGAAACGTCGTGATTATGGCAACAAAGATGAGGACAACAGTCTGAACGATGTAAATAGTGTAAATAATTACAATACCTCATTTGAGAAATATAGACAGCTCCTGAAGAAGGCCGAAACTTACAACGGCCAAAACATCCTGAATATGGCAATAAAGTTGATAACAACGGTCCGAACGATGTAAATAGTGTAAATAATTAAAATACCTCATTTGAGAAATATAGACAGATCCGTAAGAAGGCCGAAACGTACAACGGCCGAAATGTCTTTTATATGTCAACAAAAGGCGGACAACAGTTCGAAGACTGTAAATAGTGTAAATAATTGCAATACCTCATCTAAAAAATATAGAAAGAAATATTTTTGGTTTGTAAATAAATTCAACGACATATCAACCTGGCTTTTGTCGAAATATTTTTATTATTATATTTGACCCCATTAGAACAATTACAACAATATACTGCAATAAAAGTTATGTAACAAACAGAACAGTTTTTTTTAGCATAAAACTCATAAGACACAGTAAAAGACGAAGAAAATTAATAAAATAGAACAATTATAACGATATATTGCAGTAATGACAGTCGAGTCTGTTGTTAACTAGGGCAAAGGATGGCTTGTTTATTTTAACGTTTCTAAAACTAAAATGTTTTCTATTAATCATCTGAGAGACCTCTCTTTACCTTCCATCAGCATGGCTGATGCTAACCTCCCTATTCTCAGTCTTTTCTTTCACTTTCACTTTCACTTTCACTTTCAGTTGTGAACCCCTGTACACTAGTGGTATTCTCGATTTGCTTTGGGGTGAAATCATTAAAAAAAAATGTTGAGATTCGATCTCGGATCTCATGGTCGGAAATTAATAAAATAGGGCAATTATAAAGATACGCTTCACTAATGTCTGCCGATGTCCAAAATGACACCAAGATCGTCGTTAACTGTGGCAAAAGATGCCGTGTTAATTTTAACGTTCCCAAAACTAAAATCTTCTCTATTGATCATCTGAGGGACCTATCCCTACCTTCTGTCAGCATGGCTGATGCTAACCTCCAAGAAAGCGACTCGTTACGCCTTCTCGGGCTAACGTTTTCGGCTGACGGGAAGTTAAAAGGCTTCATTGAAGCCATTGCTAGGCCATCTGTTTGAAAGTACGAGACAATTTTTATCACCAGAATCAATCCTACATATCTATAAGAATAACCATTCGTCCATGCTGAGAATATTGCTGCCACATACGGTCCTGAACTCATGCTATTTATCTAGAGCTTCTTGATAAAATCTAACGAAAAATCAGCAATATTATTGGTCCTGATCTGGCAACTAGGCTTCAGTTACACTCCCACCACCGTATCATAGCTTCCCTCTGCCTTTTCTATAAACACTTTCACGGTATTTTCTTCGCTATCGTATCTAGGCATCTTAAATTTAAGACTGGGGTCAAGGTTTCAGCAATTTACAGTTGAATAGGTTGGATGTAACCGTAAATTCTATGCTAACTGTTTCTTTTCTCGCGAAAAACAATAGAAACCAAACCATAACCCATTCTTATATCTTAAATAAAATGAATAATATAAGTTGATGACACAATCATTTACTCCGGTCTCAATAGTAAGACGGATCAGTTCGATATTGTTTAAAATGGCAGCCGATGTCCAAAATGTTTTAATGTCTGTCGTTAACTGGAGCAAAAGACGGCTTGTTAATTTTAAACCCTCCAAAACTGAACTTCTCTTCATTAATTAACTAAGAGTTCCCTCTCTGCCTTCCATCAGTATGGCTGATGCTAACCTCCAGGAAAGTGACTCGTTGCACCTTCTCGGGTTAACGTTCTCAGCTGACATGAAGTGGAAAGACTATATTGAATCAATTGCTAGGACAGCTGTTTGAAATTTGGTTCACTGAGTCGTGCGAGACAATTTTTATTTCCAGAATCAATTCTACATATCTATAAGTCTAGCATTCATCCATGCTTAGAATCTTGCTGCCACATACGGTCCGGTGCTCCTGCTATTTACCTTGAGCTCCTTGATAAGATCCAAAGAAGAATTTGCAATATTATTCGTTCTGATCTGGAGGCTAGGCTTCAACCACTTCTTTTCTTTTTTTTTATAAATACTTTTATGGTAATTCTTCAGATGAGATCTTTGCTATGGTACCTAGACTTTTTGAATTTAAGCGCAGTACTAGACTGGCATCAAGATCTCATCAATTGTAGAATTGAGCTGGCTAGATGCAGTCGTAAGTTCATTGTTAAAAGTCTATTTTCTCGCACTTCTCGCTTGTGGAACTCCCTTCCGGCTCTGAGCTTTCAAGCCAACTTTAATCTGCAAACATATAAATTCAATATCCGTCGCTATCTACTGTCTTCCTGATTACTTTTTTCCCTCTTTCCGACCATTTATTTCTGTTCTTTTTTTTCACACCCTGTAACCCCTTGTGTCTTAGTGGCTTTACAGCCATGCTTGGGGTGATATCAATTTAAAAAAAATGTGATGGACAAAACATTTGTTTTCAACTTAAAATTTACAGTAAAAGACAAAGAACATTAATATAATAGAACAATTATAACGATATATTGCAATAAAAGTTATGTAACGTACAGAAGATTCGTTCTTACAGTAGATTTTGGCAATCTTAGAATTTTTTTATTCTTTGTTAATTAAAGCAAATTCACTTAAAAGAAGAACTTTACGACTTGCTTTTGGGATATTCGAAATCTTTTGCGTATTGGAACTCTTATGTAAAACTGATAATCTGGGCATTTCCATGATTGATCGCGGATAACTATTAGGTTGGTGCAAAAATATTGTCGTTTTATTACATAGTAACATATGTGAGAAAACGACATTATTTTTGCACCAACCTAATATTAGGTTGGTGCAAAAATAATGACGCAATAATGTCGTTTTTTGATCTTAAAAAATACATCAAAAAACGACATTTTTACGTCATTATGTTTGCACCAAGCTAATAAAACCCCAGTAAGTAAAATTATAGAAAGCGAAACCATGGATAAGATTGCTAGAATTGTTTATATAATTGCCAATTCTGGTGATCCATTTGCAGAAGAAATGTCACATCAACGATAAAATGTCGTCCCAAGATGATAATTTGTTCTGAATAAATTTCCTTTGTAATTTACGTGCAAACAATATGACTCAGATATAGTTACGCGTTCCTGAAAGGTTGGGTTTATTGTACATTTCAGACCATTTTTCACGTCAGAATCCATCTTGCACATTTATAAATCTATCATTTGTCCATGTATTAAATATTTTTGCCATATGTGGTCTGGTGTTTCGGTTATATGTCTCTAGATTGTTGACAAGATCTAAAGAAATGTTTGTATTGTTATCGGTCTTGACTTGGTATCTCGATTTTATTCGCTCCCGCCGTCGTGACGTCACTCCCTTCTGCCTCTTCTATAAACATTTTCCCGCCATTTTTTCTAATGATCTCTCCTCCTTAGTAGCTCGACCGCGTGAATTTAAACATACTATCAGATTGTCAATAACGTCTCATCACATTATGGCTGAAAAAGCTCTGTGTAATTGTAAGTTCTCTGGTGGAGGCAGGACTCTTTTCGGGCGTGGTTGTCGTGTTTATTTTTATGTCTGAATGTGTGTGTGTTTGAGTGAGTGCTTGGGATGAATGGGTGTTTTATATTATTCAAGTCCGGCATTGCTTTCGTCCAGTTAACTGATGTTCTGCCATTGTGTTTTATTTTTTATTATTATTAATATTATTTTTTTTAGTTTCTTGTAAATAATTTTATATTCATATTGCAAATACTCATTGCGGCTACTTTTTAGAATTATTATCTTATTCCCCTCCCCCCACAGACAATGAATTGTAAATACGGGCGCTAGTTAATATTTTCATAGAGACAATGAGGTATTATGGTGGATGTAGTAATAAAGGTACGTATGAATGTGTTGTTTTTGTGTAAGGAATATTGTTAGTGCGATTGGGTCAGCGTTTGTGGCTAGCTAAGTTATAGTTAAGACAGAAGAAGATGGTCCTTTCCCCAATTTCCCCCCTACGGCCTTGTGCCACATTTCTGTATTAAACGGAATAAATATTGCTCTCCTCCTTGGTCGCTCGACCGTGTGAATTTAAACATACTACCAGATTGTCAATAACATCTCATCACATTATGGCTGAAAAAGCTATGTGTAATTGTAAGTTGTAAGTTCTCTCGTGGATGGAGGACTCTTTTCGGCTGTGGTTGTCGTGTTTGTTTTTATTTCTGAATGAGTGTGTGTTTGAGTGAGTGCTTGGGATGAATGGGTGTTTTATATTATTCAAGTCCGGCATTGCTTTCGTCCAGTTAACTGCCACATTTAAGGATTGTGGTTTTTTTTATTATTTATGTTATTTTGATTAGTTTCGTGTAAATAGTTTTGTTCATTTTTGTAAATATGCACTGGGATTAGATTTTTAAATATTTGTTTTATCCTCCCCTCATACAGACAATGAATTGTAAATATGGGGACTAGCTAGGACTTTCATAGAGACATGAGGTATTATGGTGGATGTAGAGAGAAAGGTAAGCAAGAATGTGTTGCTTTGGTGTTAGGAATATTGGGGTATGTTTGAGTCAGTGTTTGTGGTTAGCTAAGTTTAATGTTAAGACAAATGAAGACCGCCCTTTTCCCCATCCTCCATTTTGGCCTTGTGTCACATTTTGTATTTTTACAAATATATATCGCTCTTCTCCTGAGTAGCTCGACCGCGCGAATTTTAAACACTACCAAATTGTCAATAACGTCTCATCACCTGCAGCAGATGGTACCATGTTGCAAGGTACAAGTAGCACACGGAGAGTACAGACATGGACAATTTCTGCACCCATTCAAGTCTAAAAAAGCTTGCTCTTGTTCGCATACAAGAAAATAGTATGTATTAGAGAGTGTTTGCTGCCTAGGGACAAATCTACCTTTTCTGCTTGGATTTCACGAGAAAATAGCCAAGTAGTTTAAAGTGTTGGTTCGTGAATTTGTTCATATAATGATTGTGAGTTCAATCCCTGGGTCGGGCAGTATGCACTTAGACTCGGAAACAGCGCGAGAAATAACTGAGCAGTCCTAAAAATAAGAACAAGACGAGATATCCATAGATATGGACAGTGGAACGAGAACAGTTCTAACCCTAAAGGTTCAGTTCAGAATTCACTGCAGTTTACTCGGATGTAGCCCGAAACGTCGAGATACAACAAAGATGAAGGCAGTAGTCGGCATGTAAATAGTGTAAACAAATCTAGCGAGCTAGCTCTCCGTGTGTTTATGACTATTCATTTGTACAGTGTGTTTCTTAGTGTTTAGTCTGGCAAAAGTTTTAAAATATGGGGTGCCAAAATAATGGCGAGAACTTCTAGAATAATGTCTTCGAGACCAACTTGCTAACCATTTCCCCAAGTTTGATTGGGTTTAATTATTAAAATCGTATGTGATCTGAAAGCTAATGAGGGAAAAGATGTCTTCCGCATGCACCTCGAATAATGAGCATGCGCAATAAGTTGTGTGCGTTAAAGGATACCCGATAAAGCAAGTTGTGCGCATGCGCATTTGTGATGCTATTTCGTGTGTATATGCTTGTTTTAATCACGATTACTCTGCGGCTTTGTCGCAATTTTTTTTTCGCGTTGGAGAAATCAGTGATGGGAGTCGGACTTATTAAAAACTTGTAAGTGGCACTTGAGACACCAGTCTACCAAATGGGTCCCAGTTGAAGCGTTTCCATATTTAACGTTTAAAATTTTACTTAAAAAGCAATTCTGACCTTTCAAAGAGTAGATGAGAAGATCTCATGTCTCTAGTATCATTAATATATATATATATATATATATATATATATATATATATATATATATATATATATATATATATATATTCAGACGGTATGTGGGGTAAATGGAGACTGATAATATGAACATAAATAAAAATATATTAACGATTTAGATAATTAAACGTTGACAGCATGGTCATCCAGCGTTACTCGGATCAAAACGAGTATCGCTATCGTTATGATGTGCGTGATTTTATAATTCAAGTCAGCCGTTATTCAGTATATATCGGAAAAGAAGAAAAAAGAATAAATTTAACTTATCCTACGGCATACACACAGTTTTGCCTTTATCATTTTTGTATTGACACAGAAAAAGGTTTCAAAGGTACACACACACATATATATATAATAACATATTTTATATGAAATTTCCTCATTAACTCACGCTCACATGCACACACTGAGACACAGACATTCACACACACTGATATAAACAATCTTCCTCTCTCTCTCGAACACGCGCGCATACATAAAGCAACACACACACACAGACACGCACACATATACATACAGGGTATCCATAAAATTCGTGTGCACTTTAAAAAATGTATAACTTTATTTGTATTTGCGATAGAAATAATAATGTGAAAAATGTTATAAAGTTTAATGTACTTAGTTTTAAGTATAGCTAAAATAACTAATGTGATTTCAGGCATTACTGTAAATCAGTTGGCAAATGTTTTCCGTGAACTGCAAAATCGTATTACCCTTTGTATTGCTAATGATGGAGAACATGTGGAAACTTAAATAAAATTTCAATAAAACCTTAAAAAATATAGATTTACTTCTTTCTAATCCTTTTTACAAATTATTTCTATCGCAAATACAAATAAAGTTATAAATTTTTAAAAGTGCCTACGAACTTTATGCACACCATGTGTATGTATGTATATATATATATATATATATATATATATATATATATATATATATATATATATATATATACAGGATATATTAAATATACTTTTACAAATTTTGGGGGCGGGTTCTTTACACTAAAACAAGGACAAAAGTCCATGCAAACATATATCTGCAAATCCTTCGTTTTCAAGTTTAAAGAAAGTTTACGGTAGATGTCGCTATGTTGTCACGTAGACTAGGTTACATTTGTCATCCGTGTACATTTGTGACTAGTCTGTCTTCAACGTTTAACGTAGTAGTCAGTTAACTGAGAAGTGTTCCGTTTAACAATGGCAGTGTATTCATATATTGAGCAGGCAGATATGATTTTTACATACGGCCGCGTGAATGGTAATGGACGCGAGGCTGCAGGGCTGTATCCGATTGCGTTTTCAGACCGGAGGCAGCCTAGTCATCCAATTTCGTTGTTGTTGTTTATAAAGGTATTGCTGAGACAGGATTGGTGACACCACAGACTCCTCTCGTACGACTGACCCCGAAGAACATATTCTACAGGCTGTCGGAGATGATCCAGGTATCAGCACACGTAAAGCGGTCCCAGTATGCCGTACATCTCCTAGTATCACATGGAGGGTAATTCAAGGGCAGCTCCTCTATCCATATCATTTCCAACGTCTGCAGGGTCTTTCCCCGCTCTGATCACTCACGACGAGAAGACTTTTGTTGATAGTTTATAGCACAAACTGACGATCCGTTGTTTTTCTCTTCAGTCTTATTTCCGGATGAGGCAACATTTGGAAGAAATGGAATAACAAATGTACACAACCAACATTATATCTATATTTATTTATTACTAGCAGGAGAGCCAGGCGTTGCCCGGTGATGTAACAGTCAGAGATAGATCATAAAGACTGAAAAATTAAATTGACAAAGATTATTGTTTAAGGTTGATAGACACGCATGTCTTAATTAGTTTTTTTGTTTTTTTTTACGAATTGGTCAAACTCAAACAAAAACATTGTTTTCAATCGTTATGAGTCTATCGATTGAATAGAATTTTATTATAAACAATTGTCTTGTAAATGGAATTTTTAAAGCATTCTGAATGTAAAAATAAAGAAAAAATTGTGCAAGACAATAAGAAACACTACCTGCCAAAAATAAAGTGAAGTTTTGTTGAAATCGGTTGAAAAATGTAGGAAATTCGATCCCATATATAAACGAACAAACATACGCACGCACACACACACACACACACACACACACACACACACACACACACACACACACACAAACAACCTGGGTTTTATAAGTATAACTCGATATGAGTTGTCCCCCTTTCATTCTGGCGACAGAATCGTGTTTTATCGTGTTTTCAAATTGATTTCGTGCAAAAACAATTGTGTTCTTCCAATTTTTGGTGCTGTCAGAACCACCGCAAGGTAATTTTACGCAGTCCTATGAACTTTTGTTGAAATCGGTAGGAAATCCGATCCAATATATAAACGTACACACACACATACACACACACACACACACACACACACAGACACACACAATCTGCGTTTTATAATAAGTAAGATTATATTTTTTTAGTAATATTGCCAATTTCATATTAAATTAGATTAAGTTATCTCCCTTCCATTATATAAATAATTAATAATAGGCAGATTATCATGAAACAAGAAAACTTTTACGTAATATCAGTGCCTCTATATGGCAGTGAATTCTGAACATTATCATCATCCTTGAAGAAGAGTCTTAAAACAACATAAATGTAGTACTACAGAAGGATAATGAGAATGCCAAGGACTGAACATGTACGTAACGCGGAAGTTTGAAGGAGAATGGAAGCAAAAAGGATCTTTATACTTAAAATAAGAAAGAGACTGTTGAATTTTCTAGGATATATAATGAAGAAAGAGCGCCTGCAGAATTTGACTCACTGGACATTTTTAGAGCTACTCGTGGCAAGAATAAGAGACGCAATTTATCGGGATGTGTGTGGAAGATAACGGTTTGAACAGGTTAAGATTGTAGTGATCGGAGGAGCATTCGCTGGGGAGTCGGTTCCGCAAAGCAGGAGCTCGTAAAAAAAGGGAATTTTGCCCTTTGATATCCTTTCCGACCAGAGAAATCCGACCTCTGGCCTTTGTCCCTCCTTGGTATACACTGCTATAACAACAACAATAAAACTAGCGCGACCAAGCTCACACTTCGATCACGTGACCACAACTATAAACACGCATGAGCAGAAGGCAGAGTGACATACCTAAAGATATCTTATGGTGAAAGTGTGGATAATTTTTTACCTACCCTCGCACGCACGCACGCACGCACGCACGGACGCGCGTGCGCGCACATACGCACACACACACACACACACACACACACACACACACACACACACACACACACACATATATATATATATATATATATATATATATATATGTATATATAATATTTTTATTATAAGATGTTATAATAGAAACATTCTTAAATCGCTGCACAAAAGCTTTCATGTTTCAATACTATGATTGTACTTCCACAGGCCGGAGTAGGTAACTGGTTATAAAATGATTTCTTAGTGAAATTTAAAAACAAATCGTTACCTCTTTTCCTTAAGTTAAACTGGTGGGTACATAAGGTCAAAAATTAAAAATAGACTTGTGGGTATGTCTTGATTAACCAATTAAATGTCATATCTAAGTTAAATAGATAAATAAGGTCAGAGGGTGGAGTTAAGTGAGTTATTTTTTGTTCATGTCACGATAAACCGACATAAAGATATGGCATCATTGACGATTGTGGAGAATGCTTTGTACAGTGGATTTTTCATCAATTTGTTCTTCCATTTGTATATCTATCTATCTATCTATCTATCTATCTATCTATCTATCTATCTATCTATCTATCACTTCCTCTGCATTATCTATCTATCTATCTATCTATCACTTCCTCTGCATTATCTATCTATCTATCTATCTATCTATCTATCTATCTATCTACCTATCACTTCCTCTGCATTATCTATCTATCTATCTATCTATCTATCTATCTATCTATCTATCTATCTATCTATCTATCTATCACTTCCTCTGCATTATCTATCTATCTATCTATCTATCTATCTATCTACATCTGTTTTTCTATCTATCTATCTATCTATCTATCTATCTATCTATCTATCTATCTATCTATCTATCACTTCCTCTGCATTATCTATCTATCTATCTATCTATCTATCTATCTATCTCAGTATATATTGGTTTGGTTTGTTTTGTTTTACGGCATATCAATCTCAATGGGTTATTTAAAGCCGACAAGATTTTTATTGCTGGTAATATTTTTATCTATCTATCTATCTATCTATCTATCTATCTATCTATCTATCTATCTATGGGTTTGATTTGTTTTGTTTTCACGGTATATCAACCTCAGTGGGTTATTTAATGCCGACAAGATTTTTATTGCTGGTAATATTTTTCTTCAAAAATGTATTGCTGGTAAATTTTTTTCTTCAAAAATTTATTCCTAGTAATTTAAAAAAAAAAAAACGTATTACTCGTATTAAAACCTATTTTTACACTTTTATAGTGTTTTGACCCTAAATTAGGAGTTAACTATTTACCCATAGCTGAGACCCTAACATGTGCTACCCCCACGGGGTCAGAGTGGACCCGGGAGCACCAGCAATTAAAAGGTGGTTCCACGCTCCTCAGCGCCTCCTGATCAGAGGCCTTGCTGTTGGATGTAATTTATCGTCATACTCAGGACGGAAGCATGCCCAGTAAACGGTAATCAAGTCATATTTTCTTAGGTAAACCTGCAGTGTACTCACGTCAATTTTGTAACACTGTGCTGTTGTTAAACATTAATTCTAAGAGGGACGATTGTGGAGAATGCTTGGGACTGTAGATTTTAAATTAATTTCTTCTTTTTCTCATTTGTATATCTATCTATCTATCTATCTATCTATCTCAGTATATATTGGTTTGGTTTGTTTTACAGCATATCAACATCAATGGATTATTTAATGCCGACAAGATTTTTATTGCTTGTAATATTTTTTATCTATCTATCTATCTATCTATCTATCTATCTATCTATCTATCTATCTATACGTGTGTGAGTGCGTCATCGTAAGAGCATTCTGCCATAGTTATCGAAAAGTAGTTACCTCGACTGTCAACTTTGACAGAGACCAATATATTTATATGACGTGATAAATAGATGTAAGTGATGAACAGAGACAATTATACATATGTACACACTTACACACCAGTTTTTTGTGTTTTTTTTTTACTACTGAAAGCAACCGAGATTGGGTGTAGGCAGAGTGGGTGAGAGAAAGTGAAACAAAAAAAGAAAAAAACTTCTTCCATTGCGTTATTCGAGCCGAAAGACTCTGATAAAAATCTGGGCGATGCCTTTAAGACGTCTCAAAACTTCGTGCATAAAATTCATTCAAGCATTTATTTCTTATTCAGAAAAAAAGACCATTTGGACATTTGCTTTCCCACTAATTTCTTCTAACGGACATTAATATTGTTAAACAGATCTTTTCATGATTATCAGATTTCTAGCCTTTTGTCTAAGATTACGTAAATAATTTTCCATAAAAAAGATTGTGTAGCTCATAATTCACCTAAAAATGACTTGCCTACGCAGAACCTCTTGATTTTGACTTTCTACTACCATTCGAAAAAGAAATATTTACATATTTCTGAAAGTATCCTAAATATACAGCAGAACAACTAGGGAGTAGTGATTGGGATTTATTTCGTAACATTCTGCGAGGCACCCCTTGGATTGATATTCTTAGCCTTCCTTTTGAGAAGTGCCCCAGTTTTTTTCTTAGGATAAAGCCGGTATCGATCCTTTTGAACCTTTTCGGAAATGCCAAGTGAAACCACAATCTTCTCTATGGTTCACTCCTACCTCTTCAGACGCTACAGCCTACAGCAATATAACTTCTACCGGCTGTACATGAGCGATATTACCGATTACAACATAGTTCTCTTTGTGTCTGTTCAAAATAACTGTAAACGTTTCCTTAAAGAGGCTAAGTTTTGTTTGTTGACAGAAAGAGACACCGTATAGCCATTAGCAAGTTTGGTTCTCGTGACTACAAGCGGGTCTGTAATAGTGCGTTCAAAAAGAGTAATTTCTCACTCACATTCACTCAATTTGAGATGTTAACATCTGCTGATAAATTACAATGTTTTGCTAGTAAATTCTTTTCAGATTCTACTCGTGTCTTTACCTGAATTTTCAATCAGAACTGAGTATCTTTTGAGTGAAATCCGTATAAATCCGTCCATGGTTTACTATCAACACTGAACTGGATCCTCATAACGCCTCCAGATTTGATGGCCTCCGGGTAGTCTTCCACAAGAAATGAACTGAATTATTCTATCTAATCTCTACAATAAATGCGTTGTTGCTTCTTGCATTCCTGTTTTTTGCAATTCCTCTTTTGTAGTTCCAGTCTTTCAGGACCTAATAATAACTTTGGAAATAATAACCTATAAATCCCCCATATATTATATATATATATATATATATATATATATATATATATATATATATATATATACATACAAGTATAGGATTGGTGTATACGGAATAAATTACAATAAACAACAATTACTATTCTTAAAAGAGTGATCAATACAGAGCAGAGCAAATATAAGTATTAGATTGGCGCAAAAATAATGACGTAATAATCTCGTTTTTTGGTGTTAAAAATACGTCAAAAAATGACATTGTTACGTCATTATTTTTGCACCAACCTAATATTTATTCAAAAATTATAACATAAATATGTTACAAAATCACTACAAAAATAGCCATTTTCTTTCAACACTTCTGGTGTCTTATCAAGCGATGGTGTTGAATGTATAATAAAGGGTATAAAAGGTTCAAATCAATCAATAGCCCCTCTCTAGGGGAAACGCTAGTGAGGGGTATTTGATGGTGGCTATATTTGTAGTGATTTTATAACATATTTATGTTATAATTTTTGAATAAATAATTATATATATATATATATATATATATATGTATGTATATTAATAAAAAGAAAGAACAGTAAGATATATAATCCGGTGTTCTTATAGATATTTTTATTTTTACAAAATAGTGCTCAATGTAAATTTACAGAGCATTAATATTATAAGTTAATAGACTTAAAATATCGTTTTCCGCTACACAGTTCCAACCATGTTTCAAAAATGGAAGCTAAAAGCCCCGAATTTAATTTTGTACTTAAATTACAGACATTAGTTCCATTTCATCCTCATATATATATATATATATATATATATATATATATATATATATATATATATATATATATATGCATATGTATGTATTAAATATTCATAATATCCCACGTCGATAGCACGACTCGGAGTTTCATGCTAATCTGCAATCTTTAGGTGCAGAATACTCACAGATCATTAAGAGTTATGTAATTCACGGTGTTGATTTAAAATTGTGTGTTAAAGACGTGTTCATTTTATTACTGTTGCTTATAATATTAGAACTAATTATTTATAATTTATATCGGTCAAATTGAAAGTCGAAAAAATAAATAGATTGTACATATTCTCTAATATACACTTAATAGCTCTGTTATATAACATTGAGCACTGTTTTTATAACACCTGAGAAAGAAATATATATGTTCGTGCAAGTATATGTGCGTATACGTACGTTTTTTATCATACCTATATCAACATCTATCTATCTATCTATCTATCTATGTGTAGGAAGTAACTATATATATATATATATATATATATATATATATATATATATATATTGAGGCATGTATCATTAGTTGATATAGACAAGTTTTGTTTATTTATTTGATGTAAATTCTTCTCATATCGTCTGATAAGCTCAATAACGTTATCATTAAATAATGAAAGAAAATCATCATATTGATATATATTTTTTAATCCTATCTAAGCTTTCGGCTTATAAGCCATTATCAAAGATGACAGTTACATTAGAATATATTAACCAATACACGGACAGAACAATAATGATAATCTGTTTTTGTTTACATCGAAGATTTCCAAGCAACGACAAACTCGTGCATACGAGACGGTGGAAGCGAAAAGCGCACCGCAGCTCATGACGTCACGTATGACCACGCGAGAGTGAAAACGAGAAGCATTATGTATGTGAAACCGTTGGTATTAGGTTGGTGCAAAAATAATATCGTTTTTTGACGTATTTTTTAACGTCAAAAAACGATATTATTTTTGCACCAACCTAATGGCTTCTGTTATCAATTATAGGCATTTAAGAATATTTGTGGAGATTTCATAGTTTATTTTGTTCAGGTTAGGTTTCAACTGTTTTATGTATATAACTTCAAGAATTTTAATTTTTTTTTTTATTGTTTTCACTATTATATGTTTATATATATATGTGAGAAGTAACTTCATATATATATATATATATATATATATATGTATATATATATGTGTGTGTATATATATACATATATATATATATATATATATATATATATATATATATATATAGTCGAGGGAAGAACATATTCGTACAGATACAACTTTTTCATTTATTGTATTTCCAACTAATGAATAAACATACTTATCTTATCACTAACTAGATGGATAATAAGTAAATATGCATTGAAAACAGAAAATAAATTTGATTTAATAAAAATAAATCCCATTTCTCCATTTTAGTGGGTGAAAATGTATTTTTACAATATCAGAAAGAATATAATTGATCGTCTTTCACAGGCGCCGATTTTATTTCAAAGAAAAGCGAACTCTTTTTAAAATGCTGAAATCAACTTTTAGTAATGAAGTCAGACAACCTTTTGTCACTCAACTTATTCTGATAATACTTTCTGCGACTTGGAGACCAAGATTAAAATAATGGTTAAACTTTTCATAATCTAAGTAACTGTATCTGTTATAATATCTGAAACGAAAGTCAAATTTAATATCTATCTATCTATCTATCTATCTATGAAAATTTCTTCGATTTAACCAGTAGAGAAGACAATATTTATGAATAAAAATGACAATAGGAAAACTGGTAATTGCTGACGCGTTTCGTCCAATGTGGACTTCATCAAAGCAAAATACAAAAAAAAAATTTTTTTTGCTTTAATAAAGTCCACATTGGACGAAACGCGTTAGCAATTACCAGTTTTCCTATTGTCATTTTTATTCATATCTATCTATCTATCTATCTATCTATCTATTCAAATCTCTCTCAGTCCATTCTTATCTGTCTATATATCTATCTATCCTCTGTTCATATCTATCTATCTATCTATCTCAGGCCGTTCTTATCTGCCTATATATCTATCTTCCTCCTGTTCATATCTATCTATCTCTCTCTCTCTCTATATATATATATATATATATATATATATATATATATATATATATATAAACACAGTAGAGGGATCAAATATTCGTACACGTACAAGTTTTAAATTTATTGTACTTACAACTAATTAATAAACATTATTTTTCATACAATTGACTGTAAACAGATACATAATAAGTAAATATACATAGAAAAAAATTTGACTTAATAGAAAAATGATCCAATTTATCCATTATAATGGGTGGAAAAGTATTCGTATGTTACAAAAAGGAATACATAATCTTCATTTAATACTTTGTAGAATAGCCATTATTTACTTCTACAGCAACCAAACTCTTCTTGTGGTTCTCAATTATATGATTTTACTTGGTATTTTGTTCCATTCTTCTTCGCATATGGTCTTCAGATCTGGGATGTTTGCCGGAGCTCTCGATTGGATTTGAATTTTCAAATAACGCCACTGATTCTCGACTGGATTTAAATCTGGGGACTGACTTGGCCATTTCAGGATATTTAGATTATTTTCAGCAATCAATTTCTTCGTAGGTTTTGCAATTTGCTTAGGATTATTAACTTGTAGAAAAGGTCAATCCGGAGAAAGTTCAAGATTTTCAACCCAAATCATTAAATTTGCTTCCAAAATATTTTGATATGTTGCAGAACCCCTTGTACTATCTACTACTGATATGTTACCAGCACTTTTTGCATAAAAAGCATTCCCAAACGAAGATACTGCTACCACCAAGATGATCTTCGCCCTCTTTAACCTTCTAACTTTCAGTCCTGGAGTAACAAGGTGCTTCACACGTTACACATACGATTTCATTTTCAAGTCTTTTTTGGGGGCTGTCATAGTTGAAACTCTTCTCACACGTGCCAAATGACTTATGGATTGAGTTGGATCTTTTCTAATTGATTTCTTTAGCTCTGTTGAAATGTTAAAATTCCTGTTGTGATCTCCCGATCCATTTTTACTCTCGACTGTTCCCTCTTTTTAAAACTTATTCACCGTTCTTTTAATGGCTCTTGAATGGGCTTTGAAGATGGAAGCCAGAGCATGAATGTTTTACTGAAGGCCTGAATGATCTTTTCCCTCTCACCATTGCTCAGTTGCAAAGACAGTGGGCCTGACAGAATTTTTTTAACCTACTGTCTTTTTAGCTGAATAACTGAAGGGATTTTTCAAATGGTGTCAAGATGGCTAAACGACTTATCTGAAAACCGGGAAAAAAGAAACTCGATTAGTTTAATTGCTTTTTTTTAGCTATTTAACATTTTATGGAACGGATAATTATGATGTTATACGATTTGGACAATTTTGCTGTTACAATCAATGAACGCACACACACACATATATATATATATATATATATATATATAATGATTAATTCATCGAGTCTAGAAGAAACCTCAACAGAATGCCGGAAGCACTGGACGGCCGTTTCGTCCTATATTTGGGACTCATCCACTACCGAGAATTGAAACCCGGACAGTTACATTATCAGGCAAACGTCATACCGACTGTTCCAACGAAGAGGTAGCGAGTCAGACTCGATATAGCACTGCTCGATCACATATTCGGTGGTGGAACTCATCCGAGTTTCCCTTACACATAGGACTGTGCCTTCACGAGCAAAGACTACTATCCCCAAGCCACTCAGTCCACAGCATTAGAAGCCGGTTCAAGCAAGGATATACAAGTGATAGCACATATAAGTGAGGATTTGAGATAATTATAATTAAGTAATTCATCGAGTCTAGAAGAAACCTCAACAGAATGCAGAAAGCACAGGACGGCCGTTTCGTCCTATATTTAGGACTCTTCAACAGTGCGCATCCACTACCGAGAATTAAACCCGGATCGTTACCATACGACGCAAGCGTCATACCAACTAGAGCGGCTTGGGAACAGAAGTCGTGCATCGTTGGGGCACATTCCTATGGGAACAAGAAACTCGGTTAAGTTGTACCACGGAATTTGTGAAGAGTCTAAATCGTTACTTCTTCGTCACTATATATTAAAGCAATTCGCCTCAAGCAAGACGGGAGTGCTACTAGCCCGCAAGGGGTTACAGAGGACTGAGAACAAGACTAAAGAAGAGTGTTTGAGGAAAGGATACAGAGAAAGACGGGGGAAAAGCTCAGGGTGTCAGATGTCGATCGACATTAAACTTGAATATTTGAAGATTATAGTCATCGGGGAAGGAAGCAAGGGGAAGGGAGTTCCTCAGACGGGAAGTGCGAGAAGAAGCTGTTTGGGTAGAAGAGACGGTTACATTTAACCGTTTTGACAGTGAAAGGGTGGGACCGAGATGTCAGCCTAGTAGCTCGCTTAAATTCATGCAGTCTGGGAACCAGCGAAAGTAGAAGTAGCTCGTCGGAACAGTTGCCATGAAAATACTTGTAGAAAAGACAGAGGGAAGCCATAGCACGGCACGACTGTTAGAAAGCAACCGTAGACAAGATGCCAGATCAGTACCTATATATATATATGTATATATATATATATATATATATATATGATATAAAAGGCTCAAACGCTAATATTCCATAGGTATAATTTATTAAAATGGAATCGTAATCATGATTCAATTCATCAGACCTACAAATTCTTTTTGAATCCCTTTTTCGTTCTTTCATTTCATCTTTTTGTTTTTTTTCATTTTCTCTTATTTTCATTCTCTTTCTTTCTTTCTAAATATGTTCCACACGGCTTCTTTGATCTCTTCTGTCTCTCAAAATCGTCGAACTTTGTCCATTTCATATATATATATATATATATATATATATATATATATATATATATATATATATATATAAGGTTGGCGCAAAAATAATGTCGTTTTCTCACATAGTAACATATGTGAGAAAACGACATTATGTTTGCACCAAGCTAATATAAGGAAGGTGTTAATCTATCGAACTCGTTACTTTAGCAAAATGGCCTCTTATTGCTATAACTTGGTCCGCTGTCTCTTTAGGAGAGAGCGAGAGAGAAAGAGATTGATTGCAAAATGGGCTTGACAAAAATGGCGATCTAAAGGGTGGATATACTCACTGGGGATATGAACTGCCTTTGAATTTTATATTAAAGAAGTAATGAACTACATCAATATGTCTTACCAATTCTACAAATGAAAGATAAAGCCATTTTTTTTGGTGTAGAGTCAGCAATTCCTGCTGACTCACTCGGTCGGAGCCGCATCCTGATGATGGCTGCTCAAACGGCTTAGATTCCCGGCATCCTCTCACGTGGAAAATATTATGTAACGGGACACTGGCGGCGCAGTCAGGTGATGATGGGAAACTTTGAGAGATAGAAGAGATCAAAGAAACCGTTTGGATCATATTTAGGAAGAAAGAAAGAATGAATGAAAGAAAGATAATGAAAATGAAAGATAATGAAAAAACAGAAAGAGGAAATGAAAGAAAGAAAAAGGAAAAGTAAGAAAGAGGAGAAAGAGCAGCAAAAACCGAGAAAAGAAAGAGACAAGGAAAGAAAAAGAAAAGGATAAAAGATAAAGAAAGAAAGGAAAGATAAAAAGAGAAAGAAAGAAAGAAAGAAGAAAGAAAGACAGAAAGAGAAAAAAGAAAGTAAGCGAAAATAAAAGAAGAAAAAAGAAAGAAAGAAAAAGGGAAAAGTAGTAAGGAGAAAAAGATGGGAGAAAGAGCTGCAAAAACCGAGAAAAGAAAGAGAAATGGAGAGAAAAAGAAAAGGAAAAAGATAAAGAAAGAACAAAGGAAAGAAAAAAGACAGTAAGAAAAAAGAAGCAAGAAAGACAGAAAGAGAAAAAGAAAGAAAGCGTAAATAAGAGAAGAAAAAAGAAAGAAAGAAAAAGGGAAAAGTAGTAAGGAGAAAAAAGAGAGAAGAAAGAACAGTAAAAAAAAAAAAAAAAAAAAAAAAAAAAACAGACAAAAAAGAGACAAGGAAAAAATTGAAAGAGAAAAAAAAGAAAAAGAAAAAGACAGAAAGAAAGAAATAGCAAATGAAACTAAGAAAAAATAAAGATTGTAATAAAGAGAAAAAGAAAGAGATAAAAGAGAGAAAGAAAGATAAAATGGCAAAAGGAGAACACAGAACGAAAGAAAGAAAGCAAAAAGAAAGAGAGAAAACGTAATCAAGCAAGCAAGAAAGAAAGAGAAAAAGGAAAAAAACAGTAAGAAACTGAAAAACAAAGAGAAAAAGAATAAAAGAAAAGAAAAGAAAGAAAACAGAAATATTCATACAAAGAAAATAAGAAAGAAAGAAAGAAAGAAAAAGAAATAGAATGTAAAAAAATTAATGAAAGAAAGAATAAAACAAAAAAAAAATTAATAGAAAGAATAATTTTGTGGAAGGCGGGGTCGAATCATTTAATGCTTGCAGTGTGTTAACTGCACCGAAGACGGCCCCTGAAAATGAGTCCTATGCAAGCAGAATGCACAACCTTGCGTTTTTTGAGTGCAACAAGAGACAATCTTGTTGAAAAAGAGAGAAAAACATTCCAGAAATGTTGCTCATCTGGTATTAATAACCTGGGACAACATTTGAATGTTAAGCTTAGGGATAAAAAAATGATTTTATCCGCAAAGCTAAACGAGAAACCTAACCTGTGCTTAAGATATTTCGTGGATTTAAAGGCTTCAATATTACTATATAAGTCGACTTTATATATACTGTATTCCCATGAATTGTTTTGCATGAATTATAACCTCCCCCAGGCACAAAATTGCTTGGGTATAGTGCAGTCGGGGATGGAAAACGCATGATTTTTAATCTCTTAAAAATGTCCTGTGCGACCTGCTATTGTTTTCGTTAAAACCCCCCAAAAACTGATAATAAAACATTGGACTACATAGGGATTAAAGAGTAACTCCCTATTTTATGTATGATGGACTCTCCCGTCTAACTAATTTTTACAAGACGGGAGAGTTCATCTTAGGTAGAATAGGGAGTGAATATAGCGTGTGAATGGTAAACAACAACAACAACAAAAATAAATGTAGAAATTAAAGAAAAAAAAAGAAAAAAGAAAGAAAAATAAAGAAAGAAAAAGAATGAAAGAAAAAGGAACAAAGAAAGAAGAAAAGAAAAAGAAAGAATGAAAAAGAAAGAATGAAAAAGAAAGAATGAAAAAGAAAGAATGAAAAAGAAAGAATGAAAAAGAAAGAATGAAAAAGAAAGAATGAAAAAGAAAGAATGAAAAAGAAAGAATGAAAAAGAAAGAATGAAAAAGAAAGAATGAAAAAGAAAGAATGAAAAAGAAAGAATGAAAAAGAAAGAATGAAAAAGAAAGAATGAAAAAGAAAGAATGAAAAAGAAAGAATGAAAAAGAAAGAATGAAAAAGAAAGAATGAAAAAGAAAGAATGAAAAAGAAAGAATGAAAAAGAAAGAATGAAAAAGAAAGAATGAAAAAGAAAGAATGAAAAAGAAAGAATGAAAAAGAAAGAATGAAAAAGAAAGAATGAAAAAGAAAGAATGAAAAAGAAAGAATGAAAAAGAAAGAATGAAAAAGAAAGAATGAAAAAGAAAGAATGAAAAAGAAAGAATGAAAAAGAAAGAATGAAAAAGAAAGAATGAAAAAGAAAGAATGAAAAAGAAAGAATGAAAAAGAAAGAATGAAAAAGAAAGAATGAAAAAGAAAGAATGAAAAAGAAAGAATGAAAAAGAAAGAATGAAAAAGAAAGAATGAAAAAGAAAGAATGAAAAAGAAAGAATGAAAAAGAAAGAATGAAAAAGAAAGAATGAAAAAGAAAGAATGAAAAAGAAAGAATGAAAAAGAAAGAATGAAAAAGAAAGAATGAAAAAGAAAGAATGAAAAAGAAAGAATGAAAAAGAAAGAATGAAAAAGAAAGAATGAAAAAGAAAGAATGAAAAAGAAAGAATGAAAAAGAAAGAATGAAAAAGAAAGAATGAAAAAGAAAGAATGAAAAAGAAAGAATGAAAAAGAAAGAATGAAAAAGAAAGAATGAAAAAGAAAGAATGAAAAAGAAAGAATGAAAAAGAAAGAATGAAAAAGAAAGAATGAAAAAGAAAGAATGAAAAAGAAAGAATGAAAAAGAAAGAATGAAAAAGAAAGAATGAAAAAGAAAGAATGAAAAAGAAAGAATGAAAAAGAAAGAATGAAAAAGAAAGAATGAAAAAGAAAGAATGAAAAAGAAAGAAAAAAGAAAGAAAGAAAAAAGAAAGAAAGAAAAAAGAAAGAAAGAAAAAAGAAAGAAAGAAAAAAGAAAGAAAGAAAAAAGAAAGAAAGAAAAAAGAAAGAAAGAAAAAAGAAAGAAAGAAAAAAGAAAGAAAGAAAAAAGAAAGAAAGAAATAAAGAAAGAAAGAAAAAAGAAAGAAAGAAATAAAGAAAAAAGAAAGAAAGAAAAGAGAAAGCCGGAACGAAAGAAAAAAGAAATAAAGAAAGAAGAGAGAATAAAAAACGAAAGAAAGAAAAAAGAAAGCAAGCAAGAAAGGAAATGAAAGAAAGAAATAAAGAAAAAAAGAAATAAAGAAAAAAGAACAAAAAAAGAAAGAAAGAAGTTAATAAAATTTTTAGTAAACAAATTCAAATCCCTGAGAACTCCGACATGCTCGCAAGCATTTCAAGAAATGCAAAGCTCAAAATGTAGTCACGAAAAAAGGAAAACGTAGCGAGAAACCGAGATTTTTCTCTTAAAAAAAATGTGGGTTTAGAAGACATGAGAAACACCTGACTTTGCCGGAGACAAATTAAGAAATATATTCGTTTCGTTAGAAAATTAAAAAAAAGTTCTTCTTAGAGTCTCAAACGTTTCTACGAGGAGATAATACAAAAGAAATACCGATTTAGACAACAGTAACTACGTAGAAGTAGTAATTGGAAGGTCAGGCGTGCTTGCGTCTTACTCACTCTCTCCTCTTAGTCTCTCGGAGACTGTTGACTTTATAGGTACTTACTACCTATAGTGTAATCATTCATGGGGGTGCCAGGTTATTCCATTACATCAAATGTCCAACTACAAGAGATATCGGAGGCAAAAAAAGAGTAGGTGGATAGAGTGAGTTTTCATCTACAAAATACAATTCTCTTATATAGTTATCATCATTGCTTTTACATTTTCAAATCACTTTTCATTTTGTGCTTTGAGAATTATGGTGGCCTTGCTGAATATACCTTGTTACACACGGCTAAACGCCTATGTTCACATCCATTGATAGGTCTTCATGAATGTTCGACAAGAATAAATAAATATCAGTAGGTCTAATATTTTTTCGCACGGTGGAACTCAGTGAGACATTTCTGCTTTGTATACATTTTTTTTTAAGTTGGACGAGAATATAGCGGAATGGCAAATATATAATGTCCACTATCTACATTATTCGGATTATTGTTCTCATCTTTGTTGCCATATGTATCACATCGTTTCGGCCGTTGTACGTTCCGGCCTTCTTCGGGTGGTTGGAATGTCGAACTGAACCCTTTATTTCACTCGCTGGGGTAGACTGTTCTAGTTCCACATGCCATGTTTAATGGATGTCAGTTATCAGTTATCGCCTGTTAATTCCCCTCTCCAAGTTCTCCACTGCCTTAACCTCTTTGGGTCCTGTCACTGGATCTAACCAACGCCTTTATCCACTGTCCTTAAGGACACATGGCACAGTGGATAAAGGCGTTGTGGTCACCTCAATCGAAGAAACTCAAGCACTCGTCCATCGTTTTTCCACCGCTTGCAACGTATTCGGATTAACTATAAGCATAAAGAAAACTGAAGTTGTACATCAACCAAGGCGCCTACACCTAAGCAGGTCAAGGGTCTAAAACAAAAACCACCTACCTATACCTTTCTAGTTGTTCCTATTTCTGTTGGCAGCAAAAATCTGAAGTATGTGAAATCATTCTCGTACTTAGGAAGTAAAGTCAATTCAAGTGCCTCTTTTGATGATGAAATAGTTAACTGAATATAAAGGGCAATCAATGACTTTGGGAAGCTTAAGCATCGCCTATGGAATGTTCATGGGATTTCACTAAAAGCGAAATCAGTGTCTATCGAGCAGTCATTCTCACCACACTTCTTTATGGGTCAGAATCGTGGACGCCATATAGGACGCATATCAATCAGCTTGATATTTTTCATAAACGCTGTCTTCGTTCAATACGCGGTTATACACGGCAGGACAAAATCTCAAACCCTGGTCTTTTCATCAAATGGGTTATCGGTAGTATTGGATCCTTTTTGATGCAACCACAGTTCAGATTGAATGGTCATGTCATTAGAATGAGTGATGATCGGATGCCGAAAATCCTCATGTGTAGCCAACTATTTCATGGTAAGCGAAATGTAGGCGGTCCTTTTAATTGCTGCAAGCATACCTCTAGAGGAGTTCGAACTTGCTGTTGAAAATCGAGAAAACTGGAGAAATAACTGCTACTCAGGTATAACTAACTTTGAAAAGAATTATCTCAACCATCTGAGAGAATTAAGAATTAATACTAAATCTTGTGCTTAGACATTAGTCCATATGGCGGTCAATCCTTCAGTATGCCCTTCATGTAGATTTATTTGCAAATCCTGTGCAGGATTATGGCCTCATACGAAACATGAACATAATAACTGAACTGAAAGTCAATGATACGCCGAAACTGACGGACGAGACCATTATCTACAGTATGGAATGGCCAATTATTTTTATATATTTTCTGATTATACGTTATTTCTGTAGATGACAATATTTAAATAAAAGTTGTTTATAACTTCATAGACAAATAATTTCTATGAAATTTGTAGGACTTTCAAGCCGGTAAATATAGTTAATAAATACTGTTTATTATAAACAGAGCGTTTTCTTCAATATTTTATCTTTAAAAATAACTTACATACAGAATATATATATATATATATATATATATATATATATATATTAACTGATTTAAAATATGGCCTTTTCGCAACACAGTAATAACCATGGTTCAAAAATGTAAGCTAAAATCTTCGAATTTAATTTTGTAATTTAATTAAAAACATTAGTTCCATTTCATCTTCAAGCGAATTTTGGAGTCTTGAAGAAGAAATGTAACTAATGTTTTAAATTTAATTACAAAATTAAATTCGAAGCTTTTAGCTTCCATTTTTGAAACATGGTTATTACTGTTTATCGAAAAAACATATTTTAAATCAGTTATTTTATAATATTAATACTCTGTAAATTTACATTGAGCACTATTTTGTAAAAGTAAAAATATCAGTAAGAACACCCGATTATATATCTTACTTTTCTTTCTTTATATATATATATATATATATATATATATATATATATATATATATATATATATATATATATATATATTCCGCTTGTATCAGAAAAAATGTCCAAATTCTCTAGCAGCAAAATTGTCCAATTGTTAAATTAAGCTCTGTGCTGTTGTATCTTATAAATGATTAAAATTATCTTACTAATATTCTTCGAGGTTTTATAACATTATTGGACTGTACTTTGAGCAATAAGAAGGTATAATTACTCTCCAAGCTTAACAAAAGTATCGAGATGAAATCGATCATAAAAGAAAATTACATGTTCATGATTAATGAATCATAGCTAAGGATCAGAAACTCATGAAGAATTGAAATAAAGTTCATATATATATATATATATATATATATATATATAT
>OZ010578.1:117518544-117528544 GCA_963932145.1 Acanthosepion lycidas | reverse complement strand
TTCATGCCAGCCGATAATGCAAGCCCAAGAAAGCGTAACAAGTTACCCGTCATGGAGATTAGTGTCGGCCATACTGATCGTAGGCAGGAAGGGGACTTAAACAAAAATCTTTCGTTTAAATAAGATTCTTTTTTTTTTTTTTTTAAACAGAATGCACATGGAATGTTATGAATTTCTTATTATCTTCTGGAAATTTTGCCAATACGAGATCCAAAATCTACTGAAGGTTACTAAATGACATTGTAATTGAGATGTGAAATAAAAGGGAATTATAAGGATGAGGATGATAGATATTAGTTGAACCTGGACTTAAAGAGACCAAGATTTTAATTGTCAGAGAGTTTGGGATAACGAAAGATGCCTTCTAAAAGCTAAGAAAAATATTAAGAAACGGGAAAATTTCGTTAGAAACGAAGAAAAATGTACTGAACTGTTACGTAATATCAGTCATCCTGTAAAACAGTGTCCTGTTGGAAAATCTTCTCACAGATGAAGAGGATACCATGAACTGGTCATGTGAGCAACGAGAAGTTTAAGAGAAAAAAAGAAAAAGAAAAAGGCCATTATACTTAACTTCAGGAAGAGATAGTTGAAATTTCTAAGGTATATAATGAAAAAAGTGGACTGAAAATCTGATATAGGAAAGCTTTAAGACAAGAGGCCCAGAGGAAAGCAACGCATAGCTTACATAGTGAGCATGTGTAAACGAATGGAGGAAGAAGATTTTGGAGCGAGAACAAAAATACAATAATTAAGAGGTACAAAAGGCAGGACATTGTGGGGAGCCATGATAGCCAACCCCCTGAAGGGACACGGCACATAGCCCAAAAAGAATGGAAATGTTTGCATATGCTTACTTCCTGTATATGATTTTGGTATTTCCGGCGTCATTATAGATCAAATAATTACAGTGAAGTGAATAATTATTCTTCAGTATTTGGTTTATTAGCTGAGACATAACTGTTTGCATATACATACATATATACATACATATATACATACATATATGCATACATATATACATACATATATGCATACATATATACATACATATATGTATACATATACATATATACATACATATACACATACATATATGCATACATATATACATACATATATGCATACATATATACATACATATATGTATACATATACATATATACATACATATACACATACATATATGCATACATATATACATACATACATGCATACATATACATATATACATACATATACACATACATACATACATATATACGTACCTCGTCATTCGTCATTATTAATGTGTCTTCGATTGCGTTGGTCGAAAGGGTCTTAAAGGTTTAATAATAACGTCTATCTTATTTAAGTCTATTTTCTACTTATAGGGGTACAAGTCTTTGTTTGTATATATATATATATATATATATATATATATATATATATATATATATATATATATATATATATATATATATAAACACCGATATACAAAACCCTAAATAAATCGAAAATTTAAAAAAATGAATCAGTTTGTTTGGCGATCGAAAACTCACATCAATCCAATTAAATATGTTAGCTCTATTTCTTTCCAATAAGTACCGCGCATATATAATATACATAATAAATTGCATATATATATATATATATATATATATATATATATATAAAGAAATGGACAAAGTCTGACAATTTATTTATTAAAGACATTTTTATGTTTAACGTTATTTTTATATATACAAGTATTTAAGTAGGTCGAATTTACTGCTTATAAACTTCAATCTTCCATGAATCTCGTACATTCATAACTGCTCATGGCGTATCAAATGTAAACAAATGACGTCATACATTAAGAAATGGACAAAGTCCGACAATTTATTTATTAAAGACATTTTTATGTTTAACGTTCTTTTTATAGATACAAGTATTTAAGTAAATGCTCTGTTTATAATAAACAGTACTGAATCCCCGAGAAATTTTCATAGAAAATATCCTGTCAAAGGACGAATATTTTCTATGAAAATTTCTTGCCAACCGAACGATCCTTTGTGGCCGAACGGTTAGGCACGTCAAGATAAATGACGGTTCCGTATAGGATGCAGGTTCGAATCCTATCAAAGGACGAATATTGTCTATGAAAATTTCTCGGACATTCAGGACGGGAAATGTTATTTAATACTGTTTATTATAAACAGAGCATTTTCTTAAATACTTGTATCTATAAAAAGAACGTTAAACATAAAAATATCTTTATATATATATATATATATATATAAATGATCTTATCTCGATACACAGCACATCAATGTTTGTATGTTTTCCACCTTTTTTTACATTATCATTATTATAAGTTAATTTGTTATTTTTTTTATTTCAGTTTATTTTTCCGCACCCCCATTTTCTGACAATGATTTTTCCCCCAAAATTATTTCTTCCCTATTTTTTGTGTGCTATTTCATTCCTCTCTCTATTTTTCTGTTTCGCTTTCATTTTATTTTTATTGCCTCTATCCATCTGTTCCCATACTGTATCATACAGGGCCAAATCAATCAGGACCAACAGCTTTCCTACCCCAGGTGCTGTAACCCTTTTTTTCCCATCTATTTTAAATATCTCACTTCCCTTACACCCACCACCAATCCCAATTTTTAAATCTGAGTTTATTCTCACAAAAGGTTTCGCACAGCGAGAAATCGGAGATCGGATTTTTACTAATAATCCCATCTCCAAATGGGATTCTCCGCAATGTCAAGAACAGCTGTTGGTGAGTTTCAACCGTCTCTCTGTTTATTCCTCGCATCCGCTGATGAAGAACACGGGCGTGTCCGAAAATTCCGAACAAGGACCTTAATCTCTGTGCTTCATTTCTGTCATGTGGTTAATATTAATAAATGTTTTTCGTGTTGATCAGATCAGTTCCCTTTCGTTTTCCTTTGTTTTATTAACCGACTTATCTATTATATATATATATATATATATATATATATATATATATATATATATATATATATAGTTTTAAGGTATGCTGTATCTATGGAATAAAGTGCACAAAATCAGAGATAGAGCGTATGTAAATATAAATGTTATGGTCCAATATCGTCGCACCACAGTTATGGTCCAAGGTTAGAACCAACGAAGACCAACACGAACACAAAAGTAGAATAACAAATATTATATTACAACAGAAATATAGTACAAGAAGTTGAAGGTGTTAGTAATGACTGTCTGTCTGGTTTAGAGTGAACTAATATTGTCTCGACTTGTTACACCATTCATTCATTATACCTCTTGAGAGGCGCAATATTTATAGGGTCAGGAAGAGTCCATTATCGTCATTGGTAAGTTCCCATAACAATAAAAGTGGACATTGAAGTCAACACCTCCAAGTCACTGTATATTTCAGCAGGCCATGTGCGTTTTGATTTTGTACAACTATTTATATATACAGGACACTAAATTCAAAACAATAAATTATTGTTTATTAAATTAAGTAGATGTAAAGAAAAACACAATCTCACGTATAAAGGTAATAATAACAACCAATACAAAAATGATCAATAATAAAAAATAAAATAAGTTAACAAACAACATTATAAATAGTTAAAAAAAAAACTGCATCCGGATCCAAAATTATTTCCACTGAAAATAATTCGAAACATAACCGTTACCGCTCACCAAAATAAGCGTCAGAATAATTCAATGCATCTCTGATCCATATATATAAATAGTCGAATTTAATGAATTTAATCGCAGTACTTGATTGCCAGCTAGGTCTCAATTTTACTGTTGGAATTACTTAATATAAGCTTAAGTCCTATTCTAATAGATTTTAATGATAAATAGTTTATAATTATAGTTATAATAATATCAAGTTCATACTAATAAGCTTTATAATTAGTAACGTTTATAATAATAGAAAATTAATGCCGTATTAAAATTCCTTTAATTGCTTAAAAATACCAATGTTTATGTTTTGTGCACGAAAATAGATTAATACATATAGATTTCGAAATGTTCAAAGAAATGAGCCTTTCTCTCAGATTTTAACGAAAAAATCAACTCTAGCCCGAAGGCAGATTTTTATCACTGACTAGCTATATATATATATATATATATATATATATATATATATATATATATATATATGGAAATGATCGAAAGAATAGAGAGGGTGAAAATCTACAGTTCGTTGGATTTACTTTTAAAAAAGTGCTCAATACAAAGTAGATCAAAATATTATTATAATAATTTATTATAATAGATTACAATAAAAATATTTACGTCGCTACACAAAAGCTTTCACGTTTCAGTACAAAGATTGTTCTTCCTCAGGCAGATAACTTGTGATAAAAATGATTTATTATAGAAATTTAAATGGGTTGGGGGCGACGTAAGATCAGAAATTATCTTCCGAAAAGAGTTAACGATTTGTTTTTAAATATTATAATAAACTGGTATAAGATGACAATTAAAAAAAAACTTAGTTTTCTTCCGACTTTTTCAAGGCAGAAATGAAATCGAAATGTATTTGTTGTACTAGATACATTAGAAAATCCCAAAAGAGGATTACGCAGAAACATCTCTCTCTTTTTAAATTTGGATTTCATCGGCGAAAAACTAAGATTTTTTTCCAATTGTTACTTTATACAATATATATATATATATATATATATATAATTTTTTCATATAGATAAAAAACAGTTTACTCACTACATCTTTGTAGTGAGTAAACTGTTTTTGTCTATATGAACAAATTATAATAAATAATTATTGCTCTATTATCGGTATTGAGCCCTCTTTTGAATTAATGCTGTGAACGTTAGAATTTATATATTATTTACGTTCTCATCGGATATATATATATATATATATATATATATATATATATATATATATAATAGCCAAAGTCGATAGCACTTTATCGCTCAGAACATATTTGCACCTGGAGATTGCATGACATTTATGAAACTGCGATTCGTGCGATGAACGTTGGATACTATATATATATATATATATATATATATATATATATATATATATATATATATATATGGGGGGGTGTTTGTGTGTGTCTGTTTTACGAAATTTATCAGGTAGAATTAGGTTCAGTAAGTACATTATTTCCTGAAGATCTAACAGGCGAGTGACGTCATCTGATGGCAACGTAAGGACTCAAGCGGAGGAATGAACATTTTTTTCTTTTCTTTTTTTTTTTTCAATTAATTTTTAATTAGATTCCCGCGAATAACTTTGAGTGAATAAGCGTCAGGACTTGTCAAACCATGTAAACCTGAACCGGAAAGCCGATTCTGTTTTTCCCAGCGTATTAAATTTATTCTGGAAGTTACTTTTTGAAATTACCTGCCGATGTCGAAATAGCAAAAAGTTTATCCTAGCTGACTTATTAGGCAAAAAAGATGCAGGAAAAATGTTCGCTGTGTCTTATAACATGTAGATCTGGTCTTACAGACAATTTTACTGGATAGGCCATAAGTTGGGGTCCACTAGACTAAAATGAGATTCGTAAATAAAATCAACTGCTTTATCCAACTATTATCAGAGATGAGGTATTATGTACACTATTTACATTATTCGGACTATTGTCCTCATCTTTGTCGCCATATTTATTAAAACGTTTCGGCCTTTCAGTATCTGTCTATATTTCTGAGATGAGGTATTATGTACACTATTTACATTATTCGGACTATTGTCCTCATCTTTGTTGCCATATTTATTACAACGTTTCGGCCTTTCAGTATCTGTCTATATTTCTGAGATGACGTATTATGTACACTATTTACATTATACGGACTAGTGTCCTCATCTTTGTCGCCATATTTATTACAACGTTTCGGCCGTTGTATGCTCCGGCCTTCTTCAGGTGGTTGAAATGTCGAACTGAACCGTTTATTTCGCTCACTGGGGTAGACTGTTCTAGTTCCACGAGCCATGTCTAATGAATGTCATTTATCAGTTATCTCGTGTTAATTCCCCTCTCCAATTTCTGTACCGCCTTAACCGGGTATTGAACTCACACTCTTTGGGTCCTGCCATTGGATCTAACTAATAGTTCGAAATTTCCAACCACCTGAAGAAGGCCGGAGCGTACAATGGCCGAAACTCTGTGATAAATATGGCAACAAAGATGAGGATAATAGTCCGAATAATGTAAATAGTGTATCACCCGCTTTATTGTTGGATAAGAATACGCGGTATTGTTGGGAGGAAACTTAATCCCTCATCTACAGCCATTTTCACTCAAACTCATCTTTATTTCCATGGCAAATATTCAGATATGAAACACCATTTCTTAATTCCATCAGTTCAGACCTTTAGAACTATGACATGACATGCTAATTCCACGGATGGTCCTGGGTATGACGATAAACTACATCCAGCAGCAAGGCGTCTAATCGAGAGATTGGAGGTTTTGAGGTGCGTGGAACCGCCTCTTAATTGCTGTGGTTCCCGATTTACCCCGACTCAGAGTGATAGCACCTGCTAGAGTCCCACCTCTGGGCAATATTTAACCCCCAAACCGGGGTACAAACACTATGAAAGTATAAGAATACATTTTTATTGTAAAAATACCAGCAATATATTTTCATAGTAAAAAAATTCCAGCAATACAATTTTTGTGAAAAAATAGACAGAAAATTACCAACAATATATTTTTGTAAAAAAAAAAAATAAAAAAAAATACCATCAATACATTTTGTAAAAAATTTAAAAAAATACTAGCGATATATTTATCTAAAAAATAAATAAAAATAAAAACATTGCCAGTAATATATTTTGGAGAAATAAAAATAAACAGTATTACGTTTTTTTAATGTAATTACTAATGCTTCTAAGAAAATTAAATTTCGGCATCAAATGACCCATAAGTATTTGATATGCCGCAAAACAAACAAACTTCTATGGATTCGAATTACCCACATTCCTTCTCTGTTCCAAATACAAGGAGAAAGTTTACACATGACGAAGCGTTGGACTTTTTCAAACTCAGCTTTCTATAAAATACCAGGATGTAGCCAACAAAAATCTTACCAAACCCCGATTAGTTTTGATAATGACTGTGATGGTCAAAGGTCAGAAAATATAAGAAATATGGAGCTTGTAGAATTAATTCATTATTTCAATCTTAATAGACATATTCGAAAATTGGAAAAATATCTTATTATAATCCAGCTTGTTTCTTTTCCCTTAGTGATGTAATGGAATAACCTGGCACCCCCATGAATGCTTACACTATAGGTAGTAAGTACCTATAAAGTCAACTGTCTACGAGTGACTTCAGGAAGAGTGAGAGCAAGACGACGCAAGCATGTCCGGCCTCCCAATTAGTGACACTCACTACTAGATTGACCGTTGTGTAAAACTGTACCGTATTTCATATTGTACTGGCTGTGTATAACTGTACTGTATTTCATATTGCACTTGTTGTGTACAATAAACCTTTCTTCTATTATCCACATAGTATTACTTATTTATTCCCTTAACACGGATTATAACAGTTCCGACGAGGATTGTCGGAACATAACACTTGGTAAATATCTACATTACGCTCTGCCAGGATCTAATAAATTATGGACTATTTCGTTTTGAATTTGACGGCGTCTAAATAATAATGAAGTATTAATATGCGTTTTGATTGCGAGGAAAGTTAAAAAGACATAAAAAACGCTGTTTCCGTAATAAAAAAGAAAGAGACGGAAGACAGAGGAGGCGATATCGTCTGCTTCAGTGGCATTAAAGACAAAGTCAGTTTTTAATCTTTTCATTTGCCTATCTTAATTTTTAAATATTTTTTAAAATCATTTCACCCTAAGCAAGTCAATGCCACCACAAAGACTCAAGATGTTACTGATTATTAGAGTCTCTGAGGTTAAAAAAAAAAAAAAAACTTTTAAGGAGAGAGGACAATGAAAAAACAAGAAGATAACGTTGAGTGGGAGGCAAGAAGCCGGAAGTGAGTTCCACAAGCGAGAAGTACTTGCATGTTATGAATTTGGGTAAATGATCCCGACAGAGTTATACATTAATAACAATTGGGAAAAACGTTCATGAAATTATAATGTTTCGAAAAAAAATATCCAATAATGTACTTCACCAATTTTAGGCTTCGTCAGAACGAAGGCGAAAGAATGAATTTGCGTGTGTATGTATACTAAATAAACACACAGAAGGTCTGATAATTTTATATTTGAAATGTCTAAATGTAACCGTAAGTTCTACGCTAACAGTTTCTTCTCTCACACTTCTCGCTTGTGGAACTCACTTCCGACTTTTTACTTTACTCTCAACTTTGATGTTAGAAAATTTAAATACAATGTCAATCGTTATCTTCTGTCTTCCTTTTATTGTTTCTTCTTAATAATAACGTTTTAATTTGTTTCATTTTCTCTCACACCCAGTAAACCGTTGGCCCTGAGTGGGGTTATTGTCTTGTTTGCGGGTGAAACTATAAGAAAGAAATCATCATCAAAACTAAAAAAAAAAATATGAAAGAAGCAAATGCTATTTCTATTAAAGTAATATTTAGATATGTAAATATTTACTGAACTTGGTTTAGGCTTGTCGGTCGGTTGATCAAAGGTCTTCCCGTCAAGTCTGTGATCAGCCAAGTGATTCTGTATTTGTTTTTCCTTCACGTTTGCAGTTAGGAATGATAGCCTCTGAAGGAAAAATAATAATAGAAAAGACGTATTATGAAAACAAGAAGATGTGAAGAGTTTCCAATGCGTAAAATTTTTATCACGGTGACTCAAAGACATATATACAGCTGAAGACACACAGAGACTAACTGGGAACAATTAGACTCTTCCAATGACCTTTTCTCGCCTGTGCTAAGAAGGTATCAGTTGTCAGTTATTTTCGAAGGATCGGAATAATATATACGGGTTCCCATCAATTCCCTTCGGGGTGTTTCCTTTGAAGTGGCGTCGCTGTTTCACTGAAAAGCAGGTAATTTTATGACGGCTTATATGAGGGTAAAAGGTAATTTGTTTTGGGGGTGGCTGTTTTTTCCCCCACTATCCTGTCAAGCGTAACTTATTAGTTGAATCAGTTTATTGTAGGTTTTCCTAGTTAGACGTTGTTCTGACATCCGTCACGTTTGACGATACGCTGGAACTAAAAAAAAAATTATCATATCAAAAGAAGAGGAACGAAAATGTATATTGGGAACAAGGGGAGTGTATTTGCAGATATAGCTTAGCATTGCCAGGTGGGTCATTGTTTTTGAGGTATTATGTGGGTGCAGATAGTAACAACAGCTTCTTCGAAACCCTAATTTTAAAGCACTGAAAAAAAAAAGATTTATGAATATAAAAAAATCACTATCATTTGAAAAACCAATAAGAATTCGAGACTAGATGTTTCCTACGTTTTCTCACGAGAACGTGAGAGAATTTCTTTTTCTGATGGGGTACTTATATAATATTCTGTTGCTCGATTGTCCCGCGTAGACACATCCTCGGCTGAGCTGAGTCAAATTCCTGTCTTCAATGTCTTAATGCCATCACAGCGTCTATAAGGATAAATTCTGTGACCACACGCTGATACACCGGATTTCTCTGATCCTCTGGTGGGCAAAGTCTACTTACATTGTTTATTCACTACTATATTTCGTCAATTAATGTCAACGTGATAGTGCGTGATTACAGGGAATTTCCTCAAACATTGAAAAAATGATAATGTAAATTCCAATAAAGATTCGAGACTAAATGTTTCCTATGTAAAACTATTGTTTATTCACTTTGGTATTTCGTCAGTTAACGTCAGCGTGATGGTGTGTGATTATGGGGATTTCTCGAAACATTGAAAAATATTATCACTGTAAAGGTCAATAAGAAATCGAGAATAAATCTTAGTTATGTTCCGACAATGCTCGTCGGAGTTGTTATACTCCGTGCCAAGGGAATAAATACTTAAAACCAGTTTAACAAGGTTTATTGTACACAACGAGTACAATATGAAATACGGTACAGTTATACACACAGGTCAATATACT
>OZ010578.1:117491044-117513544 GCA_963932145.1 Acanthosepion lycidas | reverse complement strand
GTATAAGCTTCCTCCTTGTTTGCCTCCTCTCCAAAAACTCAACAGATGAGTTCGGTCCATGATATCCTTAGCATTCGTCTGTAGAACCATGCCTCCGTCGCCTCGAGTCTCTTTTGCATCTTTGACGAGACCGTCCAACATTCGTTGCGGTAAAAGAGGACCGATGACACGTAGCCCCAGTCTCGTAATCCTATGCCGTGATTTTAGAATACGTCTCTTTGGCAATCCCATTGCGTCTTAGGACCTCAGTGTCGTACTTGCCGTCCTCGGTTATTTAATACCGACAACATTTTCATTGCTGGTAATATTTAAAAAAAAATATATTGCTGGTAAAAAAAAATTTTTCTAGAAAATTATTGCTGATATTAAAACCTATTTTTACACTTTCATAATGTTTTGACCCCAGTTTGGAGGGTTAACTATTTGCCCATAGCTGGGACCCTAACAGGTAAAACCACCCCGGGTCAGGGTGTACCTGGGAACACCAGCAATTAAGAGGTGGTTCCACGCTCCTCAAAACCTTCTGATCAGAAGCTTTGCTGCTGGTTGTAATTTATCGTCTTGCCCAGGACGCCGGTTGTAGCTTATCGTCTTGCACAGGATGCCGGTTGTAGCTTATCGTCTTACCCAGGATGCCAGTTGTAGTTTATCGTCTTGCCCAGGATGCCAGTTGTAGTTTATCGTCTTACACAGGACACTCGTATGTCTTCTTTTTAATCAATTCACCACAATAATGCCAGACGAAAGGGGCTACTGGGAGTGAAAGAGAATGAGAAAAACTTAGAAAGAATCGGAAACATAATTCTAAACAGGAAACAAAGGAGCAATCTCTAATCCTGTTCAAAAGACCGTGGGGAGTATGAACCGGGCGATAGGTGAACCTATCCACTCCGATTGATGAGAGAAAAATAAACAGCAAATAAAATTCCAGAGTTTAGTTGAAAGACCAGTATTTTACTAGTTTTAATCTGCTCATAGATTGGTTCAACTTATTCTCTTTCCCCCCCCCCTCTCTCTGTCTCTGATCGCTTAATGGATTATCTATTGCTACTTAGCATTTCGGATATCACACATATTGAATCCTTTTTGATTATATTCCGAATTATGATTTTCTCCATACTCCCAAGAATTATATAAAAAGTGATTTTTTTAAGCATTCAATCCCAAGCAAGGCGGGAAGCCACTAGCACGCAAAGGGTTTCAGAGTAGAAGCGAGAACAAAGAGGAGTGATAGAAGAAAGGATGAGCTTTTTTTTTTTTACTTTAAAACACCATTGCAGAATTGTATTTTGCAGAAAGTTCACTATGCCAACAATTTGAATCTGCCAATCTACGATCTAAATTCCACCTCCAAAAAGAAATTAAAAAAAATTCTTCCATAAGGAAGAGAATTTATCTCTGGTAAGGAGGCACTTAAGAAATATTTAACAGCTAGAAAAATAGATTTTCTTCTTTCTTAGCACAGAAAAATATTTTCCAGAAAGCAGTCACTGATGCCGAAAAAAGAGATTTATTCTGGGAACTCAAGACACCGCCCCAAAAAACTGTGTACATATCTAAGAAAGCATTCAGCATCATTATAGAATAAATGAGATTTGGGAGAATTTCATTTCTTTGGATTTCTTGCTTATTAATTGCCAGAAAATACGACAACGAGTAATTGGCTCGTTTGAATGTCGACCAGTCATTCCTCTTAATGACAGCGACCATCCTGCACCGCAAATACAACACAGTCTATGATTATGGAACTAGGACCTAAAGTTTGTACGCGTGCAATGTATTCTCCAGACGTGTCGTTCGGCTAATCACTTTAATAAACCATTGTACAAAAATGAAAGATATAAAACAAATTCTTCGTGGTATTCAGTCAATCAAAATCAAAATGGTTTCTTTATGATGAAATTCTAAAAATCGGCGTAAGATTAGAGAAATCTAAAAGAAATTTTGATGATTTGAATTGAGAAGAAAAGAATTTTGTGAAAAGAACAGGCCTCAGTCTAACAAAGTTTCCTTATAGTGAAGTACGACGTCAGAGGCATTGGGCATTTTGAGCCTCGTTTTAGATAGCAGCTAAACGGCAAAAACACGTCTGACATGAAAGATACGTACGAAGCAGTGGAGAGTTACTGACTTTCTCGATGCAGCAGAAATGATACAATTGATATTCACCGACGCTTTCTAGATGTTTTCGGAGAACAAGCAGTGTATGTGAACACAGCTAGGCGATGGATAATTTGTTACAGCAGTGGTGACAAAAATTTGTGAGACTAGCTACATTCGAGGTGACCCTGCACATACACTGCACGTCGAACTAGAACAATCTACTCGCTGGACGAAATAAAGGGTTCGGTTCGAAATTCCAATCACCTGAAGAATGCCGTAGCGTACAACGGTCGAAACGTTGTGAATATGGAAATGAAGATGAGGATAACAGTCCGAATGATGTAAATAATATAAACAGACTTAGATCCATCCTAAAAGTTTCTTTTCTCGCACTGATGACCTGTGGAACTCCTTTTTGATTTCTTTCTTCCCTGATAACTACAATCTTCAAAAATGTAAATGCAACATCAATCGCTTTCTTTCGTTCATCTGAACCCTGTTATTTCATTGTCCTTTCTTTAGTTCTCATACTCTTTTACTCTTTGTAGTTCCTTTGCGTCTTAGTGGCTTTATAGCCTTGCTTGGGGTGACAGGATAGAAAAGATAAATATAATGTTTATTCTTTTGCTTATATTAACGTGTAGTTATTCTGTTAGGTATTAAAAGCATCTATACCATCACAGCGCTTAAATATAATCCAGATTTGGTGATACCTATAAGGAAATAGAACCCTTGGTATTTGGCAACAATTGGAAAATTGTAATAAGTTCTCAAATGGAATGATAAGAGATATTAACTTTTCTGCAAACCCCCAACTGCCATCCATTCAAATAATTTCTTCCAAGAGTTCTACCCGGAGCCCACACCCGTATATAGTTACTTACATATTAAGTGGCAAAACGCTTTCTACGTGAGAAGCATTGGATATTTATGCAAAGAAAGAAAGGGAAAAAAAAACAAAAAAAAAACAGAAATCACTGCAGAGTCAGCAATGAGAGCACGTTAAATGCCTTTTTATCATTTGTTGGGCAATGCGTGTAAAAATTGCGTTTGTCTGTCAGTCAAGCGGATAGGTTTTCACTCGCATGAAGTTGAATTTCAGACTTGCCAGTTTGTGTTGCGTTTCCAAAACTGACATCAACTAGAAATGTCATTCGATGCTAATGTCTTTATGAAAAGGCATCTTAAAACTCTCTCAAATATATATATATATATATATATATATATATATATATATATATATATATACGTATGTATGTATAAAGCAATCAGATATGCAACTAGACATGGAAAACACCCAAACTGAAAACGAAGATGTGGAAATGACACACTCAAAAAGATATGATATGTATTTGCCCTTTCAAGACTGACAATAGCTAAAACAGTTTTACTTCACAAACACACCCACACC
Source organism: Acanthosepion lycidas (assembly GCA_963932145.1). Taxonomy (NCBI): domain Eukaryota; kingdom Metazoa; phylum Mollusca; class Cephalopoda; order Sepiida; family Sepiidae; genus Acanthosepion; species Acanthosepion lycidas. The sequence continues at coordinate 117,510,030 of OZ010578.1, read as the reverse complement.
CCCACACCCATATATATATATATATATATATATATATATATATATATGTGTGTGTGTGTGTGTGTGTGTGTGTGTGTAAGCAAATATATGGATATAGATCCGACAGTATGAAGAAAAATATACGGAAAAAACAAACAAAAATCCTAATATGCAATTATGCTGTTTTAATGTTAATATAATGTCAACATGTGACGTTTCGGTCTAGTCGACCATCTTCAGGACATATTCATAATACATAATTAACATTAGACTATATTCTTATGTCCATCGTCTTTTCATGTTGTATTGAAAAGAAATTCGGATTACTAACACATAAAAAAGTGAATGTCTCATATCGAGAATATTTAACATCAAAAAACATAAAGGAGAAAAAATTAATTCTTTTTTTATAGTATATGGAAATATCCACCCTTTACCTGATGACGGTCGCGAGACCAGAAACCTGTGCAGTAAAATTATGGAAAATAAAGCATAATATTTTTTATAAAAATACCCAGATTACAACCAAAAACGTTTGCGGTATCTCTCTTCTTTTTAATATATATATATATATATATATATATATATATATATATATAAAAGTTTAAATAAATTTAAATAAAGTTTAAAATACAAATGTCGGTGCGAGATCGACTATGTGGGCCAGGCCATCCAACCGTTAGAGATGAGGATCGCCCAGCATGTTCCGGGTAAAGAGGGCAGGCATGAACCAATTACATCCGGGTGTTTGCAGACTCATGAATCAGCGATTGGTGAACACCTTTTAAATTCTGTCGATTGCAGGACGAATTATTTTCCCGATTTCTTTTCTGTCATACGCAGCGCCAGAACGAGGCTTCATTTAGATGTCTTGGAGGCTATTATTATTAATATGGAACGTCCTGTCCTGTGTAGACAGAGGTTAGATGAAATTCAGGTTGGTCCTATTCAAGGGGAGATTACTGCTTAACTCAGAAAATATTTAGTACTCAAAAGGTTTTTTTTTTTTTTAAATTTCCCCTCTTTTATTACATCGTGGTATTCCATTGTTTTTAACATCGGTCGTTGATAATAATTTTTCTTATCAACTTCTTTGTTTTATACTGCTGACGATTATTTTTCTGAAGAAGAGTCGGCCGAAAGGCGCCTAAAATACCCACTTCTTTTCTTAAACGAGATACATTTGTATTTATTTTAACAATAAAATGGGAAATATGATCCTTATATTTAAATCAATATATATATGTGTGTGTTTGTGTGTGATTAATATAAGTAATAGGTATATATAAAGCAATCAAATACGCAACTAGACATGGAAAACACCCAAACTGAAAACAGAGACGTGGAAATGACACACTGAAAAAGATATATGTATTTGCCCTTTCAAGATTGACAATAGCTAAAACAGTTTTACTCCATGGGCGATAATTACGAGATAGCGTTTTGTAGTTTGTAATCGCCATCTTATTATATAAAGCATAAGATCTAATATAGTGCATATATCCCGTCATATTCTAAGAACATTAAGATAAGAAAAATAAAGAAAATAAAAAAAACAGGAATGTCAAACACCTTTACTCACTAAAATAACGTTTATGATAATAAATCTCGGATTAAAATGTTCTTTTCAAAACTAAGACATATATATATATATATATATATATATATATATATATATATATATATATATATATATATATATATATATATATATATATATGTGTGTGTGTGTGTGTGTGTGTGTGTGCAATTAATATAAGTAATAGCTTTATCACTTAGTTGAACAGAATTAACTCCAGTATCCCGACTGCAGATTTTCGTAGATACATCCTTCATGAATTAAACCCGCCCACTCCTAAGCTTAAGAACAAGTAGGAAACGTTTAGCAATCTGACATGTTTCACTTTTATTAAAGCTTCGTCAGAGATTGAAAGAAATAACAAAAAGACAGAAATTTGATATTTTCAATTTTGTCTGGTTCGATTCTCATTGGTCGGTCATGTATCACGTGCATTAAAAACCGTAGATAACTCTATGTATCACAGACACACATACAAGATTACGAATACACATTACCACCCAATGATTGCTTAGATATATTAATGTTTTAAAAAGAAATATATGAATCTAGAATTATCTACGGTTTTATTACATGTGATACACGACTTACCAATGAGAATTAGACCCAACAAGATTAAAAGGACCAAAGTTCTTTTTGCGTCTTTTCTCTTAATCTCTGACGAATCTTTAATAAAAGTGAAGGATGTTAGATTGAAAAACGATCATCAATTTGCCGGAATCCGATCCATATTTGATCTTTAATATATATGTATGTATATATGTTTGTGTGCGTGTGTGTATATATATGTGTGTGTGTGTGTGTGTGTGTAACAGGTATAACAGCAAAATTGTCCAAATCATGTAACAGCAAAATTGTTCAATTGTTAGCTTAAGATCTGAACCGATGTATCTTAGAAATGGTTTAAGATATCTTGCCGGAATTTTCCGAGGTCTTGATAACACTATTGGACTCTACTTTAAGCAAAAAGAATTTATAATTACTCTCCAAGCTTAACAGAAGAATCGCGATGAAATCGATCATAAACGAATATGACATGTTCATGATTTATCACGGCTAAGGATCGGATGCTCATAAATGATTGAAATAAATTTTATATATATATATATATATAATTCCAGGATCATTTTCCAACTTATTCAAGACGATCTTTGCCCTCTCTAACCTTCTAACTTTTTATTCTGGAGTTACAAAGTGACTGACACGTTTCACGTACCATTTCATTTACAAGTCTTTTTCGCTGCTCTTTGGACTGTCATAGCTGAAACTTCTCTCTCGCATGCCAAACGTCTTATGGATTGAGTTGGATCTTTTCTAAGTGATCTCTTTATCTCTACGTTGATGATCCCTTTTTCTGTTGCGACCTCTTGATACAGTTTTCCTCTCTATTGTTCTCTCTTTTTTAAAACTTATTCACTATTCTATTGATGGTTCTTGAATGGACTTTGTAGATGGAAGACAGAGTATGAATGTTGGTACTATTAATAAAGTCATGAATGATCTTTTTCCTTTAACCATTGCTCAGTTGGGAAGACAGTAACGCTGACACAAAACTATTATACCTTTTTTTCTTTGTAGCTATAAGGTTGGTGCAAACATTATGTCGTTTTCTCACATATGTTACTATGTGAGAAAACGACATTATTTTTGCCCCAGCTAATATATTACTCAAAAAAGGTTTTTCAGTGATTCTTACGACAAATGGTGTCAAGATAGCTAAACGTCTTATCTGAAAGTCTGGAAAAAAGAAAGTCAGTTTAGAGCTTTTTCTTTTTTTTACATATTAAATGTTTTGTGTGATGAACAATTATGCTGTAATACGATTTGAACAATTTTGCTGTTACACTTGGCATATATGCAACAAAGAATAGATTTTAATAACTTGCTTCTAACGTTTCTCTTTCAATGTTGAAGTAATTATATTAGCTTGCATAAAGTGTACGCCTAAAAATATCTGCATAATCTCGAAGTTTGTAACTTTGCAATGCTCTTAAAAACAAAAACAAAACAAACAAAAAACAACATTTTAGGCACTTAAAAGAATTCATTTAAAATAAAATCCTCTGAAAAAGCCTCAATAAACTTATTTTTTTTATTATTTTGGGGGAGGACAGCCCGATCTTTGTTTATTAAATAATACTGAAGTAGTGTCGAAAAAAAACTTCGTGCAAATACCGTAGATTGTCTTCTGGGTGGGAACATAATGTTATCCATATGTTGCCCTATATTTCTGCTGCATTTTAGTTGGTAAAGTGTTGCCGGGGTGCAAATTTGCACCATTATTTTTACGTTAGCATCGTTAAGTATTACAAAGCAGATTGATGAGGAGGTTAAGTATAGAAAAAAAAACACCAAAAACAAAAAAAATGAGTTATCGATTGATTGCAATTTCACGTTAGAAAAATACCTGAAAAGACCAAATGAAGAAAGAAATTTATAGTTAACTAACCAAAACCCCGTCTTACGAACATTTCTCTTAATAATAGATTTAAAATGTTATTTTATTTACGCTAATTTTTGGCAATTGTCTTATTCGGTTTCCGTCGCCTCGATACTGTGCATTTGAAAAATGCCGCTTTTATCAAGGTCGCCATGGATTCTCGCCATTTTGCTCGTGGAAGTACTTCCCTGATTGCGCTAAAGAAAGAGAATCGGTACTCATACCGATTCCAGCGCAACCGACGGCGTCCTGATAATATGACGATAAACTACACCCGCGTCCTGGGTAAGACGGTGAACTACGTCCGCGTCCTGGGTAAGACGATAAACTACGTCCGCGTCCTGGGTAAGACGATAAACTATGTCTAACAGCAAGGCCGCTGATGAGAGGGTTTTGAGAAGCGTAGAACCACCTCTTAAATGCTGGTATTACCAGGTGAACTCTGACCTGGGGTGGTACCACCTGTTAAGGTCCCAGCTATTGGTAAGTAGTTGACTCCCAAACTCGGGTCAAAACACTACAAAAGTGTAAAAATAGGTTTTAATACTAGAAATACCTCGTAAAAATTTATTACCAGCAAAAAATTTATGTAGAAAAATGATTACAAGAAATACATTTTTGAAAAAAAAAAAATTACTAGCTATACATTTTTGAAAAAAAATATGAGTAATACATTTTTGAAAAAAATATTATTAGCAGCAATAAAAATCTCGTTGGCATTAAATAACTCATGGAGTTTGATATGCCGTAAAAGACACCAAACCAAACAAATATATACTGGGATAGATAGATAGATATGGATAGACTTAGATGGATAGATAGATAGATAGATAGATAGATAGATAGATAGATAGATGAATATAAACAGAATGAGATAGATAGATATTAGGTTGGTGCAAATTATGACGTTTTCTCACATATGTTAATATGTGAGAAAACGACATTATTTTTGCACCAACCTAATAGATGAATATAAATAGACTTAGATAAATAGATAGATAGATAGATAGATAGATAGATAGATAGATAGATAGATATAAATATACCGAGATAGATAGATAGATAGAGACTGAGACAGATAGATTGATAGATAGATAGATAGATAGATAGATAGATAGATAAAATATTATCAACAATAAAACTCTTGTTGGCATTAAATAACCCATTGAGGTTGATATGCCGTAAAACAAAACAAACGACCGACAGTTGCGGGGTCTCTGCTATATTTTGACCTGTCCCAAGAGCACGCGCCTGAGATCCCCCTATTAAATTGACCTTGTGTCACATACTGCATGTTTATTATATGAAGCACAGTAGATTTAACATAGTTCCTAGAAAGAAAAGAGGAGGAGATAATCGAAAGGTCGCATGTCAACTGGTTGGCTAAAATCTCAACGGCACATTCGAGCATACCACACAAAGGAACCTGGGCCTAGAAGACATATTGACCCCTTCTGATTTGCGCAGCCTTCTCAGTGTCTTCGCGCCCTCACTGTCAGAATTCTACACCCACGGGGTTCGAACCACACCTCAGTTTGTATTATTAGAGTTCTGGTTCGTAGGTTACCATTCTGAGCCAATCTACCGATTCCGTAACAATTGGTTAGAATCGGAAATTTTGACGGGGGTTCTGTTCATAACAGAAATACAGTGTTAATTCGATCCCTGACTTAATGAAGAGTTATTTGAGTATTGTTAGGAATTGTGAAATCTGCAAAATAGCAAACATTTTTCAAATAATTAAAGAAATTGTAAATAATAAAAAATAGTCTAAAACGAATAGTAATAAAATTTTAATCCACAAGTCTTAGAAAAATTCTAATTAGGTCGGTCGTATGAAAATACAACCGACCCAATTATTATTTTTCTACTTCAAAAATATACACATCATAGAAATTGCTTTAAAAATTGGAAAAACTCATTAAAAGAATAATTGATGAAGATTCTGAATAGCACTTTTCCAAAATTGCAATAAATCCAATCTTTATCAACGCTCAAAGAGATATCTGAGTTTATCCTTTAAACATCTGTATTTTTTTATTCTATTATTATTGGTTGTTTCGATTTTCGCCGTGCAAGTTCGACCCACACCCGCTCTGTGTTATCAGAGTTCTGACTCATAGTTTACCATTCTGAGCTAATCTACCGATTCCATAACAATTTGTTAGAATCGAAAATATTGAGATTTTGATGTTTTAGACGGGGGTTCTGTTCATAATATAAATACAGTGTTAAATCGATCCCTGACTTAATGAAGAATTATTAGTACTTTGTTTATAATTGCCAGGTTTGTAACTATGCCTACATTATTGATAACTGATTATTGTTAGAAATTATGAAATATACAAAATAACAGAAAAATTTTTCAAATAATCAAAGAATTGTAAATAATATACAAAAACCAGTCCAAAACGAATCATAATAAAATTTGAATCTATATTTAAAGACACACACATAATCCATAAAGTAGTTACAGAACATCTACTAAAAATTTAATCGGTACATATACAAAAAATACCGATTTTATTTTCTTCTTCTTCTTCATGTACCTTGTGCCCTCAAGATGTAGGCGATCACGGCCCTCCATAACTTCCTGTCCTTTGTAGCGTTTAATAAATTTTGTCTTTCTATTATCTCTCTTGACCACTGTTCCACATCCGTTAACTGAAGCGCACTAAATATGTTATGCGTTGTTTTCCTCTGTCCTTCTTGCTCTCAATCTTCCCCGTGAGTATCAAATTTGCCAAGCCTTCTTTCCGCATTATGTACCTTAGAAAATTCAGCTGTCTCTTTCTGATGTTAAATACAAGGATCCTTTTTGTTCCTATTTTTCTCAAAACTTCGTTGTTGCTCACACGTTCGGTCCATGGTATCCTCAGCATCCTTTTATAGAACCAAATTTCTATTGCTTCAAGTCTCTTCTTCATCTTTGAGGAGATTGTTCTGCATTCACTGCCATATACGAGGATTGATATCATGTAACAGTTTAGTACCCTTTTCTTTGTTTCTGTTGCTTCAAGTCTCTTCTTGAAGACGAAGAAATTCTCCAGCATTCGCTGTCATACAAGAGGACAGATATCACGTAACAGTTCAGTACTCTTTTCTTTTTTTCTATTACTTCGGGTCTCTTCATTTTTGAGGAGATTGTCCAACATTCACTGCCATATGGAAGGACTGACATCACGTTAAATTATCCTTTTCTTTGTTTTTAACGATTTTTTTTTCTGTTTCTTAATACTCTGCTTAGCTTTTGGAAGGCGTGTTTAACTATACCAACGTACCTTACGATTTAAATGTCGCACTTTCCGTCCTCTGTTAAAACACTTCCTAGATATTTAATTTTTTTCTGTTACCATTTCACATATTAGACACGCATATAGTGCAAGCCCACTGGAATTATTAGGTTGGTGCAAAAATAATGACGTAATAATGTCGTTTTTTGACGTTAATACGTCAAAAAACGACATTATTACGTCATTATTTTTGCACCAACCTAGTATCATTTTAGACGGGGGTCCTGTTCATAACAAAAGTACAATGTCAAATTGGTCCCTGACTTCTTAGAGAGTCACCTTACTTTGCATTTATCTATACAAAGTTTGAAGCTGTGCTTACGTCATTGATAACTGCGTACTATGACGTATTAAAAAAAAGGACAATATCAGTCGTAGACGCTGAGCACCCTTTTCTTTGTTTCTACTAATATAAATAAATGTTCTACCTAGCTCAAGTAACGAAAAAGAAACGGGTTTAGTTCGGCTCCAGCATCCAACCTGTATGCTCAGGCCGCAGTATTATTCCCCGAACAATATTAGACAGGTGAATACTTTCTCTAAACTTTCCTAATTCAGGTAAACACAGCAGTATATACGAAAGTAGAAAAAAGCTGGGAAAACTAGTATAATACTTGAAAAATGATATATAATAAAATATTAGTTATATATTTCTCGCCAAGGCGCCCTAAAGTGTCAGTAAGCAGTAAACGAATACAGACGTAAATATGTTAGGGTGACAGAACTAATTTCAACTCGAGAGTATAGTTGTAGTTCAAACCCAGCGCTCAATTTCTAATAAAAAATTTCCCAAATAGTTCAGGTGCAAATATACATGCTTAATTCGAAAATAACAAAGAAATTTTGATAAAATCTACCGTTTTGGAGTTATCGACAATAAAAGTTCGGACTCATTTGCGTCACGGACAGTGAAGATGAAATTAATTATGCATCCCTTATGTTATAGTCTTTCGTCTGTATCAAGGTTGGTGATGTAATGAATATGCATACATCTGGGTCCCCCCTCAAAGTAATATGATTGGCTGGTGTCAGCCATAAATACAGACTGATGTTGAGGTACAAGATGCCTATTGGTCTACGCCTATTGCCTACCACTACGACGAGGATCAGTCCATTACTGTTACCTGCTAGATTGTCCTATCCCGGTTACTGTAGTCCAAAACCACTTTGCTACTTCGAACAAATATATCCCTTTTCGGGACATATCAGTTGGTTATAGCGGTAATAGCAATTTTGCAGCCACTGCCTGTGCTGGTCAAAGAAAATGGTTTACCATAATCGATTACATTCAAATATCTGAGCTCTCAGCTGGGTACAACCGCTTTCTCAGATCAGTGGTTAAAATGGCTTCCAGTGAATGAAGCCTGCAGGTCTTAGTGAGGACCATCCATCATCGAACTTTGTGGACTGGCGCTACACAATCACAAACAAAGAACTTTACCAAATAACAGAAACTACATAACGTGAACACTTAAAATGGACAGCACACGTAAAAGAATGACATAATCAAATGGTTTGCTATCATCGCATATTGTGGTCTAAAAACGACAAAGAAAAACTGGATTAATACCAGGATCTCGCCAGAAGGCTGTCGAAATTCTGTAACATGAAGGTGACATTTGCATCGATAGTTGTTGGAGCACCGGTTCTCAAAAAATCCAGACAAATACAGTCATGTCATGTTGAAACACTGGTTACGGTAAGATCACTGAACTTAAAGTTCGGAATATAAGGTGGTGTAAGCCTGGGTGTGCGGGTGGTGTAATGGAGAATGGCTCAGATTGATTTATCGGAGAGCTGTGTTCCAATTCCAGATTAAGCACAAATGCCCTTAGGAAAGCTATTTCTCCACCTCCTCGTCTACTAGCTAATATGTTACCCTCTTTTCCGGCTTACAAGACGCACTTTTTCCTAAAAATACTCTGAAAAATACGTGTAGGTTTTCCAAGACGAACGCCCAGGCTCAAGTAAACTTGGACGGTCACCTAATTGGCTTCACTGACAGGGACATGGATTTGTATGTTGAGTCATTACACTATAATTTTAGCTAGCTATCTAGTTCAGCTTTTTATATGATATAACCTCAATAATTAGCTGTTACAATTATTTCCAAGTCTATAAACCTTCCTGGAGCCGAGCCACAAGCTTAAACATGCTCTGTTTACTAGCAGCGGGGTACCTTTCTGCTCTTGACTATTATGTCATTGACTTACAAAAAAAATAGGACGAGTTATTAATGTAAACAATACGAGCCGCCAGTATGTGAGGAATGAATGGTGAATATGTTGTTGTATGGGATGACTTTTTTTTTCTAAGAAATTTCTTTCTAATATTAGGGTGCGTCTTTCAAGACGCAGCATCTTGTAAGCCGGAAAATACGGTAATTAGTAAGACTTGTATCATTGAATCATTATTATCTCAAAAAAAAAAAAAAAAAAAATTCTAAATCTAAAAATATTTTCTGGCTTTGAATAACCTGCAAAGGGTTGATAAGACGTAGAAAACGAATCACTGAAATAATAATTATCTCCACAAACATGTCTTTTAGATTTGTTTACATTCTCTGGGATATAAATGTATAGAAATAACGTGACCACAAAGTCAGGGTTCAGTTTATATATTGCTTGTAATACATATTTGACCCCCCTCTTTATATCCACTTTATAATTTGTTTATCAAATTCTTATTAGGTATGAATCCCCCTGTACTCCCTCCAGCTACGGGTTAATTAGTAAGACTTGTATCCCTAAACCATTATTATCTCAAAAATATATTCTTACAATTGAAACATATTTTCTGGCTTTAAATAACCTGAAAAAGGTTGATGAGACGTAGGAAACGAATCAATCAAAAATCAATAAAAAAAATCTACGGATGAGGAGTGGACGCTCTCCAACAGTACTAATGAAAAAAGACTTAAATACTGAGGAGGGTGCTGCAGCAGTGAGGCGAATTGTGGCCAGTTTAACTTATGAGTTACTATGGGTGTTAAAACTCAATGAGGGCAGTAATAATCGTAATAATGACCAGGGACCCCAGGCGTTGTTCCAGGAAAATATAAAAGTATAGGAGGAAATTTTTAAATCTTTTTCTGAAAACGATTTTCATGCAGTGCATAAATGAAACAAATACAACAATTTAAATATCTGCGAAGCGTTTTAACAGCGGAAGGAAAACTCCACAATGAAATCCGATGGAGCATTGGGATAGAGAAAGATGCTTTCCAAAAGCTAAGCAAAGTATTAAGAAACAGGAAAATATCGTTAGAAACAAAGAAAAGAGTAATGAATTGTTGCGTGATAGCTGTCCTCCTATATGACAGTAAATGCTGGACAATCCCCCCACAGATGAAGAAGAGACTTGACGCAACAGAAATGTGGTTCTACAGAAGCATGCTGAGAATAACATAGACCGAACCTGTGTGCAACGATGAAGTTTTAGAGAAAATAGAAACCAAAAGGAAACTTATACCCAAAATCAGGGTGAAACAGTTGAAATTTCCAGGACACATAATGAGGAAAGAGAGCTTGGAAAATTTGATACCCACAGGACAAAATGACTTCTATTAATCTACAAAGGTTTTGTATACCAGTTCCGCTTATCCAATATTTTTTTTTAACTCCAATTACCCCCTCGTACCAATTTACCCCCCAAGAATGTAATTATTTGATTGCAATACCGATCATAACGGCGACAAACTAATTCTACTTACAATGACATCTGGTGACCTTAGAGGTCGACTTTGACATTAACTACCCTAATCTAATTCAGCTTTTTATATGATGTAACCTCAGTACTTAGCTGTTACAAGTATTTCCAAGACTATAAACCTTCCTGGAGCCGAGCCACAAGCTTAAACATACTCTGTTTACTAGCAGCGGCGGGAGACTTTCTACTCTTGACTAGTATGTCATTGCCATACAAACAAAATCAGACCAGTGATTAATGTAAACAATACAAAGCTTGTCGTACATCAGAGCAAACCAAATATCTCCCCGGAATATTTTACCTAAAATTCTTTGATTTAGCTAAAAATGGCATATCGTATTCTTTGATGATATACAGTGGCCTAAAATAGGATCCGAGTTCAACATTTTATAGCTTATAGTTCTAAATATCGGTTATCTTTGCGAAAAAGGTTTCCCTGGGAATTTCTGTTTGGTAGTGTTATCTGAACATTAGAAAAGAAAGAAAGAAAAAAGAAAGAAAGAAAGAAAAAAAGAAAGAAAGAAAGAAAAACATATACATACAACAGAGTGATGTAGATATGAAACTGTGGTATTATTTAATTACAGAATACAGTGGACAGGTTTTTCTGTTTTACAGATGGAGGGGAACAAATGTTTTCGGATGAAAGGGTTCATTCGACACTGGGTGTGACTCTTGAAGCTGCGTCCCAGAAAACTTCGCCAAATTGGTTATTTGTTTCCCGGCGGGAAATAAGCAAGGGAGGTAATTAGACGTAGACGTTTTGGTCACAAGAGAATTAGAAAAGTGTTTTCTCATTGTGTCGAACAATTTAAATTGTTTTTACAGCGGAGGCTGGTCGAAATAAAATATGTGGTTAAAAAATATCGGTTAGTTGTAAAAAAAGGAAAAAAAAAAAAAGATAAAAAAAGAAAAAACTACTTGGAGCGATAGAAGAAATATTTTTTTTTTCGTTTCACTTCAAACTAGGCGATAATGTTACTAAGACGCAAGGGGGTTACTAGGATTGGAAGATAATGAGATGACTTTAATGAAGAGAAAGGACAATAAAAGTACAGATATGAGATAAAAAAGGAGATAACGATTGACGTTGCATTTCAATTTTTGAAGATTTTAGGTGTCAGAGAAGCAAGAACCCGGATGGAATTCTAAGAAGGTAGAAGTGAGAGGGAAGGAACTATTAGAATAGAACTTACGGTTACAATTAACTATGTCAATAGTAAAATGAGATTTCGTAGCCAATCTTGTAGAACACTTATGCGGTCGAGGTACCAAGGGAGAAAGCTCGTATGAACTACTGCCATGAAAATTATTTACATTGTTCAGACTGTTGTCCTCATTTTTATTGCCACATTTACGACGTTTCGGCCGTTGTACGATCCGGCCTTCTTCATGCGATTGGAATTTCGAACTGAACACATCATTTCGTTCACCGGGGTAGATTGTTCTAGTTCCACGCGCCATGCCTCATGTTTCAATTCACTCTCCGAATTTTTGTTCACCGCTACAGTAGTCAGGTATTGAACTCAGAACTCTTTGGGTCAAGTCACTAGACAAACCAACGCTTTTATCCACTGGGCCATGTGTTGGAATGTCGTGAATATGACAATAAAGATGAGGACAACAGTCTGAACTATGTAAATAATTACAATACCTCATCTCAGAAATGTAGACAGATATTGCCATAAAAATATATATAGAAAAGGCAGAGGGAAGCCACGTTGCAGTGATGGGAAAGTAACTAAAGTCGAGATGCCAGATTAGGACTGATAACATTACAGATTCTTCTCCGGGTTTGCCTAGATATATAGCAGGACCACTAGACTAGATATGGCAGCCATATTCCATGCACGAATGAATGGTAGTTTTATATATGTGTAAAATGGATTCTGACGAGAAAAATTTTCTGGCGCTATACAATCAACCAACTTTCCTAGCAGTAGACCTAGCTGTCGATTCAATAATATCCTTCGACTTTATGTCAATGGGAAACGGAAGGGAAATTTTCGTTGTTTCTAAATGAATTTCATTTATTTAGAGACTGCAAAAACTTTCCTTCTAAGCAGATAAAAAAAGTATGCTGTTGTTATATGAAGCCTTATCTTGATTTAACAGCGTGTGCTCATTTACAAATGTGCAAGATTAATTCTAACAAGAGAAATTGTCTGGTACTATAGAGTAAGCCAACATTCTTAGCAGCAGATACAACAATTGATTAAATATAATCACACTATGTCCGTAGAAAGGCATAATGGGTTGCTCTCCTGGAGGTTAGCATCAGCCATGCTGACGGAGAGCAAAAATGTTCTCTATGATGATTAAAGAAGGCATTTTTAAATAAAGGAATTATAAAGACATGGAATCGCTATTACAATGATACGATTTCTATTCGTTATTGTGTTTATTTCTCTATCGCAGTAAACAGTACATATGGTAGTACATTGTAACTTAATAATAATGTCAGATCTGGGATAATAATGATCCAATTTTTGCATATTTGTGCTGGCTACAAAAGCTGAACAGATAGTCATATCAACAGTAAATTGGAAAAATATGAAGATATAAATAACTACTGCAATATTAAAGCATTTTCCAGCGCAAATATGCAGCTTAATATATCAGATCTACATTCGTGCTCACCCCGGTAATAATGATCCTGCATTTGTCTTTCGTTACAAAAGCTGAAAAGAAAGTAATATCACCATTGAAAGTGAAAAAAAAAAAAATATTACGACATTAATATTTGTGCCTTGTTGAAGAATAAAGCCTTTTCCGTTCAATTTGCAAATTAATAATAAGAGTTCAGGTTCTGTATTTGCGCTCGCCACGATATTAATGATCCAATTTTTTTAATGTTTTTGTAATGAGAGAATACACTTATCACGCCGGGTAAATCGGACATGTACCTGTTTGGCGTGTAAATCCAACATGTCCGACGTTACAAGAGAGCGGCGATGTCACGCGTAGTCGCGAGGAGCGGCCATTTGCAATCGTTCCACTACGCATGTGTGACGCTATTTTCTCAATTCGATCGGATCTTTTTTAGTGTGACTGTTAGACGGTGCGGTTGATTTCTAGCGGTTTTATATTTGTATTGGGATTTTTGACATTGGATCTGTATTTTTTTTCAGGATTTTTGCGATTTGATTGTTTTGTTTTAAACCCAAGCTATCTTTGTAACAGTTTTTATTTGTTACAATAGCTGAAAGAAAATCTTATGTCAAAATTAAAAGAGGGGAAAACCAAACTTGCCGTATAAAATAATGATAGCCTTTAAATAATAATACCTTTTGCTTTGAAAAAATATTTTCGTTATATACTTTTGCCTTGAAATAAAAAAAAAACAAACTTTGTTACAAAATATACAGATCTAATAAATTAAATAATATTTCGTGAAATGCACGAAATATTGTTTTACGGAAAATTTGCTAGCCTTTCGTTTCTTTTCATCTTCCATGAACATTTTTCACCTTTTATTAAAAAAAGGGAATTTTCTAAGGATGTACTAGTGGTGTATTGGAGAGCGCGGTTCGAATTCCAGTCGGGTTCGTTACATTTACTTCCGCACACATATGCTTGAGAAAAGTATGAATCAATCTTCTCTCCCCAACTATGAGCTAAATTCTAGGACTTGAATCGGGAGGAATCATTATTATTCTAAAAAAAAAAATTCTTAATACAATATTCAGTCACGAGAAAAAGGTTATTCTTACAAACTAAAATAGGTTTTGGCTTTAATTAACACACACAAATATACACACATACCTATACATATATTAAATATACAGTACTATTAAACATATAGCTGGAAACATTATTTTTTTTTAAAAAACGCATAGCTGGCAACATTATTTTTACCAAAAAAAAAAACGCATAGCTGGCAACATTATTGTTTCAAAAAACGTATAGCTGGCAACATTATTGTTTCAAAAACGTATAGCTGGCAATAATTATTTTCCCCAAAAACGTATAGCTGGCAACATTATTTTTCCGAAAACATTATCTGAAGCCTTGTTGTTGGACGTAGTTTATCGTCATACCCAGGACGCGGATGTAGTTTATCGTCATACTCAGGACGTGTGTGTATATATATATATATATATATATATATATATATATATATATATATATATATATATATGTGTGTGTGTGTGTGTGTGTGTGTGTGTGTATTAATGTAACTGTAGAAATAACGACGCCTGTCTACTTAAGGGCAGGTGCCAACAGGAGTTTGTGGTTTACAAAGTCGAAATATACAGAAATAAACCGAATAATATTGATAAGAACCCCAAATTTTACATGTGATCCGCCCAAGGTAACTTCAAAAAACGTTACTACAATCATTTAAGCAGCTTTAATCATAAAACTTACAAACAGAGTACCAGCCTGTCTACAGATATATGGAATATAAAACAAGAAGATGGTAGTGACCCCTTTTCAAAGTGGGAAATATTTAAAAAAAATTGCCATAAATATAAAGCAGAGGACATATTTTGTTCGTTATGCATGGAGGAAAAATTAGCAATCGCCACCTACAATGAACCTAATAATTTATTAAATCAAAGATTTGAGATTCTAAATAGGTGTAAAGCATAGGAAATCCTGGTTATTGAAATAGAGGCTTTTTTTTTTTTTTTTTTTGTCGTCTTCTGTCACGTGGTTTTATACTTATTAGTATTTTAATGGTTTTATCAATAAATACTGTTTCGTCATTTTCTTTTTTAGCCAGCTTACCTTGAAGATCCGTTTAGGTGAAAGCAAGATAGGTTTACCTGGCTCTTTAGGATTTATTTCATATATATATATATATATATATATATATATATATATATATAGCCGAGAAAAATAACAGCACACGTGGCCTGACGATTGCATATAGCATGAAACAGACTGTCGCCTCTAAGTGTTGACTTCTATGTTCACTTTTATATTTACATACGCTCTATCTCTGATATTGAGCACTTTATTCCATAAATATAGCACACCTTAAGACTATATTTCTTTATATATATATATATATATATATGATTATTAAATAATAATGATATAATAATAATTACTCTTACGAATTATCCCACAACTGGAAGTGATGAAGTGGATTCATAATTGAACAAATAAATAAACAAAGGTTGGAGAAGAAGAAGAAGAAGAAGAAGAAGAAGAAGAAGAAGAAGAAAAAAGAAGGTGGAGAAGAAAAGAAGAAGAATCAAAAGAAAAGAAGAAGAAGAAGAAAAGAAGAAGAGGTAGAAGAAACATCAGAAGAAAAGAAGTACAAGAAGAACAAGAACAAGAAGAAGAAAAAAGAAAGATGAAGAAAAAAGCAGCAGCAGAAGAACAAGCAGATGAAGAAGAAGAACAACAAGAAGAAGAAGAAGAATAAAAGATGTTGTGAAGAAAAGAAGAAGAAGAAAAGAAGAAAAGAAGAAGCAGAAGAAAAGAAGAATCAAAACAGATGTAGTAGAATAGACAAGGAGAGAGAAGAAAAGAAGAATCAAAAGAAAAGAAGTAGAAGAAGAAAGAAGAAGAAGAAGAAGAAGAAGAAGAAGAAAAGAAGAAGAAGAAGAAGAAGAAGAAGAAAAGAAGAAGAAGAAGAAGAAAAAAAAGAAAAGAAGGTAGAAGAAAAATCAGAATAAAAGAAGTACAAGAAGAACAAGAACAAGGAAAAGAAATAATGAAAGATGAAGAAAAAACAGCAGCAGAAGAAAAGAAGGAGAATAGGAGAAGATATGAAGAAAAGAAGAAGAAAAAAGAAGAAAAGCTGTAGAAGAAGAAGAAGAAGAAGAAGAAAAAGAAGAAGAAGAAGAAAAATGCGATCAAATGTAAAAGAAAATATTTGATAATAATGGGAACTGAACGGGTATTAAGAAGAGATTCTGTGGATAATGAAAATAAAAATGTAAAAAAAAAAAAATAAAAGAAATGATGGCATAAGAAGCTAAAGTGTTCGAAAAGAAAGTACAAATGTTTGGCAGGCGAACGTTAGACATGATTTAGCCGTAAAACTGATGACAAGAGATAACTGAAGCTGGAAAGAGTAGAGAGCTCAGTCTCATCAAAATATAGGGTTACTTAGTTGAGCTTTCATTGGACGTCCATTTGCAAAAAAAACCTTCTTTTTTTCTTCTTTTATACTTTTCTCTCATTCCATTCTTTTTATCACTTAGCTTTAACTCCTGGCAGTGATTGATTAACTCCTGAATAAAAATCACCTTCTCACTTTCCATCATTAGTTTATCTATTTCTATTCGCTCTCAAAAATCACCCCCGGACCCTCTTTATCAATTGAGATCCACAATTTACCCCCCCCCCAGTTTCTTTTAATCTATACACTTACCTATAAACCGCACTCTCTCACTGCCAATGAGTTGAAATGCTGTGGGTTGGTTTTCATCCGAGAGAATTTACGGCCAGCTTCCATCTTTGTTTTACGCAGTTAACGGAAACTGTCAGTTAATTTCGCTGGAATTAACAGAAGGATTTTTAGAATTTTTATTTTTATTTTTTTTTTTAGAGACGATTACTTTTGACACGTTTCCGGTTAATGTCCGTTGAAAATCTACAATATTTGTTTATTGGCAAACATTATATCCAAACTAACAGGGAAGCCTCTAGATTTATGACGTGGTTAGCCGTGGAAGTCAATCTTAGATAGGTATATCTTTCCAGCATTTATCTATCGTTCCTAGTTGCTAATATAATTGTAAGGAGCAATTGGTTTTATTTTATGCGGATTCACGAAGCCAGTTCGATTAGACGACAGTGAAATCTTTATAAAATAACAAGCAATTAGTCAGATATTTAGAGCTGGTTCTCTTGTATAAACTTGGTCTAGAATTTCTCATGTTTTTTTTGGGTTTTTTTCGCACTAGACGAAGAAATACCTTAGATCTTAAAAAAGAAAAAAAAAATGTAATAATAATAACAAAAAATTGCAATATGAGCACTGGTAAAAATGGTTGCTGAGACATTAGGTTTATAAATCCCAGAAGGGGACACATGGTCCAGTGGATAAAGAAGTTAAAACCAGTGACTAGACCCAAAAAGTTGTGAGTTCAATACCAGGCCACAGCAGTGATGAAAAAAAATGAGAGAGTTGAGTTAAATGGAAATAACTGGAAGAGGCATGGCAGGTGGAACTAGAACAAACTACCTCGGTGTAAGAAATAAAGGGTTCGATTCGAAATTCCAATCACCTGAAGGAGGCCGGAGCGTACAACGGCCGAAACATTGTGAATATGGCAATGAAGATGAGGGTAACAGTCTGAACAATGTAAATAATACAAATAATCGTAATACTTCATCTCATAGATATAGACAAATATTGAAAGCCGGAGCGTACAACGGCCGAAACATTATGAAAATGGCGATGAAGATGAGAATAACAGTCCGAATAATGTAAATAATGCAAGTAGTCATAATATCTCATCTTAGACAGATACTGAAGGCCGGAGAGTACAACGACCGAAACGTTGTGAATATTGCAATGAAGATGAGGATATCTTCCCGAATAATGTAAATAATCCAAGTAACCATAATATCTCATCTCAGAGATCTTAGGTTTTCGAATTTTATATATATTTTTTATTGTTGGTGCAATTAGTCAACTGAAGTGTGTTGTTTACATGCCTGCAGATGAAGGTCTGAGCTAACAAGATTAATTCCATATGAAATTACAGCAACACCGTTGACTGCACACCGGTACATTAATAGGTCCGCAACCTTACGAAACAAAAAATCACAATCTACTTAATTCTTGTCAAGTAGATTAGAAGAGAAAAGAGAATTTAATGGGCAAGGAAATCCTCGACAGGTGAATTTACTGTATGACAACCCCTGTCGTCAATTTGCAAACAATCGTAGAGTTGGAAAAGAAACCTCTTTTGCGTAAAAGGGATGGTGTAAACCAGTAACCTTCAGACTGTCACAGAATAATTATAGTAGCTTAGCAGTACCCTAACTCAAAAACCTGACCCGACTCTAGGCGTAT
>OZ010578.1:117358544-117486044 GCA_963932145.1 Acanthosepion lycidas | reverse complement strand
CATCAAATCGGTGTTGAAAAGTTCATAGTCATTGTCATATTAGTTAAGAGAGAGAGACAGAGAGAGAGAGAGAGAGAGAGAGAGAGAGAGAGATTGTGTCTGAAGACAAGATTTTAAAACTACGATTCATCTTTAAAGGATTCCTTTCGACATAAACTATTTTAACGATGAGGAAACAAAAGTATTCAGGTTTAACTGGAAGTCTTCATGAGAAACCCTCAAAGAAAATACATAATAAGTTGCGCGAGTGGGCACACATAGACACACATACACACACATACACGCACACCTGAGTACACACACTCATATGCACAGACTACCAGAAGCGAAGTGCCAATTACGTCACTGAAATAAAACTCTTGAAATATTTGAGGGCGTTTCCCCATATTCCATTATTCGCTTCTATGAGCTTAACCAAATCCATCGTCGATTTTTTAAAGTACCATAATCCGTTCAGAAGGCAAGCGATACTGGTTCGCCACAGGTCTCCTTCAATTTATTATCTCTGGATTGTCATGGCTGCTTAGGCAAAATAACGGAGTAGTTTCCCCGTTGAATTCACGATGGTTTTGAATTTCGCAGTCTTGCTTCTCGTGAACCGGTTGTCATCCAAGGCTAAAGAGTTCAAGCTACTGTTTAATCCATAGGTGGGAAAAAAGATGTATTTTCTAAGGTTATTTTGACGACATAAAGAGGGGAAAAATAGGGAGAAAACAGAAGAATTAAAAAAATCAAAACGGTATCAATAAGTGTATGATGACCCTTAATAAAATATTCTGAAATCAACTTAAAGTTAAACTTGCTGAGCTGAAATGGTTTACCTTAGAACAATCGTCGTTAAAATAAGCTCACCGTAAAAACAAACTTTTCCCTAATGTAGTCAGTGCGATCCTTATTAGGTAGCCCACACTTTTGGGTTTATGCTAGACAAGGTTAAGCTACTAACCGAAAATTAATTTTTGGATAAGAGCAATTTTGGTAGAAGGCTATAATCATGTTGAGGTTTTTCAGGCTATTACGTTAACCATCACAATTAGACACGTCAGTTGTCTCCTGCAATGCACATTCCCTCGAAAATAACATTCTGTCTTTTGTTAACTGGAGCAAGAAATAGCTTGTAAATTTTAATATCTTCAAAACAAAACTGCTTATTTTACTCTCCTTTTCCATCTTCTTCTTCTTCTTCTTCTTCTTCTTCTTCTTGAGTCTCTTTAAGACATAGGCGATCATGGCTCTCCATAATTTCTTCTCCTTTGTAGTTGTTAATTTTTGTTTTATTGTCATCTCTCCTAAATTATACTCCGCCATCCAGTTGCCAGAGCTCCCTAGGTAGGTTATGCGTTGTTTTTCTTCGTCCTACTTGCCTTCAATCAGTCCTGTGAGCGTAGAGAACAATTGTTACCTTCGATCAGTATGCCTGATGCCAACGCTCCAGGAGAATGACTCTTTTACGCCTAACGCGGTCTCAATTTTTCCACTGATATGAAGTGGCGTGATTATATTTAACCAACTGTTAAGTCTGCTACTCGCAGAGTTGGTTCACTGTGTCGAGCCACTTTTCTTGTCAGAATGCATCTTACACATTTATAAATCTACCATTCATCCATGCATGGAATATTGCTGACATACTTCGGCTGGGTTTCCTGGTATATATCTCAAGATTTTTGACATAATCCAAAGAAGGGTCTGTCATTTTATCGGTCCTGGCCTGGCATCCCGACTTCAGTTACATTCCCATCGACATGACCGAACTTCCCTCTACAAATAATTTAATAGCAATTGATGTAATTAGCTCTTCTCTTTGGTGCATAGATCACGTGAATTTAAGCGTACGACTAGATTGGCAGTTAGGTCTCATCGTTTAACTTTTGAAATAGCGAGATGCAACCGTAATATCTATTCTATTACTGTCTTTTCTGTCATTTCTCGCCTGTGGAACTCTTTCGGTTCCTTGATTCCTCGTCGCCTACGACGTTCAAAACTTAAAATGTAACATCAATCATTATGTCTTCCGTTCTTTTATTGTCCTTTCTCCTCACCAAAGTTTTTCTATTCTCTTTCGCTCTCAGTAACGCCTGGAAAATTAGTGGCATTTTCGCCTTGCTTGGGGTGAAATGGATAAAAAATATCGATGGCATACTTTCAAATTTAAACAAATTCTCCCCATTTGAAATGTCACGAGGCATTTTCACGCTCAGTAACAAATATATTTTTGCGGAACACTATCTATCTATCTATCTATCTATCTATCTATCTATCTATCTATCTATCTATCTATCTATCTTATTCTTTTCATATCTATCTATCTATCTATATATCTATCTATCTATCTATCACATTGTATTCATTTTATGTCTTATTTTTTCATTTCTATCTATCGCATTATTTTAATTTCTATCTATCTATCTATCTATCTATCTATCTATCTATAAACAAAACAATTTTGTGTAGTATTAGATATTTCGAATGTAATATAAAATGACGTTATTTTTTTAATCATTTCATTGCAATCTATCTATCTATCTATCAAAGTCTCTTCATATCTATCTATCTATCTATCTATCTATCTATCTATCTATCTGTCTATCTATCTATCTATCAAAGTCTCTTCATAGCTATCTATCTATCTATCTATCTATCAAAGTCTCTTCATATCTATCTATCTATCTATCTATCTATCTATCTATCTATGCAATTCTTTTCATTTCGATATATCTATCTATATACTTCAGGTGACTTTTCTGCATATCTATTCTTGGTTTTAATTTAATATGGTCAGGCAGTGCGTAACAATATTGGCGGATGCAGTAAGGCAGAGAAATACAACACACAGGAGTTGGTCTAATAAAATCCTGAATAAAGAAAATAACATAAATAAAAACAATCAACTCATAAGTACTGATAAATATTCAATTAAATACAACGGCTTTACCTACTGAGCCAACGTCCCTGTGCCGCTCGTGAAGACAATCGGTCGCTCAAGGGTTAACGTACACATTAATTGCGCTGAAAACGTTGTTGGTGGCTTTGGTACTTTGAAGGTAAAAGGGTAAAGTAAAAGGTCTTTGAAAACACATGCAGGCTTTAAGAAAATATTGGTAAACAATATTCTTGAATAATAGACCCTAGCATGTTGGTTTCCAAGTAGAGAATTTTGTGCCACGCACAGCTGGCCTTCAAGACATTACCGTTTATTCCAGATCTCATCTAAACAAGTTTCACTTTCCCAAAACAAAACACATAGTAAAGGTGATATGAGAGAGAATGAAAGATAGAGAGAGAGAGGGGGAGGGATAGAAGGGTCAGAATAAAGTAAAAATTGGATAGAGAGAGAGAGAGAGAGAAAGAAAGAAAGAAAGACAGAGACATAGAGAGAGGTAAACCTATTGTGGAAGAGGTAAATGAGAGTGATAGAAATTGATTAGTATCTGTCTGTGTGTATGAGAGAGAGAGATAGAGAGAGAGGAGAGAGAAATAGAGAGAGACATAAAGAGAGGAATAGAGATCGAGAGAAAGATAAAGAGAAAGACTGAGGTGGGCAAAGAAAAGCAATTAAGAAAGTGAGTGAGCTAGAGATACTAGAGTGATATATATATATATATATATATATATATATATATATATATATATATATATATATATATCATTTATTCAAATAATATAACATAAACATGTTATAACATCACTATAAAAATAGCCATTTCCTTTCAACACTTCTGGTGTCTTATCAAGTGATTGTGTTGATTCAACCATAACTTAAAACTATATTTTAAAACACGCACGCACGCACACACACGCGCACACGCACGCACACACACACACACATATATATGTTGTGTATTTAGGTAGCAATCCTTCATTTATACATGTTTTGTTAAACACGACAGACAAGATACTTCGATTAAGCTTTTTATTTAATTTTTCTTGTGTTCGAACAAGTGTTTTCTTTTTTGGACACTGAGTGTGTAGAAACTGTCCAAATGTTCTATAATTCCGAGCGCTTTCGGCTATACATTTAGCCATTATCAAGGATGATTTTATTTTTCAGTTTAATTGGATTTATGTGTTTTGTCTATGCTTCTAGAGTTATAGGGAAGTTTTAATTTCCGAACACTGTCAGCACATTGTGGCCGTGTTCGTAGTTACTATTATTAAGTGTTGTTTTTTTTCTTTTTATTATTAAGGCTTCCATTATTTTTAATCTTTTTTTAATTGTAAATGAGGTTATTATGTTTGTATTTTCTACTAGTATGTTTCGGATGGAGTCTTGTAAGTTTGCGTATGTTTAAATGGATTCTAATAGAACTATGGTCAGATAGGTGTAACGTAAGTCGTCTGGATAGGTATGTAGTAGTGTGACCGATGTAATTATTTATGATTTCGGTTTGATCAGGAACTCAGTTCCTTAAGGGGCATTTGAACTCATAGATAATGTTCGTTCTTTGTAATTTTGACTTAGTTGGTGTGTTGTTATTTTTGAGGATAAGGTTAGCTGTCTTAAATATTTGTAGTAGATAATCAATTTGATTTTTTGTTTGGTTAATTGAGATAGTGTATTTCTTTATACTTCTAAGTGAAGATTCGTCTTGTTTGTAGTTGATGTGTATTTAGTTGTTGTAGAAAATATTTATGTTATTTTGTAAGATAATAATTTTTAATAATTTTCTTTTGCGGTTAGTTTGAATTTAACGTGGGTTATAATTGATTGGTTGATCAGGATAATTTTGATTTTTATAATTTTGCTTTTTTTTTTCTTCAAAATTAATCGTTCACTTGCCAGTATATTTACAATCGCCTGAGGAGACACTTCGTTATGTGTTGAAACAGGATTGCAATTCTGTAGCGATGCTCACATGTTTTTGTTGTAATGTCCTAAAATTAATTATATATATATATATATATATATATATATATATATATATATATATATTCTTTGGACTCTCCCGTCGACTCCGACGTATGAGGTTTCGACAACTTTTTAATGACCTTTATGCTTGAATCTAGAATGACATTTCAGACCTGCTAATGACTTGCAAAGAAAACCACAGATTGGGCAAGCATGTGAGCAAAGAGGGTGCACTTCTCTGGCACCCTCTGAGGCTTTTTTCCTTTCTCTTGCTTCACGGAGCTTGACAACGTTTGCCGCCGAAAAATTCCCGATTCCAGTGTAAGTTACACTTTTCCAAGCTTTGCGATCCAAGGCAGTATTTTCCAAATCAGAGTGTGCAATATTTGCAGCTGCAAGGTTACTCTTCAGCTTATCTTTAAACCTGAGCAAGGGTCGGCCAACATTCCGTTGACCACCTTCAAGCTGGTTGTACATGAGAATCTTTGGAATTCTATCATCTTGCATCCGTACAACATGACCGGCCCATCGTAACTGTGCCCTCATGAGGAAGCTCTTAACTCCGTCAATGTTACACATCGTTAGAATTTCGGCATTGGATTTTTTGTCCTGCAGGGTTAGTCCACAGATTGCTCGGAGACATCCTTAAAAGAATTGCCCTCTCGTGAGACGGATATATATATATATATATATATATATATATATATATATGTGTGTGTGTGTGTGTGTTTGTAATTGGGTGTATATAAGAGCATACTTTAGAATAAAGTTTGTTGGTGGGAGGAGGAATCTACTTCTGTATTTGTTTGGTGTGACACTCATACGCATAAATACACATTGGTTCACACAAACACATCCCTATAAACAATCCGAGGCTAGGCGCAGATACATATCCATACGTTTGGTGATCATATTCAGGTGTGCAATGAACTGTAGGTTAAATATATTAACAGCAGCTTATAAATATTAACATAAAAATTTTACAACAATCACTTTTCACTTTGGTCCTGGCAATTATCATGTGCATGAAACTCAAGTGTTCTGCTAAACGGGGTAGAAGAAATGTACAGATATTAACATATATATATATATATATATGCGCATCTATGTGTATCTATATATGTACGCTAATATATGTACGATTATGTCTATATGTATCTATCCCCATACCTTGTTTCATACGTTATGAAGCGAAGGTCTCTGTAATACTAGATGTGCCCATAAATTCTTATGCAAATTATTGACTCGAAGAACAAAATGGCTTGCTAAATTTTCTTCTATTATTTATTTGAAACTTTTCAAAGAGACTCCTCTAATTACAGAAAGCAATTAATCATTGCGTGCCGTCAACGCCATCTGGCGGCGAAAAACGCTGAAACACTATAATGTTTATGTTAAATTACGGAAAAATTTAAACTTGCACGAATCTGGGTTTAATTATACGCATCTATGTATTTTTTACACAGATTTCTCTGAAGCAGACAATTTACAACTCCCAGAATACGATTACGAAGACAAACGCACACATATTCATATATGCAAAACACCCACACAACAAACTCATATATATATATATATATATATATATATATATATATATATATATATATATATATATGAGTGTGTGTGTGTGTCTGTGTGTGTGTGTGTGTGTGTGGTATTGATATAGGAGGAAAGAACCTTTAGATTGATAATCCTTACTTCTTTAGTATTTTTGATTTTATTTAAAAAAAAACAGTGCTCGATACAAAAGGGGAGCCTAAATTATAATTACTTTTTAAAAATATGATTCCATCACGACACAGAAATTATTATGTTTCAAAATTATAAATAAGTAAATCATTTCGTTGCTTAGTTATTCCAAACATCGTTTGGGGATGAAACTGTCATTCAAAAATTAAGGTTTAATATTGAAATTAAACTTGAATACGTATGACTAGTTTCGAAACATCGTATTTTTTTTGTTGCGATCGGCATGTATCAATATGGTGTTTTCCTTTCGTCTTTCAATGATAATGTTATTAAGCTTATCAGACAATGCGAAAGGAACTTACTTAAAATAAATAGACAAAACTTGTCTATATTATTTAATGAAACATGCATTAATGAATAATTGCTGCCGAAATATACACAATATATATATATATATATATATATATATATATATATATATATGGAACCATATTTTTAAATTAGTAAATTTATAATATTTATGCTCTGTAGCGATAATTCTTTTGTTTCCACTGAATTTAAAGACAATTTGATGTACGTAGGTCCTTACTTTCCGTACAAACAATTATTTTTATTTCATGGGTGACTTTCGCTGGATTTCGCAATTAATTTCAATTATTCCCAAATTTATTTCCAAGTTGTCTAAATTCTTATCGTACAAAAAAATTCGTACAAAAATCATCGAAAACAATCGCAGTACTGAAAAGTTGGGAATCCAAAATTTCAGGATTGGGGGTCTGGATCCGACCTAGAATGTTTTTAATTTGCTAACAGGGTCAGACTGATTCCAAAATGGTATAATATGTTGGTCTACGGCCTCTGGGAGTAAAGTTGAAAAGGTGTGACACATTGACACACTGACATTCGCATTTATTATATGGATGACGACTCAAACTCCTCTGGTGTCGAGAAGATTGAAACTTTTTTTCTATTCTCAAAATATTCACCAAGTGCCGTAACTCATCAGGGCGGTAGAGGCACCACGTGGAGTCCACCCATAGTAGATGTGATAGGTCTTGGGCAGGATAGCCAAGTTGATGGAAATTCAGAGTTGTCCTTCTGCTAGACCGGTATCCACCCAAGGCTATAGAGCCCAGTCTGTTCTGCTATTTGTCCGTAGCTTTTTGAGGAGAGTTGGATTCATACCTTTCCCAAGAGTATTATAATGACTGGCCACTCGTATTCGAGGACACCTGTCTAATAAGTCGGCTAGGCATTCCGTGTTGCAGAAGCCTGCACAGGCACATTTGTGGTTTTTCAACACCCACAGAGCCCACATGTGGTTTATATTGCAACTATGCTAAGCGGACCTTAGTTACAGTTCTGAGTTATCTAGCCTGATCATCAGTCTGATCAAGGCCAGCGCGGTCAAACCCACAGTCACGATGCAGCACAACTCTCAACGAGTTCCGTCTAACCAATTTCACTCACTAAAGGCTTGTGTCAATTCGTGGTAAGCTTTTTCAGGCACTTTCCAAAGAAGTTGCAAGCGAGAATAGCCACTCTCTGAAATCGACGATAGTGAGATTCAAACCTGAAGGTTCTAACCTCTCGGGCGCGTGCCATGTGCCCGTAAGTGAACGAAATGAATTCGACTGGATAAAGCAAGGTTCATTTACCTTCTTAAGAAATGCCCATTGTTGTAAACGATCCACTTTTCATCACCTGTGGTCGTTCCTTTCAAAAATGGGTTATTGTTTCTTATTAGGTTTGAGTAGGGAATCTCAGATGGAAATGAAGTACATTAAATATCTTTTCCCGTTAAATCGCGAAACACTTAAACATAGTAGCGATTTCAATGAGTTATGTGGAGTATCTCTGCGATGTCCCTTATCGTGTGACCTAGATTTTGATCTTCCAGATAAAAATGTTCCCTTCCAAAATCAGTTGACCGTAGTCAGGATCATCAAATCAATGCGAACGATCCTTTCCTTAGCTGCATAGTATATGCTTTGCAAGGGCTACATAATTTTGAATTCAGAGATTTTTTCTTCTCCTAGGCCGGTTACCATCCAAGGCTATAGAACCCAGTCTGTCCTTCTACTTATCCCCAGCTGTGAAGGGAAGAGAAGTATTTATACCTTTCCCAAAGGTATTAAGACAATTGAATCTAGAGAACTCGACCGGAATTCGAACTCGGCTCTCCGATTCCTCAATCTAAACCGCAATCCATTACTCCACTGTATCTCCTACTTCTGAACGAAGCGAACTATTTACGGACAACACTCTCAGCTATGGTACCATCTCCATAAATGGCGCATATTTATTTTGCCGTTTGTATGGCGATTTTCCTTTCGAGAAATAAGAAAAAAAGAATCAAATGATAAAAGAGCTTCTGATGGTCTTTCATTTCCAACGTAAAAAAACATGTAAAAATCATAATTTACATGCGAATAACATCACAAACCAATACACATATACACTCACTAACATTATGAACACGTCCAGAATGTGCTGACCGTGTTTGGAAAAGTAAAAAAAAAACAACTCTAGATGTATCCATAACAAAAACCTTTACGTTCAGATAACAAATAAAAAATATCCTTAATAACGGCGGAAAGAATAGCCGAAATATTCGAGCACTTTTTACATATTTTATGTCCAGAAAAAAAACAAAAAAACATATATATATATATATATATATATAGATAGATAGATATGAATGCAAGAAAAATTAAGTAAAAATTTGCATCGGGCTTTGTTAATATTAAAAAGTTGTCTATATTTTACTTCCTATTCTGAAAGAATTACGGTTCCTTGTTTTGGTGTGAGGAATCCGGCCCCTAATTTTATAAAACTATTTTCATACACCCTGTCTATATGTGTCTGTGTGTGTGCGGGCGTGTGTGTATATGTATGTATCTCTATTTATATTTATATACTTTGACGTGTAAAGATATACACGGAGACAGATATCAAGAGAGTGTGCTCAAACATTTAAAGCCCCCCGCCCCTAGAACGAATTAGATGCAAATTAGACACATACACAAACATGCACAAACACACCAATATGCACACACATGCGCGTGTGTAACTATAAATATAGGTAAAATTAGTGTATAAAGATACTGAGATAGGAATACAGACATGAATATATACGTAGATAGGAATAGACTGAGATAGATAACAACAGGCTGACACACACACACACACACACACACACACACACAGAGATAGATAGATAGATAGATAGATAGATAGATAGATAGATAACAGAATGAGATAGATAGATAATTAACAGAATTAGATAATTAACAGAATGAAATAGAATGAGATAGATAACAACAGGCTGACACACACACACACACACACACACACACACACAGAGATAGATAGATAGATAGATAGATAGATAGATAGATAACAGAATGAGATAGATAGATAATTAACATAATTAGATAATTAACAGAATGAAATAGAATGAGATAGATAACAACAGGCTGACACACACACACACACACACACACACACAGAGATAGATAGATAGATAGATAGATAGATAACAGAATGAGATAGATAGATAATTAACAGAATTAGATAATTAACAGAATGAAATAGAATGAGATAGATAACAACAGGCTGACACACACACACACACACACACACAGATAGATAGATAGATAGATAGATAGATAGATAACAGAATGAGATAGATAGATAATTAACAGAATTAGATAATTAACAGAATGAAATAGAATGAGATAGATAACAACAGGCTGACACACACACACACACACACACAGAGATAGATAGATAGATAGATAGATAGATAACAGAATGAGATAGATAGATAATTAACAGAATTAGATAATTAACAGAATGAAATAGAATGAGATAGATAATTAACAAAAAGCAATAGATAGATATTTAACAGAATATAAAAGGAAAAGGTATAGACAGATAGAACATAGATATAAATAAACTGAGATAGATAGATAGATAGATAGATATGAATAAACTGAGATAGATATGAACAAAGCGAAAGGTATAGATAGATATGAACAAAGGGAAAGAGACAGATAGATAGATAGATAGATAGATAGATATGAACAGACTGACATAGAGAGATAGATAAATAGGTTTGTTCATTTCCCACTATATACGCAAACATTTCCTATTTAGGTGAAAAGGCGAGGATAAGTGCTTATGTTAGGACTGAACCAGCTTCGTCTATTAATGAAGAGTGACTGACATTTGCAAAGTCAGCATCTTAGAAAAAAAGAAGAAAAGAAAACGAGAAAATGGGCGATAAAACAAAACACCATCGCGAAGAAAAGTGATTGCTTTTACACGCGGCCAGAGGGAGAGAAGTGGCAAGGAAAACTAAATCGCCCAAAATATTATTCCACATTCGCCAAAACACTCATCGGGAACAACAGTAGCATGCCGATGTTCACTCGTAAAAATCAACCCACATTTTTTGGTCCCTGTAAGAGTTGCCAATGAGGGTAACAGCTTTAGCTGATGACGCCCTTTTTACTGTACTAAATATACGGTTCGGGATCTATCGGTTGTAATGAATGAAGTGTGTAATATAATGGTAAGGATAAGTTGTAGGTGAGGATTCTAAGGGAATCTACGATAGTGTTGTACTTGAATCGTTCATCGCCAACTGTTGTAATCGAATAAACGTCGTAACTGTTGTACTTCGTGTTTTCGTCAAAATTCTCCGTAGACCCCATCATAACGGGCTCGTGTTTGTTTACCGCCCCGGGCGAGACTCTGCCCTTTAGCATAGCCTCGTCTGGGTTCGTCTCGGCCCGGATACAAGAGAGTTCAACAAGCATTAAGTGCTTAACGGGTGGCTAAGACCTAAGGCTCAATTCCACTTATTTACATACACGGACGATTCCCAAGCTCCTCACAGAGCGGGATGTGACACAAGGCCGGTTTAATGTGTTTTTTTTTCGAGCCCGTAGTCCCGGGCAAAAATTCCTCGTAGATCCCGTAATAACGGGGTCGAGTTTGCCCTTCCGCAGAGCCTCGTTTGGGTTTCTCCGAAGGCAGAGAGCTCGATAAGCAGTAAGAGGTTAGCGCGTGGCTAAGACCTAATCCTAACTCGGTATTTACCCGAGAAAACTACAGAGCGGGATGTGGCACAAAACCGGTTTAACGTGGGTGTAACCGAGGCCGTAAGCACGGACAAAATTTGCCCATAGACTTCGCATACACGGGGTCGGGTAGCTGTATACCTTCCTAAACGAGGCTCGGCCCTTTGGTATAGCTTCTTCTGGGTTCCTCTCCGCCTGGAGGTAGAGAGTTCGACAAGCGCTAAGAGATTAGCGCGCGGTTAAGACCTAATGCTAACTCCACTTAACTCTACTTATTTACATAAAAGGACGATTTCATTCATTTATATCCTATATCACAGACAGATAATAATTTACACTTGACTTGAAAAGGTTATGGTCACAGTGTTTAGGAGGGCATCCACGCGGGAGTCTGTTCAGCAAATTAGCAGTTCTCGAGAAAAAACAGTCTGAGTGGAATTTTCTCTTTACATTTTGGGATACGGGGGAAACAAATACATTATTTACATTATTCGGGCTATTGTCCTCATTTTGTCGTCATATTTATTACAACGTTTCGGTCGTTGTACGCTCCGGCCTTCTTCAGGTGGTTGGAATGTCGAACTGAAATATAGACAGATACTGGGGGAAATAAGAATGACTCGGTTCTATGGAAATAGCATGGCCCGTTCTAGCTGTAAATATCTGAAAAAAAAAGAACCCATCTGAACATTTGGTATGAAAATAGAGACCGTGTGGCTATTGGCTTTGCGTCAGCGCAAAACAGACGGCAGACTCATCACAAGACCGCGTGGACGATTTTTTACTCTGACACGACTGGAAAGTGATTATTCCATGGTTCCAGTCCAGCTATTACAGCAAATCTTCATTTATATTTTAATCAGACTCTTGCAAAGGTAAATTCGGGCAGAATGAGTCAGGTACTTCTTGGGACTGATTGATTGATTGAGTGATTCGTTTTCTACTGCTTATCATCAACTTGCGGGTTATTTAAAGCTAGAAATATTTTTAGATGATAAGAATTTGGTGGAGAATACTAATGATTTAGTCATACAAGTCTTACTAATTAACTCATAGCTTCGGACAGGAAACGTGAATTCATACCTTTCCCAATGGTATTTGCGGGTAAGTGAATATAACAAACCCAGCGGGAATTATAACTCAGCTCTCCGATTAACAATTCTGAGCCTTTATTCATCCCACCACCCGCACATCCAAGCTTACATCACCTGGTATTCCCAAGCAGGCATCCATCTAACCAGGCTCGACGTTGCTTAACTTCGGTGATCATACGGGAACTGGTGATGTGTCTGTAAGCCAAACTGGAGCGATAGAATACTTTTCTTAGTATCTTCGGCAATGGATTGTATATGGGTTTCGCTTGAGGTCTTTAGTGAAACGAGAACCTGTAGACCTTCAAATGAGAGAGCCTTGTTGAGAATAGAATCGATCTACGTAACGACAAGAAGCTCTAATCAACTCTGAATTAGCTAAGTATCTCAACTCGCAGGTTTTTTTTTGACCAAGCATCACATATGAGGCAGACGAGGCCCGCTGGTACAGTTAGTATGACGTTTGCCTCAAATCGTAACTGTCCGAGTTTCAATTATCAGTAGTGGATGCGCACTACTGATGAGTCCCAAATATAGTACGAAACGGCTGTCCAGTGCTTTCTGCATTCTGTTGAGGTTCCTTATAGACTCGATAAATGACTTTTATATATATATATATATATATATATATATATATATATATATATGAATATGAATAAAAATGACATTAGGAAAACTGGTAATTGCTGAAGCGTTTTGTATTTTGCTTTGATAAAGTCCACATTGGACGAAACGCGTCAGCAATTATCAGTTTTCCTATTGTCATTTTTATTCATAAATATTGTCTTTTCTACTGGTTAAATCGGAGGAATTTTCATATATATATATATATATATATATATATATATATATATATATATATATATATTAAAGAAAAAACAGACCATTTTAAGGTTCCTAAAGAGCTTTTTAATACATCGAAAAAATAAAAAAAATAAATAATTGCCATTTTTTATGTATAACTAAATAAAAAAATGTATAACTAATAAAAAAACCTTTTTATGTCTGTTCGTGTATGTATAAGTAGATATAATACACCTTTTACACATGTACGTATACACTCAAACATACAGCTTGCCAAAAATGTATACACACTTCGGAAAAGGAAAACCTTGTATAGATATTGTAATATTAAATTTATTCAGATATCACAAGATTAATACAAGTTACCTTTGGACACTACATTAACAAGAGATGCTCAAAATGGTGGCGTTTAGTTTCCAGACATTTATTGCTACAGCGAACTACTGCTTGGGCCACATGGGCCAAAGTGACCTGTCGGGTTGCTTCATATGCATATACAATTTCTTGCATAATGTCCGCCAATGTAATGCCATCTTCCAAAAAAAAAGTGTACTAGAGTACACAGTGTTATCGCAATTTCATAAAACTACGAAATAAAGACGGATTATATATAAGGGTGTTTCTTTCGGATCAAAGTAAATAAATCACAGTTAGTGGTGAAAATTTATTTATTTCTGTGTTGGATCATATTATTTAAGTTAGGGCAACTATGTGTGAAAAGTAATATCGCCCAAATGCCGCCAAATCTGAAAGAAAAAGAAAAAAACTCATTAGACGCTTAAAATTAATTCACATTTAAAATCGTTCCAAGTTATTTGAACACCCTTTACAAGGTTTTTCTTTCCTGAAGTTTGAATACAGTTTTTGGCGAACTCTCTCTCTCTCTATATATATATATATATATATAAGTAAACCTAAAGACCCAGACAAAAAAAAAAAAAAATGTGACAACCCCCCCCCCAAAAAAAAACAAAAAACAAAACAAAAAACAAAACAAAACAAAAGGAACCAAACATTAACACAGATTTGTTTTGTTTTTTTTGTCACATGGTCATTTTTTTGTGCTGTAGGCTATATATTTTCTGTTATTATAGCACCTCTTTAGCGAGTCCGCCCAGACGATACACGTAGGTGAAACCTAGGTAGGTTAGTCTGGTTCTTTAGGCTTTCTTACTTAGTTAGCTCTACTTAGCGTATTGAGCACTTTGCTTAGTTATTTTTTTACTTTACTCGTGTTGAAGGTTTTTTTTTTTTTTTTTTTTTTTTTAACTCTGAACTTAGATTCTAGACGATTATTTTCGCCGGAAGTACATGTTCTTAGTTCTTTCTTTTTTACCTTTTTTTTTTTCCTTTGGGTATTGGTTTGTTCATTGACAAGCGTAAACACCTAAGGTTTTGCCAGACGAGTATAGCTGCTTATATTTATAAGATTATTAGTATTATATATATATATATATATATATATATATATGAATGAGTGTATATGTGCATGCGTGCGTGTGGTTATGTGTGTGTGTGTGTGTGTGTGTGTGTAAGAGGCGTGCTGAAAATGTTTAATATATACAAAGGATGTCTCTTAATCATGAGTTTGTTTATACCTTTCTCATTCCTCCTGGAGCAGTATTTCACTACTTGATCCAGGGATTGAACTCATAACCACTCGATGAAAGTAACGTATAACAAATACCTATATCTCGCCATGGCCAGTGATGTCTGATGTTTTTCACATTTGGTTATCATGGCGGTTTTCTACCACGTTTCAGCGTTTAGTATTGGGAAGTGTACTAATTTATTTATTAAGTTAAATATTTCTTTAATAATAAGCGGTTTCAAAGTATAACATAGTCAGATAAGGCAATCAGAATTAACTAAATGTGTTTTTCTTACAGGCGATCATGACACGACACCCGTCGTATTTCGACCGCCTCCGCTGACGTCAGACTATATCAGCCCGGGTTGCTGGAACTTTACTTATGGTAACCGGAATCTTATGGAATTCTACAGTCCAAACTATCCGCATAATTACAGCAAGAATTCCGACTGTATTCAGTATCTGGAAGGTAAGTAAAACGAATTTGAAAAATTCATTTCGTCGTCTAGATGAGAAGCTATCGACCAAGACGTTGACGTTCCATTCGAATGTTACGTTTACACAGTTTTATGCGGGGTATCTGTTCTTAGTTGTAAACACACGCGCACGTACAGCCCCCCCCCACCAGACAAACAAACACATACACACACAAATACACACACACACACACACGTACACGAGCACGTACGCGCTCACTTGAATCACATAATGTCAGAGGGTAGTTTCCCTAATATAAGAGGGACGAACGTTCGAAAATTACCGAAAATATTAGGCAAATTTTAATAAATAAAGACCGTATTTTTCGTCTCACAAGACGCACTTTTTTTTCTAAAAAATGCCCGGAAAAATACGAATGTAAGGCAACGTCCAGACTCAAATAAGCTTGGTCGGATACCTAATTGGCTTGACTGATAGGGGCGTGGATTTGTATCTTGAGCCATTACACTAATGTTAGCTATCTATTAAATTCATCCTTTTATATGATGTAACATCAGTACTTACCTGTTACAAGTATTTCAAAGACTATAAACCTTCCTGGAGCCGAGCCATAAACTTCAACATGCACTCTTTACTAGCAGTGGCAGGAGCCTTTCTGCTCTTGACTAGTATGTCATTGCTATACAAATACAATCAGACGAGTGATTAATGTAAACATACGTGGCGCCATTATGTGAGGGACGCATGGTGAATGTATTGTTGAATGAATTCTTTTTCTTAGAAATTTCTTTTTAATATTAGGGTGCGTCTTCCAATCTGCAGCGTCTTGTAAGCCAGAAAATACGGTAATAGTAGGCAAATTATAATAAATAAAATAAAATTAAAATTATTTCCTAAATACCCCGGAAAGTATCACCTACTTATCACCACCTTTCCATGTCCAAGTAGTGGCACTATAAATTAACATACCTCTACAGTGGCGTGAAAGAATCTCCGCTTGAGGTTGTCTGGTAGATTTCAAAATTACATTCATTTTATTCAAGGCGCCCCAGGCTTTAGCTATGCGTATTTTCACATCCTTTTCAGTAGAATTTATTTCGCTTCTTAGGTATACATAACCAGTAAACGGAATAAATTCTTGAATAAAATGCATATAATCTGGAAAACTGATCTACCAGACAACCTCAAGTAGACATTCTTTTGAGCCACTGTAGAGGCGGTGTTAATGTATTGTGTCATTGTTTGAACATTAACTAAAATCCTAGTGTCTAAACTTGATGGAACTTAAACTCAGATGCTGAAAGCTATACTTAACATCTCTTGGAGACAGCATCCTACTAAATCCGAGTTGGATATTTCTACAGTCTTACATGAACGCATAATGCACTTAGCAGAAGAGTGCTGGCGACCAAAACAAGAACTTGCGAGTGATCTACTACTCTGGACACGTCGACATGGCGCAGGACGGGCTTGTCGTCCGGCAACTACCTGTATTGACCAGGTGTGTTATGACGCTGAATGCCACCGTAACGAATCTTCCGACCTTGATGCAGAGCAGTGATGGTTGTAATAGACTCGTGAATGTCCGAGATAGCTCGACCAAATAATGATAAAGAAATAAAATTCATCCCCATACAACCTCGCTGATAATAACAGCAGCATTCTTAAGAAGACGTCAGTCAGCTTAATTCGTTTTTGAAACCAGATTATTGGATAAACAAAACAAAACATCAAAGTTCCAGTACAAAAGCGAAGAACAATCCTACCAGCACCACCTCATTGACCGTTTACCGACTCCTGTATAAATACATGGAAAATTAAGATCAGCAGGACAGTTCGCTCTATCCTTTCGCCAGAAATTGAGACAGTCTGCTCACAAACCAGCAAACCTCACAAACTAAAACCAGCAAATAACTAATCAGAACGACTGCCTGTTATAAAGAAACTGAGGTTTCTCACTCTCTGTTCCAATGTACCGTGAAATAAGAGCTCTGTCACACAAGTATACAATTTTATGCATAAAAAGAAAATAACTGTTCCAAAACAGTGTTCACTCAGCGTTAATTCATTTTGAATCTAAAAACCAACATCCCGCACGATCCTCCAAAAGACTCTCGAAGGCCTAGACCAGTAGAATTATAATGTCTTAGAAACAGATTGTCTACCTAAACAAGTGTATTCACTAAATAAAACGTCTATATTATTAAAATAGAATCATAGATTATAAAAAAACACAATCTATTAATTTCTTGTTTACGTTTCGGATGCGAAAAATATAAAGTTAATATATATGGACGTTGAAAGAGAGAAACATGTGTGTTTCTTAAAAATGATATTTGCATTCCCTGCTAAGTATTTCGTGGCTGAATGGTCTAAAGTACATCTGGTGGTGGTGCTTCTCCAGTATAAGGGGAACGCAAGTTCGAACCGTACTGAAATAGGCCTGCACACACACACACACACACACACACACACACACACACACACACACACAGAGAATAGCAACTCCGAATGAGAAATCACAGATCAGTTCGAATTCCAGTCGAGTTTCGTTACATCCAGTTATACTTGGAAAATGTACGAACCCATTTCGATCTCTTCCTCTTGCCATAAGTTAAATAGTAGGGTAGACTGGGTTTCCTAGCTTTAATTAGTAACGTCATGGATGAGTGTGGCTTGATGATCTTGTGTGCACTAACTTAGAATTCGAACTCGGCTTAGAGATTTCTCCTTCTGAGTCACTAACCATTACGCCACCTACACATCCAGCTAGTTATCATAATATACTTATAGAATCAAAAAACAAATATTTGCATGGACACTTAAATTACCCGCCGATTTATCGCATCTTCAAGCCAGGACGCAAATCCATCCCGGATGTTTCGACCTGTTAGCCATCATGATTCCAACTCTAAATGCATTGCAGAATAATCAGACGTCTGATAAGAGGGTGGTAGTAATTATGCTCTGTATTGCCAGCCAAATTTTGCCATGCATCCAGAAGCAAAGATAACGGCATTTTCAGTGGCAAGAACCGTAACACCGATCAACCATCTCCTCCTGACTAGTATATGATAATAATAAAGAATAATGAGTGATGGCAAATTTTACATGTGGCAGGGGTGCGGGTGTCGGTGTATATCTTCGAGATGTGGGCTGAAAGGGGTGAGGGAAAGAAAACATGTTTGCTTACGAAAGAAATAAATGCTGCAAAATTGAAATGAAAATAGATTTTCTCGCTTGTCGAATAATTTCTTATCAAACTAATTTCGAAACAACTTGAAATGAAACGTTAAATCGTGATAACTCAAGATCAGACACAACACTCGTACCATTTAATTAAACGAAAAACAAAAGTCTTTATCTTTAGCAGCAAGGTTATTAGATTAAGACCTATTCTATATAGGTACTACCTGAAAATTTTTCCGGATTTTTTCTCCTGACTCTAAATGCATTTCTTTTGTAAATTTATTTACAGTTTTCTTTTATTATTCCAACCCAAGCAAGGCAATAAAGCCACTAAAATACACGGGGTTACTGAGTGCAGGAGAATAAGAGAGAAAACGTATTAAAGAAACAGAACGATAAAAGAGCAGGAATTAAGAAGACAGAAGATAAAAACTGACATTGCATTTAAATTTGTGAAGATCAAAATTGACTGGAAAGCAAGAAGCAAGGGAATTCCACAAGGGAGAAGTGCGAGAGAAGAAACTATTAGCAGAGAACTTACAGTTACATCTAGCCATTTCATATGGGAAATGATAGCTTACTGCTAATCTAGAACTATGCTTAAATTTGTAAAGTCTAGATACCAAAGTTCATCAGAATAATTACCATGTAAATATTTATAGAAAAGGCAATCGTTTGTAATCGATTCTATAGTAAAGCCATTTCCAATGCATTTTTATAAAATCATGAATATTGTAAGGTCTAAATGCATTTCCAGTGTATTTCTGTGGTAATTTTTTCAAATCATTTTTATAGTAAAATGACTTTCAATGCAATTATATATATATATATATATATATATATATATATATATATATATATATATATATATATATATATGCGAATACCACTTTACTCCTAGAGGCCGTAGTCCAAAATATCATACTATTTTGGAATCAGCCAGACTCCATGAGCAAATTAAGTACATTCGGGGCCGGATCTGATACGGCAATCCTGAAATTTTGGATACCCAAGTATTTATTACTACAATTGTTTTCGGATTTCGTTACCTTCGTTTCTACTGATGGAAACAAATTCAAGGGACACAACTCTCTAACTTTCAATAGGTCATGTTCAAATGAAAAATTACTGTTCTCAAATTACAGCGTATTACCAGATTGCCAATGGTAGGGATAATTCCAAGGAGGATTTTAATCTAGGCAGAGCTCAATGTCCACTACAGAGCATTATAATAATACTAATACTAATATTCACAAAGAAAGCGTTAAAGACTCATTTCAGTTATAATTTATTTCGTGAATATCGAAGACCTTCACTCTTCAGACCAAAGTCTCTTAGTAAAGGGAGGCAATGAACCGGACGGGTATATTAGATGGACAGGGGGAAGGGAAAGCAAGAGAAAAGATATGAGAGAAGGAGGGGAAGAAGAAAATTGAAGGGTAGACAGACACTTTACAACAGATCAGATAGGAACGGATATAAGGGTAAATCAGATAGCGGAAGTGGTAAGAACATGAGGGAAGTGATGACGCGCAAACACCACGCTTGCCCACGAGATGGCTACTAGTTAACCGTGCGCAGTCGAGTGACAGGGAGTAACGAGGTCAGGCATATGGATACTCACTCTCAAAAAATGTCACCATGGAATGAAAACCCGCCGTAGAGAGCTTTCAGAAGGCAGAGAGTGTCCAACCGGTGGAAATCCATCGCAGGATCGAGCACGCATGACGAATCAATGAAAGGTGTACTAATTGCTAAAACGCCTTAAAGCGAGAAAAACGGATGCCACGGACCAAAGTTGATCTTTGTTTGCCCATCAATGTCGCGCAAGGAAAAAGAAAATCTAGCGGGTGGATGCCTTTCATCAGCGAAGACAGGTAGGTCACGTTTTGCACAAGTAGCTGCTACGGATCTGCACAAAACACAGTGCATAATGACGGTAAAGTTGGTGTGCATTCGATACCGAAACACGTGCAAATGGTGTAGGCATGGCTTCTTGAGCAACCAAAAAGCTTCTTTCTGGAAGAGATGAAATGCACATTGAACGATATCAGAAGAGCATCGCCATGCATGGCGATTATGGCGAAAAGTGATATATGCATTTGTCCTCTCGTAATCCAGTGGCGACAGTCTGTTTCATGCTTAAACGCGATCTTTGGTGCCAAAAGAACAAAACAGACTGTCTTCGCTGGGTATTGACCTTCATGTCAGCTTTTATATTTGCATATGCTCTATCCCTGATATTGATCAATTTAACACTTGAATATCGGAAAAATTTTAAACTATACTTCTATCATATATATATATATATATATATATATATATATTTATCATATATATATATATATATATATATATATATATATATATATAAACTATATTTTTATCATATATATATATATATATATATATATATATATATATATATATTAAATTGTGAAAATTAGAAAGTTTTTTGTGACGTGTTTCATCAGCTAGGATGTCATCGGACTGGGCTTTGATGACGTAGCTACGTCTACATATGCGCACTAAACGAGAGACGCATGTAGTTTCAAAATTTTTTGAAAGAATTTTTTTTAAAGAATTTCCTTTTTCAATCTAGCCGAAGTCATCTGTATTCTTTTTCTTTTTCTTGATCTCCCCACCACCATTGCTATATAAAATTATACAACATTATATATCGTTATATCATATATATATATATATATATATATATATATATATATATATATATATATATATATATATATATGAAGAAATGTAGTTTTAAGGTGTGCTATATTTACGGGAAAAAGTGGTCAATATCAGAGATAGAGTGTATGTAAATATAAATATAAAAGTGAACATTGAAGTGAACGCCCAGAGGCGACAGGCTGCTTCATGCTAGACACAATCGTCAGGCCGACTTTTGGCTTCAATGTTCACTTTTATATATATATATATATATATATATATATATATATGTAAAATTGTTCAAAATTAACCTGTGTAATTAACACACACGCACACGCTCACAAACACACAGACACACCGAAAGCGTGACATCACCCCTGGTCGACGGCTGATGAAGACAGGGTATCACACGTGCTAACACACCTTTTATGTAATATATATATATATATATATATATATATATATATATATATATATATATATATATATATAACATTTATTCAGAACTAACGTGTATAATTAACACACGCACGCGCGCACACACACACGCACACACACACACACACACATATATATATATATATATATATATATATATATATATATATATGTATCTTATATAAATACATAAATATATATATATAAACATATTGTTAAGTGTGATTATATATATATATATATATATATATATATATAAACTATATTTCTATCATATATATATATATATATATATATATATATATATATATATATATATATATATATATATATATAAAATCACCCTTGATATTCCCCAAACAAAGTGTCACAGCCTGCCTGCTGTGTGACAGGGCATTCATAACCAGTTCCTGACTGAAATGTCACATGGTGATTCGCAGGAATCAGGGCCAGCGATCAAGGTTGTGACATGCACATTGTTCGCCTGTCATGCAAGTCAGCAGCCGGCCTGGTAAGTCACCTTCGGGGTCATGCACGAGAGAAGTGCGAGGTGCGGAGCGAACATGATTAGGCGGCCCTCATCTGTGAAGAAGCGGCCGATCATCATGATCATATATATATATGTATATATGATGAATATATATATATATATATATATATATATATATATATATATATATATATATATATATACATGCGAACACGCGCACACACACACATATATATGTATATATGTATATATATATATATATATATATATATATATATATATATATATGTATGGTACTGGATTTCTTGCTATCGCTGTGGTTATGTTAATAAGATTAAATCGCACTAGTTAGGCAACCGTTAAGAAACAAATCCATTACATTACGGTTTTAAAATTAACTGGGGAACATTACCGTAGGTATCTTTACTCTTGATGGGAAATCATTTTATTTTTAAGAAAAGAAAAAAAGAATCTCGTATTTTCACGTGTGGTTAATTGATTTTTATGTGTATGACGTTGTTTATGTGTAACTCTACATGACGACAAGCCCCACGAGTCGTTATGACGATATAAGCACAGAGTCGAAAACATCTGGAATTTGCACCCGTGGGTACAAGAGGAACAGATGATGACCCGCCCATTTTAGTTGCCTGGGAGTAAAAGAGAGAGATAGTATGAGAGTGGGAGTGAGTGAGAGAGAGAGAAAGATAGAGAGAGAGAGAGAGAGAGAGAAAGAGACGCACACAGACAGATAGACACAGGCCTACTCTCTCAAAGTGATTGCCAGTCCAAATGCCTGTCACTTGGTACGAATTGTGGCTCTTCGGGGACAAGAAGTACACGGCACACGTGGGTGTAATCCCTTTCCAGCTCAAACCGCGTAAATAAATATAAACACATACACATGCTGTTAACGGCTCAACCGTCGATAAGTCCTCTTCTAGTCCCGTCACTAAAGTTAAGCAACATCAAATCACTTCAGTGCTGATATGAGTGACCTCATCTGAACACCAGATACTGTAAGAAATTCATGACCTTGTATAAGACGAAATAAACACAGCTGCACAGACACAGATGCTTAATAAGAAATAAATGCAGACAGATGCCGAAGTGTAAATACATTTTATTTTTAAGGTCATGTTTCTTCTGTGCGGAGTCGAGTACGGCTCTCCACAACTTCCTTTCCTTTCTTATTTTTGAAATGCTATGAATTCTTGGAAAAGATCATTGAAATCTATCTATATCTCTGAGATGCGGTATTGCGATTACTTGCATTATTTACATTATTCGGACTGTTATCCTCATCTTCATTGCCATATTCACAACGTTTCGGCCGTTGTACTCTCCGGCCTTCAATATCTGTCTATATCTCTGAGATGAGGTATTTTGATTACTTGCATTATTTACATTATTCGGAAGGATATCCTCATCTTCATTGCCATATTCATATTTTCGAAATTCCAATCACCTGAGGAAGGCAAAACCGTACAACGGCCGGAACGTTGTGAATACGGCAATGAAGATGAGGGTAACAGCCTGAATAATGTAAATAATGCAAGACCATCGAAATGTTTCCCGTTGCCCTCTGTAATTACACCACAGCGGAATTCAGAGTTTTCCTTGTTTCCAGCCAAGGCTAGAGAGTCCGGTCTATCCTTCTATTTAATTATACTCATTTTATTTAATCAAGAATATTGGTTCAAAAGTGAACGCAACTGACGAGATGGAAACTGGAACTGTTTGCTACGCTACACGCTCTTCCTATGTACACATACGAAAGAAAATAAAAACACAGACATACTTTTCGACGTCATAATTTATGTTTAATTAATATATTAAAAGTTATATTAAATGTACTACAGACTTATACAGTAAAAGTATACCTAGATCTACAGCAGTAAATAATATAGTATAATCCTTTCTTTACGTTCCATACACGCTTTGGCGATCAAGTATCTTTTCAATTCATGATTGACATGGAAGAAGAATTTCTGTAGTAGGTTCTCGTTACTTTCTGTAGCCAACTAAGGCTATAGGACCCAGTCTATCCCGCTATTTAACCCATAGCTGAGAGGAGAAATTTGAGCATCTGATTATAGTGATGGAAGATTGTTCAGAATCAGCCACACGTTTAGGAATAAACCAAATGCAGAAAACTGGTGCAGTTAGTGTGTCAGAAGGTTTCCAAACGAACTTCTTCTCGACTGGTTACTTTTCATGGTTAAAGATTCCTCTCTGTCCTACTTTTTAAATCATAGTTATAGAGAGACGAAGAAATGGATTCATGCCTTTTCCAAGGGTATTCGCACGTTAGTGAGTGTGACATTCCACTGGAATTCGAAATTGGATCCCCAGTTTCTCATTCTTAGCAGTTAGCATTCACACCCCAAACATATCCAAACTTGAAGCACTTGATATTTCAAAGTGGTCACCCATCTAGGTACTGATCAGGCGCGGCCTTGTTTAACGTCGGTAATTGGAAGAAAGTGTTATGGCCATCATATAATACGCACTAAATTTTTCTGGATAATACTCACTTCCATCCGTCTTGATTTATATTATATAGCATATTATTAATTAATACCTACCGTAAAATTGTATGTTAATTTTTTTTCTGACCGGAGTCGGGATCATCGAGTTAATGCGAATGATCATTTTCAGAGTTGTATAGAATGAATTTCGCCAAAGATTTTAGTTAATGATAATCGATACTAAAATCAGAATTACGAAGGAAACGATTAGCGAAATACCCTATATCAGGCGGCATTTAAGCCAGCTCCTGCGGGGGGCTCTTGATTTTGCCATCATCACAGTAGGTAGAAAGGAGTAGATGTGATATGCAACAATAAACTACAGAATTGCCGCTTTTCAGTATTGCATTAATATCTAAGCTTACATTATAAAAGTTCAATGATAATTCATCTGCCGCCAATTAATTTAAAGACAATTTGATGTACGTAGGTCTTTACTTTAGGCACAAACAAATATTTTTATTCCATGAATGACTTTCATTAGATTTCGCAATTAATTTCGATTATTTTAACATTTATCTCCAAGTAATAAAAATTGTTATTGCAAAAATAAATAAATAAATAAAAAATTATTCACAAAAATCACGTAAATAGTCGCAGTAGTAAAAACTTGCGAGTCCACAATTTCAGGATTGAGGGTCAGAATTCAGTCCCGAATGTTTGCTAATGTTCTAGGAATAAAGTTGAAAAACTGGGACACACTGACATTCGCATATATATATATATATATATATATATATATATATATATATATATATATATATATATATATATATTTCGATTATAGTTGCAGTTCAATTTATAATTACATGAATCATTCATACAAAAAACAAATATAGAGGTTAATGATTTAAATGGCGAGAATACATTACACTAACTCCGAACCTGTATATGAATGATATGATCCCTGTTTATAAATTCCAGTTCCATAAGGTCTTTTTTTAGATTTTACAAGCTTTCATCTGTTCCTACAGACATCCTCAGGTATGGAAATAGATTTGTTCTT
The DNA here is from genome assembly GCA_963932145.1 of Acanthosepion lycidas. Lineage (NCBI taxonomy): Eukaryota > Metazoa > Mollusca > Cephalopoda > Sepiida > Sepiidae > Acanthosepion > Acanthosepion lycidas. The sequence continues at coordinate 117,460,165 of OZ010578.1, read as the reverse complement.
GTTTTTTACTTCTCGGTAATAAGAGGACAACGAAAATATAGATGTAATCCGAAAAAATGCTATGAGAAATATGTTATTGTTTTGGAACGTGCGGTCGTAACGCTGAGTTTGAATTTTAAATTTAAATATATTTGTTTTTTGTATGAATGATTCATATATATATATATATATATATATATATATATATATATATATATATATATATATATATATACTTACAGATACATATGTTTGTGCTCCTATATATATATATATATATATATATATATATTCCTCTCACGTTTACATATATATATACGCGAAAGAGATCGAACTTACATTGTCGATGAATCCTAAATGGTAATCGAACGCAAACTTTTATTGCCATTCTTGAAATAATCAGGGAATTTTACTCTCTAATGGAACATTTTCATTACCGTTACTTATACAGAAAATTAACCAATTATTCTTAAAAAAACATTACTTTATATAAATTGTTCGCTATAAAGCTGTCTAAATAACTAAAAAGCGTCAGCATTAACTGGTAGTTCTGATATGTCTACTTAATACAGAGAAACAAAAAACAAACAAACAAAAAACACTCTAGATTGACGTGGTGATAAATTAGTAGGATAATGTTGATAAAGAAAGGTAAACACTACTTTCTAAATTTAGGAATTAAATATGATTTTATAACTTGACATTTGGGATGGCCAAGGACGCTTTCCAAAAGCTGGGCAGAGTATTGCGAGACAGGAGGATTTCTTTGGTAAAAAGAAAAGAGTACTGAGCTGATACGTGATGCCTGTCCACCTTTACGGTCCCCTCAAAGATGAAGAAGAGACTCGAGGCGACGGAGATGTGGTTCTACAGAAGGATGCTAAGGATAACACAGACCGAACGTGTGAGCAACGATGAAGTTTTGGAGACGATGCAAAACAAGCAGGAAGTTTATACTTAACATCAAGAAGAGGCAGATGAAATTTCTGGGACACGTGATGGGAAAGGAGGGCTCGGAGAATCTGATACTCACAAGTAAAATACAGGGAAAGAGTACTGAGCTGCTACGTTTCATCTGTTCTCCTTTACGGCAACGAATGTTGGACGGTCACCTTAAAGATGAAAAAGGGACTCGACGCAACAGAGGTATGGTTCTACAGAAGGATGCTGAGGATAACATGGACCAAGCGTGTAAGCAAAGGTGAAGTTTTGGAGAGAATGCAAAACAAGGAGGAAGCTTATACTTAACACCAGGAAGAGGCAGATTAAATTTCTGGGACACGTGATGAGAAAGGAAAGCCTGGAGAATCTGATGCTCACAGGTCGAACAGAGGGAAAGAGAGACAAGATAAAGCAACGCATGATATACCTGGCGGGTTTAAACAAGCGGATGACAGAACGTGGTCAGGGGGAAGTGAGAGGGGGACGAAACTTATTGAGAGCTACAAGGGATAGGGGGAAGTGGAGAGCCATGATTGCCTACGTCCTGAAGGGACACGTCACATAATGAAGAAGAAACCTGACAGTGAAACTTAACTGGGACTTGATGTTTGTTAGATTATCCCATCTATCAATGTATTTATTCTGCCATCTTTTCTTAAATGGATGAACCAAGAGTTACTCCATCATTTAGAATTTGTTTTATTTTTGCAAAGTAAAAGGAGGCTTTATATTCCAGTTTTAATGTCTGCGTCGGCGGGAATAAAACAAATATTGCAAAAAAAAAAAAAAAGAAAGAAAGAAATGTGTCTGACGGGTTTGGGATTAGAAAAGAGTAAACTACTAGAGTTATCTCGAAAGCTAACCGGAAGCTAAATTGATTGCATTAAAATGTAACATAAGCCTCCATCTTTGTTTTTTTTTAATTTTTATTTTCGTATTTTTTTCTTTTCACAGGGTGTTTCATTTTCTTTCCTTTTTACATCCTTCCATCGTTTCTTCTTTTTGTTTTTCACCCGATTTTAATTTACTATCCTTCTTTTTCTGTGTGCTTCCGATTCTCAACCTTCAGATTTAATCTTTCTCCTCCATTTTTTTCTGAATTTATAAGCGATCATCAAAACTAAATTTTCTTCTTTAGTCTCGTGATCCTTTTTTGCTCCAACCAAAAGATTTATTTTATTTATTTATTTTATTCCTATAACTACGTTTAATACCATTCGTCCATATGGTTATATATGAAGGTTTTCTTCATCTAACACAAAGGCGAAAACGGGCGCTTCACCATAGCGTAATGGTTATAATTTAGTTTAGCTGATTCTTCTTCTTGCATGTGTCATGTTCCTTCAGGAGGTGAGCGATGATGACTTCCCACAGCTTCCTATCCTTTGTAGCTCTTAGCAATGTCAGTTTGTTTAACCCTAGAACACTAACAATCAATTAAAGTTACACTACTAGTAACCATGGGTTATCTTTTCTAGTGCTTTTGAATGAACTATGAATCATTGAAATCGGACCAGTGGGATATATAGATAAGATTCTATCGATTGTGATCACTTCACTGGGGGATTTTTCATGACGATAATTGGATAATCATTAACCCTAGAACACTAACCATGAATTAAAGTTACACCACTACTAACCATGGGTATATCATACCCGATTTTGAAAATATCAAAAAAAAAAAAATATTAAATATGAATTTTTATTTGAAATATTTTACATGCAGACACTTCAAACTTTGTACTTTGAGTTAACATTAATAGGAACTGAAAAGCATATTATTTAGGCAAGAAAATCAGGTACTGAAGTTTGTAACTAAAAATAGGAAAATTTGTGCTGGGTACTATGTACCCGTGGTTAGTGTTCTAGGGTTAATATGCCCAAAATATTTTAAATCATATTCACTTGAAAATATTTTTTAAATACGCCAAAAATATTTTTTAAATATTTAAAGTATTGTTTGTTATATATATATATATATATATATATATATATATATATATATATATATATAATTTTACTGGTTGTTTACAGCATTTAACACTAACCATCAATTAAAGTTACACCATTACTAACCATGGGTATATCAAACCCGATATTGAAAATATAAAAATAAATATTAAATATAAATCTTTATTTGAAATATTTTACATGCATGCACTTCAAAGTTTCTATTTTGAGTTAACATTAATAGGAACTGAAAAACATTATTTAGGTAAGAAAATCAAGTACTGAAAATTGTAATTAAAAATAGGAAAATTTGCACTGGGTATTATATACCCATGGTTAGAGTTCTAAGGTTAATACCTCTGCCATCTATCTATGCAAACTTATTAGTGTTATGGTCCAAGGTTAGGACCATGGAAGAACAACACGAAACACAAGAGTAGAAATAACAAAGAATATATTATACAAAAAATAATACAAGAAGTAAAAGGGTTAGTAAGACTGTCCGACTGGTTTGGCGAGACTGCTATCAGATCGACTCGATTCACTACCGTCCCAATATCGTACTAATACCTGTTCGTCTCTCTTGAGAGGCGTAGTATATATAGCGCCCGGAAGAGTTAATTCTTTAGGTCTAGGTAGGCACCATGACAATTAGGTAGGTTACTCAATACTTCCTTCAGTCACTTTTGACTTTGTTATGTCCCGTGAGCTCCAAATTCTACAATCACTCTTTCCAAGTTTTATCTCCCAAAGGTTTTAAGTGACTCTTTCGGATTCTAAGCACAGATATCCCGTTTGTTACCATTTTCCTTAAAACTTCCTATTTGCTTACATGTACAATTCATGCTATTCTCAGGATCCTTCTGTAGGACCATATCTCATTTGCCTCAAGTCTTCTTTTCATCTGTGAGGAAATTTTATGTTAACCATTTCAACCCAATCAAGGCAGGAGTACCACTAGGACACGCAAGGGGTGACAGTGAGTGAAAGCAAGAGTAAAGACGGTTGTTTGAGGAAAGGACATAGAAAAGGAACGGGATCAAGGTCAAGGCATCAGAAGATGTCGATTGACATTACATTTGAATATTTAAAGATTATAGCCATCAGGGAAGCAATAGGAGGAAGGGAGTTCCATTGTCGGGAAGTAAGAGAGAAGAAACTTTTGGAGGCGGTTACATTTAACTGTTTCGACAGTGAAAGGGCGAGGCCGAGATGCCAACCTAGTAGCACGCTTAAATTCATGCAGATGGGGTACCGGTGAAAGTAGATCGTCAGTGCAGTTGCCATGAAAATATTTGTAGAAAAGACAGAGGGAAGCCACAGCACGTCTGTGTGAAAGTGACTGTAGACGAGATGCCAGATCAGGACTTATTTATTTCTGGTGAGGATTGATATCAAAATAGCGGTTCAGAATTCTTTCCTTTGATTCTAATGAAATTTCCCTATTTCTTAATACTTTGCTTAGCTTTCGGAAGGCACCTTTCGCTATCCCAATACGCTTTCGGATTTCGGTGTCACTTTTTTGTTGTTTCTTTAAACAGTTCACATGTATTTAAATGTCTGTATTTGCTTGATTTTGACATGTCCAATTTGTAGCTGGCATCTTGGTCTGTTTCTCTCAACTGCACATCCTGTCTTCTTTCATTTACTATTTTATCTAGGAACTCCCGTCAGTTGTCTTACCGTGTCGGCCATCAACACGGTATCATCTGCATATTATGCTGGTCCCCTTGCTGAAAATTGATCCTCACTAATAGAAATAGTATCTTAGGAAAGCATTATGAGCGCTTCAACGTTTGGTAATGATTAACACGGGGCTGTAGAATTGATCATTACTACATGGTAGTGAGTTCGATTCTCACTATCGACCCTTGCGTCAAAAGTAAATAACAATTCTCCTCGGAACTGTATACTTACAATAGAAATAATCTGAAAACAGTTTTTACAGATTATTACTACTATAACGAGAGTTCGTTCCTCACTGGGTGTCCATTATCAGTGAAGTCGTGCCCAAACTGTGCTAATAACTAAAACACACACACACACACACTCACACCCACACCTCGTAGTGTAGTAGTAAGCAAACGGTCTTCAAAGTTAATTAATACTTAGTAATAAGACCGATCCTTACTGGGCACCGGATATCAGCGGCCTTGTGCCAAAATTGAGCTAAGGTTAGCAATACTGTGTACTCTCGAGACTTGAATAAAAGGTGTATTTGGATTAAGCAGGGGTGTTGGAAATTTTAAAACAATTCTAATAAGAGGTGTTTTTTAATTGATTAATTCATTTTTTACGGCTTATCAACCCTTCGCAGTTTATTAAATGCGAAAAAATATTTTAGGTTGTAAGAATTTTTTTCTTAAAGATACTAATGAATTAGTGATAAAAGCATGACTAATTACTCCATAGCTTGGGCGGGGGGGGGGAAGAGATGGCCTCATACCTTTCCCAAGGATTTTTGCGCGTAAGTGAATATAACAAACCCAATGGGAATTGAAACCCTGCTTAAAAATTACGAGTCATTATCCATTTCACCACACGCATATCAAGCTGACAGCACCTGGCATTCCCAAGCAGTCACTCATATATGTACTTAACTTCGGTGATCGGTTGAGGGAACCAGTTTTTCAACGTAATATGGCCGTTAGTAAAACATGAGGACTCGGTAGGATTAACATTTAGATTATTTGGAAGAATGACTGAGATGTAAACGTACAGAAAATTCTTTAATGCGATTGAAAACTGTTTTATTCTCTATCAAAATGTTTACCCTAAATTAATATAAATGTCTAACATCGGATCTAATGATGATTTCTCCTCCCAAGGTGGGCGCAAGATAGAATCCTTCAAGAGAGCGGATATTATTCTTTAAGAAGATTTCTCCTATACCCAGGCCGGCAGACGAAAATAAATGAATATGCTTTTTAATAATAAGCCAGTAAAGTTATACTAAATAAATATTCTTAAAAACTCCACTTGCATTTTGAAATTCTTTTTCCTATATATATGTACCCGTGTGGGATATATATATATATATATATTTATATATATATATATATAATTACTTTCTCACATATATATATATATATATATATATATATATATATATATATATATATATATATATATATAAGGATGGGATTGGTGTATACGGAATAAATTCCAATAACCAACAATTACTTTTCTTAAAAGAGAATACAGAGTAGAGCGAATATATATATATATATATATATATATATATATATATATATATATATATATATATATAGAGAGAGAGAGAGAGAGAGAGAGATAGATAGATAGATAGATAGATAGATAGATAGAAAAGTGAACATTTAAGTCAGCACTTAGAGGTGACAGGCAGTTTCTTTCAGCATGAAACAGCCCTGTCGCTTCTAAGTGTTGACTTCAGTGTTCTATCTCTGATATTGAGCACTTTATCCCATAAATATAGACCACTTTAAGAGTATATTTCTTCATATATATATATATATATATATATATATATATATATTACCTAGTGAGACAGAACCTATCTACTATTACTGAAGATTCGTTAGGTGAAAACCTTGGTAGGTAGGTTCTGGCCCACTAGGTTTTTTAGATTTTGCTCTACATAGTCTATTGACTACTTTTATGTTTTTACTTAATTTATTCTGTCTATGTTTTTTCTTCTGACTAGGCATTGCAGTGCTGATTGATTATTTTCGACTATCACGGATGTCTTTAGTCTTTTCTTTTTTTACTGAATTTTTTTAAATCTGATATCGGTTTGTTTAAATATATTATTATTTACAAATTTCATTACTCGTTTTTTTTTCCACACCACCCGAGTATATGTATTAAAATAATACATACATACATACATACATACATACATATATATATATATATATATATATATATATATATATATATATATATATATATATATATATCAAATGAGGGTTTCTGTATAGAAATACAGATTTGTTTCCTGTCGGAGAAAGCATATTTTCTACGAAGTTTCTCGAAAATGTAATTAATACTATTTAATTAAAAACAGAGCATTTACTTAATTGCATCTATAAAAATAACTTATAAACAGGAAATATATTAAATAATTGTCGGGGTTAATCCATTTCATTGTTTACGGGAAGGTACGATTCGTGAGCAGATATGGTCGATCGAGAAAGGATTTTGTTTATAAACAGTAATTTGGACTTTGCTAACCAGACTCTTCTAGGTAACTAAATGGTCGAGCACCTCCGATCAAATGACGGTATACGAATACAGGTTCGATTCCTGTCGGAGAACGCGTATTTTCTACGAAATTTTTAACATTGAGGCCGGTAAATGTAATTCATTTCATCATCATCATTATGCCTCTTAATTCCTTGGGGAACATGGGGCCGCAAGATCACCTCTCCAACGTATGCGATTCCGGGCGATCCTCTTCAGCTCCGCTCATGTCCTGCTGGCTGCCTTCCCGGGAGATCCTTCACCAGCACGCATCACACGCTCCACTTTGGAGCACTCATCCTCGGCCATGTCGCTGTTTGAAGATATCGTTGAGGGTTCGATAAGTTAAGTTTTAAGTTAGTAGGTTGGTGGCGTACTGCACAACCCCCAACCTGGACGACCAGGGTGTGTCTTTTGCCCGTCTCCTACCCAACATACATTTTGAGCTTGGTTGGACCTACTAAGATCCACATAGCGCTGGGAGTCATTGAAATACGCAAGCAGTTCTACTACGTCAAGGCGAAAAATCACCAGGAAGTGTAAATGTAATTCATACTATTTAATTAAAAAACATTTACTTAAATAAATTGCTTATAAAAATAACGTATAAATGCTATTATATATATATATATATATATATATATATATATATATATATATATATATTAAGAAATATAGTCTTAAAGTGTGGTATATTTATGGGGTAAAGTGCTCAATATCAGAGATAGAGCGTGTGTAAATATAAAAGTGGACATTGAAGTCATCACTTAGAGGCGACAGGATGTTTCATACTAGATGCAATCGTCAGGTCTGACGATTGCGTCCAGCATGAAACAGACTATATATATATATATATATATATATAGAAACAGACTATTAAAAAATATATATATATATATATATATATATAGAAACAGACTATATATATATATATATATATATATATATATATATATATATATATATATATATCCAGTATTTATTTAAATTCTCTCATTTCATTTGTAAATAGTGGAATATTTTAGACATCACACTATCTATCTATTTCTTAGAATAGAAATTTGGTGATCGGTTTTGTAATTAAGTGATATGCAAGCCGGTTTCCCGTTTTAAATATGTAAACAGAAGAAAGTCGAGAATAAACTTTTCAATGCCAGTCGAGAAAGCACTTCCCACCCACCCAAGCCTGCCAATGCTACATGGTTGCACAAACTTAGTCGTATACTCAGCTAAACACCGAAGACAAATAAATGATAACAATTCCATTTGTTTAATCTGATAATAATACAAAGAAAAGAAAAACTTTTACTAGCGTAGTTTATATGTGGAGGCCGAAAATACACTGCAAGTAAGGATCGAATTTACTTCTTAGTTGCAACTGTGGTAGCGAGTACAGATTGTTAACAATTACATCACTTCGAGGTTTCTGAAGCTACGAGTATATTTGTCAATTGTGAAAAGTGACTTTGTCTTCTTCCACATCTTTTGTAACTGGCTGAATTGCTCAAGAGAAAAAAAAAAACATTAGTGTGTCGTAAAGATTAGGCTTATCGCTTTAAAAATATCCGGGATCCGATGATTCCCTCAGTTTTGAAAAAGCGTGTAACTGGCGCTTGTCTGTGACTACGAATAAAATCGACAGTTGTAGTTTTGTCGTTGATAGCGTCTGAAGACGCCTGGAATGATTCTCAAATCTTTGTATATAACATCTGCGTGCATTTATGGTTGAGTTCGTTCTTAACGTAAGCTGTTGTCAAGGTTGATAATAGGTGCAATGGCTCTTTACTATTATTTTTTATACAAAAAATCATCAACTCCAAGTCTCAAGAGTCACTCAATGTAGAGGCTAAATGTTAAAAGGGCAATGCTGAATGAGGGGTGTTATATGAACATAAAAAAAGACAGAAGGAAGTGAAGATTATGAGAATAAGGAAGATAGATAAATATTGAGCCTTGACGTAAAGAGGTTAATATTGTGGCGTTCAGGAAAGCATACACGTGGGAGTTTTTGTAAAGTAGAAATTCTTGGGAAAACTGAGTGTAACTTTTGTTCTTATATTTGGAGTACGGAGGAAATGAAGATGGTTCGGCTGCAGGATGTAGCATGCCGGATGCTAATCTCTATGAGAGTGACCCTGAGCCATAAAGATTATATTGATTCACCTGCTAGATTTGCTGCTAAGTTGGTTCCCTGTGTCGTGCTAGATAATTATTCTTTGTAGAAATTTATCTTACATATCTATAGGTTTACCATTCGTCCTTGCTTTGAATATTGCTGTCACATATGGTACTTGCTTCTTTTTGGATATGCTCTTCAAAATAACGGGGAAGCCCGAGCCGAGCCGAGCCGAGCCGAGCCGTGGCACTAGACATCTCCAAAGCATTTGATAGGGTTTGGCATGCCGGCCTTCGCAAGCTCCAGGGTTATGGCATTACGTGTCGATTATATAACCTAATACGATCATTCTTGTCAAACCGTAAATTGAAGGTCGTTCTCAATGGATTCTCCTCCAGTTCCTATCCCACGAACGCAGGTGTTCCTCAAGGCTCCATCCTAGGCCCCACTCTATTCCTTATCTACATAAATGACCTTCCTGACTCAATAAGTTCCCAAGTTGGCATCTACGCGGATGACACCACAATTTATTCCTGCCTCAAAAACAAATCTAGTCTCGCTGACAAAACTCGCCTGGCCGTGCGTCTCGAAAAGGACCTCCAATCGATTGTGAACTGGGGCATGAATTGGCTGGTCAACTTCAACGCTTCCAAGAAAAAACTACTCTCTATTAATCACCACCGAGATCCTTCACTTCCCTCCATTAGAATGTCTGACGCTCAACTTCTCGAGAGCAACTCTCTGCGGCTTCTCGGTCTCACGTTGACTGCTGACCCGAGATGGAATAAATACATTGAATCAATTGCCTCGTCCACTGCAAGGAAAGTTGGCTCCCTGAGCCGCGCCAGGAAGTTTTTCTCCCCGGAGTCGATCCTCCAGATCTACAAATCAACAATTCGCCCTTGCATGGAGTATTGCTGCCATATATGGTCTGGTGCCCCTTCTGTTTGCCTCGGGGGTCTTGATAGGCTCCAGAGGCGGATATGCAATGTAGTTGGCCCTGCCCTGGCGTCTTGTCTACAGTCACTTTCTCACAGACGCGCCGTCGCCTCCCTCTGTCTGTTCTACAAACACTTTCATGGAAATTGCTCCGAGGAGCTGCATTCGCTGGTTTCCAGACGTCATGAGTTCCAGCGCCTTACGAGGCTGGCATCCCGCTCTCACCCCTTCACTGTCGAAACTCCTAAATGTAGCCGTCTCTTCTACTCTAATAGCTTCATGTCTCGCACCTCTCGCCTGTGGAACTCCCTTCCCTATTACTGTTTCCCTGTGAGCTATAATCTCCAGCTATTCAAGTGTAATGTCAATCGACATCTCCAGTTGCCTTGACCTATCCACTACCCCCATCCTTTCTTCTATCACTCCTATCTGATCTTGCTCTAAATTTTCTGCAACCCCTTGCGTCCTAGTGGCTTCCCGCCTTGCTTGGGGTGAAATGCTTTAAAAAAATATATATATTTAGAGATTTTTTTAACATAAAAATCCACATCTAGTTTGGTGCTCCTAATATATATTTAGAGATTCTTGATAGAATCCAAAGAGGAATCAGCAATATTATTGGTCTTGACCTGGCGTCTCGGCTTCAGTCACTTTCCCACCGGCGTAATCTATCTTCCCTGTGTAGCAGACTGTAGGTCTTTTAAGCATTGTGACATGAACACCTGTAGAATTCCTGAAATAATGTCCGCTATAAATGGGGCAGACTAGGAGAATGAGTCTACCAAAAAGAAATGGAAAAGCAAACAACCGATATATATATATATATATATATATATATATATATATATATATATAAGTGAACATAGAAGCGTGCGAAATAAAGAGTTCAGTCCGACATTTCAACCACCTGAAGAAGGCCGGAGCGTACAACGGCCGAAACGTTGGAATAAATATAGCGTCAAAGACGAAGACAATAGTCCGAATAATGTAAATAATGTACATAATACTTCATCCCAGAAATATAGACAGATACTGAAAGGCTGAAACGTTGTAATAAATATACCAACAAAGATAAGGACAATAGTCCGAATAATGTAAATAGTGTACATAATACCTCATCTCAGAAATATTGACAGTTACCTAACTTAATGTTGTATGCATGGATGGCAGGGTGGGATGGTAGAAAGTCAAACATTATTTAGAGATACAAAGAACAAGAAGTCGTGGTGAGCCATAACCATCCAGTTCCTAAATTGACACGGCATATAAATTGTTATGAATATAATTATAGAAAACGCATAGAAAAGCCATGTTACGGTTGTGGGAAAGTGACGAGATGCTAGAACAGGATCGATAACATTGCAGACGCCAGTTTGGATTTTGTCCAGAATCGCGAGGTACATAGGAGAGGGCACCAGACCAAAGGTAGCAAAAGCATTCAATGCACTAACGAATGGTAGAGGCTTATATACATGCATGGTTGATTCTGGCGGCGAAAAATAACTTTCTAGCACGGCACAGTGAAGCAATTTTCTTTGCATCAATCCCAGCGACAGATTCACTATAATCATTCCATTTCATATCAGCCGAAAAATGAGTTTCTCTCCTGGAGGTTAACATCAGACATGCAGACTGCAGATAGAAGGCAAAAATCGTTCTAAATAAAGTTTAAAACATATCAATTTCGTTTAGTCGGCGTTAAAATTTGCAAACGCTTTCTTGCCGCAGTTAACGACCGGGACAGAGTGTTTGAACGCGATTGCCTGAAGATTACATTCAAGCGAGAAACAGACTTTGCCGTTCGGTTTTGACTTCATTGTCTACTTGCACACACACACACACACACACACACATACGGGGGAAATGTGTGATTCAACTCTGTGGACGTAGTAGATAAAGTTCTGAGTGCATTAAAGAATGGGTCCCATCTGAATATTTCCTATAGTAATATCTATAGAGTACCAATAGGCTAACAATGTTGCGTCTACGGAGAAATAGTAGAGTGGAACATACCATCCTCTATGATATATATATATATATATATATATATATATATATATATATATATATAATACGAAAGGCTCAAATACTAATATTCCAATTTATTACATTGGAATCGTAATCACGATCCAATTCATCAGACCTACAAATTCTATCCTCTTGGGAATTTACACACACACACACACACACACACACATATATATATATTGACCAGTAATATTATATATATATATATATATATATATATATATATATATATATATTCAGTTGCATCGATATATATATATATATATATATATATATATATATCGATGCAACTGAATATGTATATATATATATATATATATATATATATATATATATATATATATATATATACTTACACACATGTTTGTGCATGCATAAATATATATATCCCTCTCACATTTACATATATATACATACACAGATACACGCGCATACACGCGCGCATACATACGCACACATACACATACACACATATATATTTATATGTATGAGGATGATCTAATGCCGTGACATGTATGTAAGCCATATGTTGTGAATATTTAAAAACAAAAATAGACATGCACGAGTTTCAGTAATAGATAGATAGATAGATAGATAGATAGAAACAGACTGAGACAGATATAAGATAGATAGATAGATAGACAGATAGATAAGAAGTAAAGAGAATAGTGGTCTGAATTTTAAAGAGGGAAATGCAAAGAAAGAAGAAACTATGGACTAGGCGTGCCCATGGCTCAAAATTCCCGCTCACGTCACCAGCAAGTATGAATCTGTCATCAGGTGTCCGCCATCTTACATACACAAACATTGCTGGACGGGAGGCCGAAACAAGCTGGTGTTCTTAATGTCGAAAGGCCCATTTCCATCGCCGGAGGTCTGACTATTGTTTAGGGGTTGGGCGAAAGGAAGTGAAAAAGAAGAAAAAGAAGATTACAAACATGAACCAGGCGGACTTGTTTGGCTTTCGATGAGGTGCGGGCGAACGAAAACAGAAGCAAACAGTGAAAATTTATTTCCCTTTTTCCTGCTTTCTTTAAACGTCTTTTCTCTCTTTTCCAATAAACAGAGTAATCGGAGGGGAGGCTTTTCGTGGTGTTCGGAAAGAAAGTTTACTTTATAGGGTAGCGAATTCATCTGTATCATTTTCACCAAGGTCAGCAATTCCCAAAATTCTGAATTTTAAATTAGATCAACTATTAGGTTGGTGCAAAAATAATGACGTAATAATGTCGTTTTTTGACGTTAAAAAATACGTCAAAAAACGACATTATTACGTCATTATTTTTGCACCAACCTAATACATATTTAATTTGTTTTTTACGACTTATCAACCTGTAGCAGTCTATTTAAAGCTAGAAAATGTTATTTAGACTGTAATAAATTTCGTAGAAAATAATGCTTTTCGGATACAAGACATATTAATTAATCCATAGCTGGTGGAAGAAAAGTGGATTCATAATTTTTTGAAGTGTTAAATAATAGTTTAGCTGACTATAATCATTTTCTTTAAAAATAATGTGTGACACGTGGCAAGGTGTTCGTAATTTGGCTAGAACTGATACATAAAACGGAAAAACTTGAGTAAATCAACTAATACTCAAATCCTACTTTAATGTGGCTACTTGCCTTATTTATAAGTAGAGGCAGTCCATTGAAACAAAAGCAGGGAATAGCAGAAAGTACATTGGGTCCTAATCTACAACAACGGGGTAAATATTTTAGGACACAATACAGTTTTTAATGCGTGGGCAATTTTGTTAAATAATATTTTAGTAGACTATTATTTCTTAGAGCAAGTGTATCTCTGCTCGGACTTCCTGAGGTTGGCCTTCGAGGTCAGATGGAAGCCAAAACAAGGAAGTCGAGTTTGATTGTCTAAACGAGCATGATAAAGGCGATAAATAGAGAAAAGTTTTTTCAGTGAGTTGGTTCTTACAGGAGGAAAAGAGTGGCAGGGATTAAGGAATCAGAGAGCCGAGTTCGAATTCCAATCAAATTCATTACATACATTTACGTGGTAATATCCTTGGGAAAGGTATGAATCCTCTTCTTCTCCAACTAAGGGTAAATAGCAGGACAGTCCGGGTTCTATAGCCTGGGATGGCAACTGGTCTACTGCAGAAAGAAATGGCAACCTATTGCGTGAAAAATCTGCCTCGTCAGTCATGTATCGAAAGATGCATGATCGGCTAAGCGTGTATCGCGCATGGCACGTAACTGACTGATTTTACACATCAAGGAATGTAGACATGATCTCTTTCGTGTCTGAAACGGCTCCTCAGTTAGAAGATGTATATGTTGATAAAATCATCGTTAATAAAATAGTTAAGTTAAAATTCACTATGTTACAGTTTTGTTATCTGAGATTCAAAACAGCTAGCGATCACCGGCCGTGAATGAAAAATGCAAATTTATTATCAAATTGATGCCGTCGCCCAAGACCTCCCTAAGGGGCCTATAGGACACAAGGGCATTTGCGGGTAAGTGAATATAACGAATTGATATCCATTACACCACCCGCATATCCAAGTTTACAACATCTGGTATTCCCAAGTGGTCACCCATCTAGGTACTGACCAGGATCAGCGTTGCTTAACTTTGGGAACCGGTGTTTTGACGTGATGTGGCCGTAAGCCGAACAAATTTGAAGGAAAATAAAAACATAAAGCATACATCCTCAGTATCAGAAGAAACAGCTGAAATTTCGGGGAGAAAAAATAAGGAAAGAGGTCTTGGAGAATTTTAAACTCACAGGGCATATTGAAGGCAAGAGGGGCAGAGGGAAACGATGAGTAACTTGCCTAATGAGTTTGGATGACTGAACAGGAAATTAAAGTTACAGTAAGGAGACATGATTATCCACCTTTTAAAATGACATTAAGGAAAAAGAATTTTATTTATCTTGTCTGCAATATGTCTAAATTTTAAATCCGCCAATTTAGGCGAGATAATGAGATTTAATTGAATTTCATTGGCGATAACGTTCAGTAGTGTTATTGATATGATAATTGTTAACTGGACAAACAGGGAATTAAATGTCCGACTCCGTGAAAGAGCAAATCACAACAATAACTGTAATTAAAAAAAATCATATGCGATAACTAGGACAAATATGTGATGATACGTTGAAAAAAATGGAGTTGGCTTTTGTCGGAACCATCGCTCTATACGAACGGTTTTTTTCCTTATCTTTAAAATTATGGGCATCTTCAGGGCTATATATAGTTCTGAATTTCGAGTTTTCCTTCTCCTACACCGGCTGCTACCCAAGATTATAGAACCTAGTCTGTTTTAATATCTCCTCATATATATATATATATATATATATATATATATATATATATATATATATATATATATAGTTAGATCGATGTGAGTTTGTGACCCTGGGTTTCACGCGTGAAACCAAAGGTCACAAACTCATACCAATCCAACTAAATGTTAGTTCTATCTCTGATATTGAGCACATTCCGATAAGTACCACGCATATAATATATAAATAATATATATATAATATATTGCATATATATATATATATATATATATATATATATATATATATATATATATATATATATACACACACTTTTCATATATATATATATATATATATATATATATAAATATAAAAGTGAACATTTAATGTTCACTTTTATATCTATATTTACATACGCTGTATCTCTGATATTGAGCACTTTATCTCATATATATAGCACACCTTAAAACTATATATATATATATATATATATATATATATATATATATATATATATATATATATATATATATATATATATATATAATCACTCTTAAGAGGGCTCATGTATGACGATAGCTTACATCAAGGAACAGCTTCATAAAAAAAATATCGAAATGTTGGATAATTTTTGCCTCTATTTTAACCCGAAATTAAAACAAATATACGGAGTTATATATAGATATATTGTTGAATATAACAGACAACGTATGTCTATTATGTTTGATCATGAGCCGTTCTAAACCCTGTATATTTGCTTTAATTTCGGGTGAAAATAAAGACACAAATTGTCCAACATTTTTTATTAAGGTGTTCCTTGACCTAACCTTTCGGTTTATATATATATATATATATATATATATATATATATATATATATATATATATATATATATATATATATATATATATAAGGAGCGAACCGGGTTCATCGAGTCAATGCAAATTATCCCTTCCTTAGTTGCATAGTATGTGCTTCGTCAGTGCTACATACAGTGTTTTTCTTCTCCTAGACCGGTTGCCACACAAGGCTGTCGATCCTAGTCTGTCCTAGATGGTGCGGGGATTAATAACTTTCCTAAATATGAGAATGTAATGAACTCGACTGGCATTCGAACTCGGCTCCCCGATTCCTCAATTCGAGCCGCAATCCATTACGCCACCGACCCTCCCGGGACAAATATAGCATTTTCTTTACTAGAGAGAGAATGAGAGTTTCTTAGACTTGCAGTATGTCTTAACCTGGTTTCTCTTGTCGTTTCAACCGCAATATGGCGCGCATCGCAAATAATATACGTTTTTCCTGAAATGTAAGCGCGCTATCATCACGCCCCCTCCCAATCAGGAATTAAAGTCCCGGATGTAAACTGTGTGCCATTTCTACCCGCCAGGCAGTCAAATGTCATGCAGATAGAGAAAGCGCAAAATGGTTCTTGCATGCACGTCAAATCCTTCGACTCTGCGCACGCAGAGTAATTAGTGCAGAAACGCAGCTTCACATAATCAAGGTCAGGTTAATAGGTGCAGTCCATCTCTGGGTACGAACTCCAGTGGTACCGGAATGTTATGAGGCGGTGTGTATAAACAATATTCAGGGGTTTAAAAAAAAGATACCTCTCTGTGGGATGGACTTTGATGGAAGCTTATAAGTTTATCTTAAGTTATATTGGGCTTGGCAGAACGCCACGATTATTATTATTATTATTATTATTATTATTATTATTTTCTTTCGCATGGTATTCGTATTATAGATGTTCTCCATCAAGTCATATAACCTCAGACAGAGAGTACGTTTAGTAGGAATTTAGCAGTGCTATGCAAAGTTCTCAGGCCGACATTCCTTCCGCTAATTCTAACACTCCCGGCTAAGAACCGTCATGCTATAATTATAGCGAACCAGCCTGATTTCCTTCATATTCCATTGATGAGATATAAGTTCCAATCGAGCATCTTCCAACGAATCCCTGCTTTGTGGAACCGACTCCCAAGATGATGGGTTCCCGAGCACTACAATATTAACCTCTTCAAGTTTATGGTTAGCCATTAAGTTCATCACATATCCACATTCACCTATCCTCTTTTTCTGTAACCCTCTACCTCGAGTTGCTCTTGAGCCTTGTACAGGATAATCATTTTAAAAAATGTAGGACTTAAGTTTTGGTGGTATAAATCCCAACTATAACTGGAACAATAGTGACCTGTATGTGGCCCATTCTGATAACTTCAATCCGTAGGTCTCCGTTTTTCTTGTCAACAGCGGATATTTCATCAATTTCTTTGACCATGATATTATGAGCACCAGGAATTGCCATAATTAATCAGGTGACATTTCCTTGTTTTGATGTGGTCTCAAGGACGCAGTCTATTTGAATGTTGAAATATATGTTATTATTATTATTATTATTTGTGTATGTTAAGTTTCCTGCTTTGTATCCTGTAGAGTCGGGTCTAAACTATGATCCTTAGGCCCTATAGGAGAATTGTCATTTAATTGATAACATTTTTCTTAGCATATGTGATGTTCTTAGTAGGGCTATTTTCTGGGAAACTTGTATGTTGATGTTACCTGGGACACTGTTAGTAAAATTAACAAGGCCCAGTGCTCTGATTACTATTGGTACAGTCTCTGTCTTCATTCCCCGCATCTTGTTAATATTGATCTCCAGATCCTTGGATTTGGACAATTTCTCGAGAATTTTTATGGAGGTGTTTCTCTCAAATGGTACTGCCATGTCAATAAGCATACACTTCAGGAATTTATTGTCTTTTATGATAATATCAGGTCTTTTGGCTTTTATATCCCTGCCAGTTTGAATTGACATGTTTCAGAGGATAGTTACATTGTTATTTTGGGTAACTGTGTCTGGTTGGTGCTCACGCCATCTCTCAGTGGTTTCGATTTTGTGCTTCTTGCATATTTTCCAATGCACATATGTTGCAACCTTGTTATGTCTGTGCGTATATTCATTTTTCGCTAGTTCCTTCTTCTTCTTCTTCTTCTTCTTCTTATTATTTCATACATTTGCATACCTATATTCGATGTCTGGTGATATCACCTGATATTGAGCAACGTCAAGTCTTCTCAAATATTCAGCACCCTCCTCAGTATTCTCGCAAACTCCAGCATTTATACTTTCTTCAAATCTTCATTCTTGCTTCAATTGTTTCTGGCACGGTTTCACGCCCATACACATTTATTTTTATCGGTAATACCCCAAGCAAGGCAGTAGTGCCACTAGCAAGCAAGGGGTTACAGGGTGTGGCGGAATTAGGAAAAGGAGCATCACTAATGAGAGGGAAGAGAAAAGAGCAATTAAAAGGACAGTATAACGATTGACAGTGTATTGAATTTTTTGCAGATTAAAGTTGTTTGGAAAGCATTGAGCTGAGAAGGAGTTCCACAAGCGAGAAGTGCAAGAAAAGAAACTGTTAGCATAGAATTTACGGTACCATCTAGCCAACTCAACGTAAATTGATGAGAACTCAACGCCAGTCTAGTACTGCGCTTAAATTCAAAAAGCCTAGGGACCATAGCGAAGAGCATTATTTATTTGTAATATTACAAAATATGGCACAAGGCCAAAATGGGGAATGGGGAAGAGGACGGTCTTCTGTTAAACTTAGCTAGCCACAAACACTGACCCAAGTCCATTAACTGCTATTCCTCTTTTTAGTATTAGTTGTATATAGATGATAGTTTAGACACTTCTGAATGAGCTGGATGCTATACATGACATCCGCTTAAGAGTCTAGATTTGACGGATAGATATGAACAGACTGAGATAGCTAGATATATAATCACAGTAAAAGAAATAGATAGATAGATAGATAGATAGATAGATAAGAACAGACTGAGCTAGCTAGCTAGTTAGATAAATATGAACAGGCTAAGATATATATGAACAAACTGCGATAGATAGATAGCTAGATAGCTAGATAGATAAACAGATTTGAACAGACTGAGATAGATAGGTTGTTGTCTATATTTGATAGATAGATAGATATGAACAGACTGAGATAGCTAGATATATAAACACAGTAAAAGAGATAAATAGATAGACAGATAGATATGAACAGCCATAGATAGATAAATAGATAGATAGACAGATATGAACAGATTGAATAGATAGATAGGTAGATAGATATGAACAGACTGAATAGATAGATTTGAACAGCCTTAGATAGATAGATAGATAGATAGATAGATAGATATGCACAGACTGAGATAGCTAGCTAGCTAACTAGATAGAAAGATTTGAACAGACTAAATAGATAGATAGATAGATAGATAGATATGAACAGCCTTAGATAGATAAATTTCAACAGTATTAGATAGATAAATTTCAACAGTATTAGATAGATAGATAGATAAATTTCAACAGTATTAGATAGATAGATAGATAGATAGATAGATATGAATAGACTGAGATAGATAGATAGATAGATAGATATGAACAGACTGATTAGATAGATACGAACAGCCTTAGATAGATAGATAAATTTGAACAGCCTTAGATAGATAGATAGATAGATAGATATGCACAGACTGAGATAGCTAGCTAGCTAACTAGATAGAAAGATTTGAACAGACTAAATAGATAGATAGATAGATATGAACAGCCTTAGATAGATAAATTTCAACAGTATTAGATAGATAGATAGATAGATAGATAAATTTCAACAGTATTAGATAGATAGATAGATAGATATGAATAGACTGAGATAGATAGATAGATAGATAGATAGATAGATAGATAGATAGATAGATATGAACAGACTGATTAGATAGATACGAACAGCCTTAGATAGATAGATAAATTTGAACAGCCTTAGATAGATAGATAGATAGATAGATAGATAGATCTGAAGTAGATAGCGAAATAACAGAGACAGAAAGATATGTGCTGAAAGTTGAATGTTTCTCTTTGAGCTGCATATATTTCCATACAAATGGAGCCATAAAATTGCGATGTCAAACTAGATACATCATAAGTCGGGTTCGAAACAGCCTCATTCTTGTTCTGCCCGCATTTTATTCCGTTTTGAAGAGAATGCGTTGCAGGAATCCTTTAATGTTATTAAGTGGAATCAAATGACCGGAATATTTCCCAGGGGAGGTCGCCTTAAATGAGAAACAAAAGACTTCCGCTTCACGCTATCGCGCCATTTATAACAACGAATCCAGCGTTCTACATTTGCTCATCATTCCTATAAGTTCCATCTTCCTTGGTCGGTAGAGACTGATCACACGACACGCCTCTGAAATAGTTTATACTTCTCGGTCATGTCTGCACTAACCGAAATCTTTATTTGTATTTATTTATCGTTAGGGTGTGATTTTTTTTCTGCTTGCAAGAGGATACTGGATGTTTTGAAGGGAAGAGCTAATGCTTCATGACACCATCAAGATAAAATATTTGTTTAAGTGCAATAAACCAAATGCCATAGAACTTATGAGGGCTCGATATGAAATACTACAACGGTACTATACAAAATTAAACACTAATAGAAGGGTAAATCAATATTATGTATACGACAGTCATATACAATGTTGCGGCCTTGTTAGGACCAGAAATAAAGACACAAAGAGAGGAATTGAGTTAAATATATAAACAGAAACAGTAATACAAACAGATACAAACGAGAGTGTTACAGGAAGAATGTTCGGTTTGATTGCCAGAACTAGCAGCTGGAAAATTCCCTCTCCAAAAGGCAGTACCTGCTCCTATTTATAGCTGGGAGTATCCATGCATGCGTGGGTAAATTACCATAACATACAATCTATCACTAACCTTTACTCCAATTCCTGATCAATCTAGACCTCATTCTCCAGCTTTGATAGAGTCCAACAAGGGTCTCCGAGCCCTTGTGGGTGACGAATTATTCTCCACCCTTCAAAAACTCTCCCACAGGCGGGATGTGACCGTCTTTAAGCTGCTCTATCGCTTCTTCGACGGAAAGTACTCGGAGGAACTACATTACCTGGTCCTGCCAATTCAATCTTTCACGGCAAGGCTATGCTATGTTACTTGCATAGTAGCAAACTATCTACATTCCCTCTGTATTCCACTTGAACAGCTTCTTCCCACCAACCACTGCTCTGTGGAACCGACTCCTAAGTGGATGCTTCCCTGATAACTAATCTTAACCTGTTCAAGTCTAGAGTTAACCGTCATCTTCTACTCCTATCTGCACAAAGTGTTTCCTAACTTAATCTATTACCTCGAGTGGCCCTTGGGCCTTGTAATGTGTCATCTTCCGTGTGAGTTCGTTTCAAAAAATCCTCGTCGTCCCTGTTATATTCCGTGCTAACGGAATAAACACATAACACCAAGTGGATAGTAGAAGAAAGGTTTATTGTACACAACAAGTACAATATGAAATACGGCAGAGTTATACACACAGGTCAATTTAGTAGTGAGTGCCGCTAATTGGAAGGTCGGACGAACTTGCGTCATCCCTCTCTCTCCTCTTCTCTCGAGTCTCTCGTAGACGGGTGACTTTATAGGTACTTAGTACCTATAGTGTAATTATTCATGGGGGTGAATGGTTATTCCATTACATCATAATTGGTGAACCTTAGTGTAAAAAAAATCCCCTTTCCAAATTCCTAATGCATTTCTATAGAAAAATAATTTTAAATGCATTGCACCTGCTATATCTGTTCAATCAATAACGCTTTCCTGAATACTAAATTCGCTGAGAATTGATTTTATCCAATTTTCAGTGCCGCTGTGTAGAAAATTTAGTAGCAATACAAATGCAAAATGATATATACCTATGTTTTATAGATGATGCAAAAGCGTCTGATGAAGTTTGCCACAAACTGTTGGAACTGTTAGGTAACTTTGACATATTTAGGGAGGGTGTTAGAATAATCCAGAACCTATATTGGCAGTAAATCACCTACATACAGATAGAAAATGAGTTTAGTAAATATGCAAAAATAGAAAGGGGCGAAAAACCAGGATGTGTCTCCTCGTCGGTGAACCTATACAGCGAGGCGATTCTGAAAGAACTAGTAGTCCTAGCAGGATTCATTATCGGCGGTAAATATTTTTAACAATATGCAGATGCCAATGGGTTGATAGCAGACACAGAAAGGAAATTAGTAAACTCCTATAGAAGGTAGTGAGGGAAAGCGAGAAGGAAGGACTAAAATATGAAATGCAAAAAAGACAGGAATGCATGTTTGTTATCAACCGTCGTCGGCACCCGCTCGCATCCGAGCATTGGGTTCGTCATCCTCTCCCCTTTATTCTATTTCTGCTCTCTGGTGGAGATGTCAGAGATGAAGATGAAGGCCTACTTCTGAAGTGTCATGGTGGACGCGCCTGGGCGAGTCGAGCCCTCTTGACAGCATGTCGCTGATCCTCTTCATGCTGACGTTTGGATTCGAAAACCTCGGTCACTCCCCACGCGGATGGTCCTACCCCAAGAAGACCGATTTGCAGCGATGGTCTCCCAGGTCTCAGTGTCGATGCTGGCCTGTGTCAGGGACGTTTTCAACTGATCCTTGAAGTGTCTTTTTGGGCCTTCATGTAGTTTCCTTTCGCTGGCGACTTCTCCAAACGGGATGATACATAGGAGTCGAGTGGGTTGCATTCTGGACACCTGACCCGTCCAGCGGAGTCGATGTTGAACATACGTATATGTTACAATGTCGTCGTCGGCATCCGTCCGTCTCGGTAGACGATGGAGTAGCGCTGTAGTTGCTAAGCGATGGAGTTACATCGCCCCTGGTGACTGTGTAATCCTACCAGTGTGCCACGAGCCTGGGTGGGATGTATAGAGAACTAGTGCTGCCCGGACGTCTAGCTCCCCCTCTCAGCCTTGCTGGAGTCCAAAGGAGAGGATGAAACCAATACAGTTTGGTACAGCGCGACTGCAAGAGTTTACCGGAAGAGAACACAGAGTGCTGTCCATCCGCCTTAGGGGATCCACTCCGGATTTGTGTAGGGTTTACTCCTTAGCCTTTCCTTCTCTCGAAGATTTCCGCAAGGCAGCGGAGCTATTTAACCCATAGCTGGGATTTGGTTCATGGGCACCTGGGTGTGTCCACACACCGGTCGGCCTGCATACCGTATGTTAAGGGGGCCAAACTCCTCCCCCCTCAACTTACAAATTGTAGATAACAAAATCAACCAATAATAACAATTTAAATATCTGTGAAGAACTTAAATATCTGTTCCGATGTGCCTCCATCTTTAGTTCCCCCAATTCAGACCTTTTTTTTTTACTATTAGGTTGGTGCAAAAATAATGTCGTTTTTTGACGATTTTTTTGATTATCGTTCACCCATTTATCCAACTTCTTTGACTTCCCTATTTGCTTTAAATGGCGAACGACTGTTGAGTGGTCGACCTCGAGTTCAACAGCAACTTCTCGTGTGGTTTTTCCGAGGATCGCTTCAATTAAGGCTTTCAAATGTTCGTTATCAATCGCAGTCGGCCGGCCGCGATCGTCTTCATCTTCGAGGCTCTCGTCACCATTGCGAAATTTCTTGAACCACCGTTGTGCCACACGTTCGTTAGTGGGCCAAACGCATCATTGATATCACGAGCTGTCTGGGCAGCTTTTCGGCCTAGTTTGAACTGGAACAAGAATATCGTGCGGATTTGAATTTTGTCGAAATGCTGTCGAAAAGCCTGCAAAAAAATGAATGAAGAGATTGAGAACGGTAACGAATAACACGATTCGATAGAGCGAAAAACGCGCTTCAAAATGATATATAACATGGCTATATATATCAATGAATTAATTCAGAAATCATATATAAAAGTAACATATGTGAGAAAACGGCATTATTTTTGCACCAACCTAATACTACCCATCTTGTACCGTCGACAAGATTGCATTACACCCATTTCCTCAGGTCCACTCAGAAAGCTTCTCTACACAAACTGCTACTTTTTGGTTGGTTGGTTGTTTTTGTTTAACGGCATATCAACACCTCAATGGGTTACTTAATGCCGAAATCTAATTATTTTGTACGCAACTTTATTTTATTTTATTGAAGGTAATAATGGTTTTAGTGAGACAAGTCTTACTAATTAACCCATAGCTTGGGGGAGAAAAGGTGGAATCATACGTTTTCCAAGGATATTTTCACGTATGTGAATTTAACGAACCCAACTGGAATTGGAACTCGGCTCTCTGATTAATTATTCCGAGTCATTAGCTTGATGGTGATTCACTGATTGGGCGTTAACTACCCAGAGAATGAATACCGAATGTATGGGAACGGTCAATCTGATTTTTACTTGACAAGATTTCTCGAATATTCGGACCGGTTAGATGTAGTTGGATAAAAAAAAATTCTGTTTAATAAAATAGAGAGCTTCTACTCGAATATGAGTATCCATCAAAAATAACGTTTAAACAAAATAAATCTTATATATAAAGTACAGTTTATGTTTGTTCGCGTGTGTGCCCAAGCAACACCTCCGCTTCCACTGGTCCGATTTCAATGATTCATAGCTCTAGAAAAATTAAGTGCAGGGAATGATTTTCGTTAAGCTCATATTCAGAGTTGCCAGAATATGCAAGGTTAAAAATATATATTAATATATTATATTCCATAATATACGTTTTACTTAATTAGCTATTATGTTTCTCTAACTCTTCAAATGTTGAATGTATAACTAATTCTAATTTCTATTTTCCCATCTTTACACTATATTAAAAAGATGAATATTGCCAAAAATATACTTCAACTTTAAATACCTCCCAAAGGGTTGATAAACCGTAACAAAGGAAATCAATTAAAAGAAAACTTCCTTTTTATTCATCATTGTACAAGGTAATTAGGAACGGTGTATCGGCAAAGACACACGCATGCGTATTCGTTTTCTGTTCAGTTATTAATTGGCACGTGTCGGCCATCGAAAGAAAAGCGGAAATAAAAGCGCCATATTTACACGATTTTACTCTTTTTTTTTTACAAATTTCCCGGACACAGCATCATCCATTTGAACCATCAGTTAGGTTGATAGGACCGTCTGAGTTTCTGGCATCCAGGAGGTGTTGCAACGATGTGAAATTATAGGAAAGTGTAATATAAACAAGGATCATTTCGACACGTCGTAAACTTTAATGAATCCTCCGTTTCTACCGATTCATTCTCCCTCCGCTCACTATGCTTCCCCTTCTTTAATAGACCAATCCCCTGACTTTAAAATGAACGCGCGTCATATTTTCTACTGGGACATTTTATTTATTACTTATTTAGAGACATGTAAACAAGGAAGGTGTTCGAAGTTAGTGGGATGTTAACTGTATACACATCATTGTAAACTGTCAGATGGGCTGGCCATTTTGTATACTACAGTCTGGTTTCTGGGTAGATGGTGAATACAGGAAAAGGCTATACAAAAAACATATACATTATCTATCTATCTATATGCATATATATATATATATATTTATTAAAAACATTTTTATGTTTAACGTTCTTTTTATAGATAGAAGTATTTAAGTAAAGGCTCTGTTTATAATAAACAGCATTAAATAACATTTACCGGCCTGAATGTCCGAGAAATTTTCATAGAAAATATTCGTCCTTTGACAGGATCCGAACCTGCATCCTATACGAAACCGTCATTTACGCTGACGTGCCTTAACCAACTCGGCCACAAAGGAGCGTCCGGTAGGCATGGTCGAATTTACTCCTTATAAACTTTAATCTTCCATGAATCTGGTACATTCATAACTGTTCATGGCGTATCAAATGTAAACAATTCATGGAAGATAGTAAATTCGACCTTGCCTACCGAACGCTCCTTTGTGGCCGAGTCGGTTAAGGCACGTCAGCGTAAATGACGGTTCCGTATAGGGTGCAGGTTCGAATCCTGTCCAAGAACGAATATTTTCTATGAAAATTTCTCGGACATTCAGGCCGGTAAATGTTATTTAATACTGTTTATTATAAACAGAGCATTTACTTAAATACTTGTATCTATAAAAAGAACGTTAAACATAAAAATGTCTTTAATAAATAAATTGTCGGACTTTGTCCATTTCTTAATATATATATATATATATATATATATATATATATATTGTGGCATTACTTTCCTTGAAAAGAAATCACTTAACTTTTATGCATGGAAAATATAATAAAATGCTGAATCACAGTGCCTTGTCAGTCATCTTCAATTAAACCTGTATAAAAGAGGGTTTGCCGTTCAAATACATACACACACAAATAGGAACGCATACACATACACACACACACACACATATATATATATATATATACGTGTAGGCATGAAAAGTTCACAATCCGACAAACAGCCTTTGATATTTTATCATTTGGCTCGGCTGGGAAATTAGTTGATGTATAAAATCTTCAGAACTACCACGCAAATACTGTTCAGAAGACCATTTCTAAATTCTAAAGTCTAAAAAAACGCTCGCGCGCACACACACACATACACACACACATACACAAACACATACACACAAACATATATATATATATATACATATATATATGTGTGTGTATGTGTGTATTACTTTATTTAAAAATAATATATATATTTATTATGGCTATATATATATATATATATATATATATATATATATATATATATATAAATATATATATA
The DNA here is from genome assembly GCA_963932145.1 of Acanthosepion lycidas. NCBI lineage: Eukaryota > Metazoa > Mollusca > Cephalopoda > Sepiida > Sepiidae > Acanthosepion > Acanthosepion lycidas. Next base: position 117,433,123 of record OZ010578.1, on the reverse strand, counting down.
TATATATATATATATATATATATATATATATATATATATATATATGAACATATATATATATATAATCTAAAAAGCTCAAACTCTAATATTCCATGGTTATAAATTATTACATTGGAATCGTGCTCACAATCCAATTCATCAGACCTACAAATTCAAAAATAATTTGAATTTGTAGGTCTGATGAATTGGATCGTGATTACGATTCCAATGTAATAAATTATAACCATGGAATATTAGTGTTTGAGTCTTTTATATTATATTCTTACACTGTCCTGGATATCGAGTTCTACCCTCGTCTATCCGCTTAGGAATTTATGTATATATATGTATATATATATGTATATATATATATATATATATATATATATATATATATATATTGACCACTAATATTATCTATCTATCTATCTATCTATCTATCTATCTATCTATCTATATATGTATGTATATGTATTATTTATTATAGGAGATTAAACCAAAAACATGTTAAAAATCGCTACACAATAACTTTTGTGCTTCAGCACTAAGTTGGACCTATTCAGACGAATGTAAATAATTGGTGAAAAACGATTTTTTAAATTTCAAAAGCTAAATGCCCGCTCTTTTTTTGAAAGAGAAGACGAGAAAACCAGAGCTAAGCTTTTATAAGTGCTATTGGGGAAAGATAGGATATGTTGGTACAACCAATTTTTAAAAGAATTCTTAGTACTCCCTATATAACATTTTTCAGCATTTTTTAAACATTTTTCTTAATCACCTCTAATAAATAATATAAAGCTCTACTCCATATTGAGACATTCTTTAAAATTAAATGCTACGGACAGTGGAATTATAATCCTTTTGTTCTGATATATATATATATATATATATATATATATATATATATGTGTGTGTGTGTGTGTGTTTGTAAGATGTATATTAATATTCAAAGTTACAAACACATATACACACACGCATATATATATCTATGTGTATGCGTGTATATATGTGTGTATTTGTGTATATATCTGTGTATATATCTGTGTGCATATGTGTGTTTATATCTATGTGTATGTGTGTATATATCTGTGTGTATGTGTGTCTATATCTCTGTCTATATCTGTGTGTATGTGTGCGTATATATCTGTGTATATCTCTGTGTGTATGTGTGTTTTAGGTTGTCATAAATAATTTCTGTTTTTGTTTATCACTTCAAAATATTCCAAATGTTTCCCTAAAAGTTAAATTATTTATAACTCAACCTAACATACATACATATATATATATATATATATATATATATATATATATATGTGTGTGTGTGTATGTGTTTATATGTGTGTGTTTGTCGATGTGCCTTGGTGTGAGCCATTTAGAGAGAGCGAGCTAAATATATAGCGAGCGAAATAGGGGGTTAGGAATCGTTCAAGGATTTTTAAGCAATTTCCCTTTTAGAATGTTTATACAATCGAAAGCGGACATTTTTTTTTCTTCAGCGACTCATGTATTTTGAATTTTATCATTTTCGCATCATAATTTACTAGTTTTACTTATTACCTTCTGTCGATCTGCAGTCCTCATCCACATTGCCATATTCACGACGTTTCGGCGGTTCTACGCTCCCGCCTTCTTCAGGTGAAGGGAATTTTCACTGAACCATTTATTTCGTCCACAGGGGTAGATTGTTCTAGTTCCACGTGCCACGCCCCTTCCGGATGTCATAATTATCTCATTTAGCTCAAGTCTCTAAGTTTTTGTTCACCACTGCAGTAGCCAGGAATTGAACTCACAACTCATTGGGTCAAGTCACTGGGTCCAACCAACGCTTTTATCCACTGGGCCATGTGTTGTGGAAGCATTGCCTATTGAAATAATAGTGTAAATAATTAGAATACATCATTTAAGAAATATATACGGAAACAAAATACATCTTTTCCCAAGACATATACTTAATTTCTGGGTTTCAATTACTGTAACGTGACATTAATTTCTGAGTTTAGATTATTTGGTACCCTAACAGGGATAATTTTACCTCACACGGTTTGCCTATAATGTGGGGCTTATTTTATTTCCAATACAGATTCAATGTTTTTCCCGAGTGTCTCTTTACCGCTGCACAATATTTCCTAGCTAAATCTGATCTGTTCACAAAATAATCTAAACTCAGAAATTAATGTCACGTTACAGTAATTGACGTAATTTTCAGTTAACGGTATGAAAATAGCGTTCTCTAAATTCATCCACTTGCTAAGGACATTTTGTTTTGTTATTATTAGTTACTTTGTTTAATAAAATCATTTTGTTTCGCTTTGAAAACTCCACATAGGACGAAACGCGTCGGCAACTATTACAGTTTTCCTACTGTCTCTTACATCTACATATATATATATATATATATATATATACATATATACAGTGTCCATAAAGTTCGTGCTCACTTTAGAATAGTTATAACTTCATTTATATTTGCGATAAAAATAATCTGTAAAACATATTATAAAGTTTAATGTAACTAGTTTTAAGTAGATCAGTCAACTTAACTTAAATTAGCGTTTCAGTAAAGTATATTTCATTTATGGAAGATTTTTTTGCAAAGATAATTATTTGATAAATCTGTCAATATGAACGAATCGAATAAGGATATATATATATATATATATATATATATATATATATATATATATGTTGTTCCCACAACAATCATTTTTCCCCCTTCCACTCACACCTAGTTTTTAAATAACCCTCTCTGTTAAACCCCTCTCTTATGAACTAACATTCGTCCCACACTCTCATACTTACACTCTCTCTAAATTCTATTTTTATTTCCGGAGTAGGTTTTTTTCTGTTTTCTTTTTGAATTTGTAGGTCTGATGAATTGGATCGTAATTACGATTCCAATGGAATAAATTATGACCATGGAATATTAGTGTTTAAGCCTTTTTATTATATCCTTACTCTGTCCTGGACATTGAGTTCTACCTGGATTCTATCCTCTCGGAATTTTTTATTCATAAAATATACATGTGTGTATATGCACCTGTGGAATTTGCACATATATGTATATTTACCACTAATATTATCTATCTATCTATCTATCTATCTATCTATCTATCTATATATATATATATATATAGGGTGTCCATAAAGTTCGTGTGGACTTAAAAAAAAAATATAACTTCATTTGTATTTGCGATAGAAATAATCTGTAAAAAATCTTATAAAGTTTAATGTACCTAGTTTTAAGTATAGCTAAAAGAATTGATGTGATTTCAGTCATTACTGTAAATCAGTTGGCAAATGTTTTCCGTGAACTGCAAAATCGTATTACGCTTTGTATTGCTAATGACGGAGGACATGTGGAAACTTAAATAAAATTTCAATAGAGCCTTAAAAAATATAGATTTACTTCTTTCTAATCCTTTTTACAAATTATTTCTATCGCAAATACAAATAAAGTTATAATTTTTTAAAGTGCACACGAACTTTATGGACACCCTGTATAACGGATGTAACAGCAAAATTGTCCAAATCATGTAACAGCATTATTGTCCTCCCGACAAATGTTTCATATCTAAAGATAACTAAACTAATTAAATTTTTTTGTTTCCAGATTTTCAGATAAAAGGCTTAGCCATCTGAAAAAAAAATCACTGAAAAAACCTTTTAGTTATTCAGCTAAAAAGAGAACAGGTTAAAATTGTTTTGTGCTAAACCCACTGTATTCCCAACTGAGTTATTTGAGAGGAAAACGATCATTCAGGCTTGTACCAATGATTATACCAATATTCATAGTCTGGCTCCCGCATTCATAGTCCATTCAAAAACAATCAAGAGAACGGTGAATAAGTTTTAAAATGAAGGAACAGTAGAGAGGAAAACTGGGTCAGGGAGTCACAACAAGAAGAGGGATCGTCATTCGAATTTAGAGCTAAAGAGATCAATTAGAAAAAAGATGCATCTCATTTCATAAGACGTTTGGCACGTGAGAGAGGAGTTTCAGCTATGACAGTCCAAACAGCAGTGAAAAATACTTGAAAATGAAATCGTACATGAAACATGTGAGGCATTTTGTTACTCCAGGATAGAAAGTTAAAAGGTTAGAGAGGGCGAAGAACATCTTGAATAAGTTGAAATAAGACCCTGGAATATATATATATATATATATATATATATATATATATATATATATATATATATGCGTGTATGTGTGTGTGTGTATTTCAGGCTTGAACACAATCGACGTGCTTTGGACCTCTCGGTCACTAAGAGCGTCGATGATGAGCAAAGTTGTATGTTGGATTAATAAATAAAAGTCTATCACTTCTTGCCTGTTTATTGCATTTATCCAATTCTAGAAGAAGATATCTTTTCATTCTGTGCCTAGATTACTCCCTGCTAACATCAGCTGATCTAAACCCTGATTTTAAAAAAAAAAACAAGAAGTTCACGTCACCCATAAAAACATTAACACACGTAGATTACACAGATGACCTTGCCTTGTTTTCAGACACGATTGATAAGTCTACCAATCTTCTTCATCTTATCGAAGAAACGGCCAGTGAGCTTGGTCTCTATATTAATGCTGTCAAAACACAATTTATTAGTTACAACCAACAAGGAGAAATTAAGTTGAAAAACGGCAACAACTTCTTACCTCGGCAGCAACATCCAGTCAACAGAGAGAGACATCACAATCCGCAAAGGCCTGGGGTATCCTTGATGGTCTGAGCACCATCTAGAAGTCCTCGCTCTCTGGCAATCTTAAGTGTCCACGATAGAATCTGTCTTCTCAACAACATGAACACTGAAGAAAAAAAAGTATCACTTGACGGAGCATACAAGGATGTTCCGAGTTTTATTGGACATTAGCAGTAGAGCCCGGCATTGCCCGGGGCTGTAACAGTAAGAGATAGATCAAGTATCGACCATCATAAAGACTGAAAGATAAAATTGACAAAGATTATTGCTTAAGGTTGACGGACACACATGTCTTAATTAGTTTTTTTTTTTACGAATTGGTCAAACCCAAATTCAAACAAAATCATTGTTTTCAATCGTTATGAGTCTACCGATTGAATAGAATTTTATTATAAACAATTGTCTTGTAAATGGAATTTTTAAAGCATTCTGAATGTAAAAATAAAGAAAAAAGTATGCAAGACAATAAGAAACACTACCTGCCAAAAAAAAGTTAAGTTTTGTTGAAATTGGTTGAAAAATGTTGCAAATCCGATCTCATATATAAACGAACACACACACACACACACACACACAACCTGGGTTTTATAATAAATATAACTCGATATGATTTGTCTCCCTTTCATTCTGGCGACTTAATTGTGTTTTCAAATTGATTTCGTGCAAAAACAATTGTGTTTTTCCAATTTTTGACTCTGTCAGAACCACCGCGAGGTAATTTTACGCAGTCCTGTGAAAGTTTGTTGAAATCGGTGGAAAAAGGTAGGAAATCTGATCCAATATATAAACGTACAGATACACACACAAACAAACAACCTGGGTTTTATAATAAGTATGATTAGCTGGAAGAAATGCCCAACAAAATAACGTCGGTATGGACACATACCTCCTATCTCAGTTTCGCTAAGAGAGAGAGAGAGAGAGACAGACAGACAGACAGACAGAGACAGAGAGATGTAAGTCAGAACTTATGAGTGACACTCTGCTATGGAACCCATTGCGCGACAAAAGATCGGTTGGTAGACCTCATCACACCTACATTGACCAACTTGTAGATGGCTCTGCATGACATCTGGAGAATCTGCCGACAACAATATCTGACAGAAATGGATGGAGAATCCGAGAAGAATTCTCGACCTGATAATGATATCAGGATCGAAATAAACGCATAATATACGATGAATTCCTTATTCTGTCTATGCTTGCCTATAATACTGACAGCACATTGTTCTTGATAATGACTGAGGCGATAGAAAATACTTGAACAAAATCAGTTGAAGAAACATCATCATAAGATAGGTTATCCACAATTTCAAATTTCCAGTAAGATATCTTTAATCATTTATAAAGTACAACGGTTCAAAGCTTAATCTAACAATTGGATAATCATGCTGTTACACTCGGTATATGCAAAAGTATTTATGGATATATTATTTATATTTCATATGTTTAAATAATAATAATAATAATAATAACAACAGCAACAACAACAACAATAATAATAATAATAATAATAATAATAATAATAATAATAATAATAATAATACAGACCACAAACAAAAAAATGCCTCCTTATTGATATGGCAGTCCCTGCAGACTGCAATATATCTTTGAAGATATACAAAAAGCTATCAAAATCCAAGGAAATTGAAATCTCAGAAATGTGACACATGTGGAACATCAACCATCCATGTTGTAGTTGGAGCCCTCAGATTGGTTGGAAAAGATTCCAGTAGACTAATCGAAGGGATTCCTGGAAGTCCATGTCTCAAAGATATACAAAAAAAAATGTTCTAGCAAGTACAGCCCACACTTTACGAAGGGCTTTATCTATGTAAAATATGTTTTTTTTTTTTGTCAGTGGAAAGTGTCATGATGCCATTTCTAACTTTAGGTCCTTGGGCGGGACCCGGAAAGAAATGTGTAAACGCCAGATATCAAAGGAAATAAAATAATAATAATAATAATAATAATAATAATAATAATAATAATAATAATAATCACTAGTATGAACACCACCTAGTACCGGTTACAGAAATACAATTCTATGTGATTGCACCATCCCTACAGACATGAAGATTGAAGCAAATAAGTAGGGCATAATTGTCAAAAACCGAAAAGAAAAAAACCTTGCCTACTAATTGATATGGCTTGCCCAGCGGACAGTGACATAACAACCATGGAATTTGAAAAAAGTATCGAAGTATAAAGACCTAGAAATCGAAATCGAAAATATGTGAAGATAAAAAACAAGAATAGTACCAGTCATAGTAGATACGCTTGAAATGACAAAAAAAAAAAAAAAAAAAAAGGAACGCAACAAAATACTGAAAAAATTCCTGGAAATTCCAGTTTAAGAGAAATACCAAAAATTGCCTGATAATTACAGCCCACACACCAAGAAGAACTCTGTCCCTGTAACGCTAGTGATGTTATGGGTGTTAGAAAAACAAATCAGGAAATGTATCCATAACAATATAACATTGCCTGCCTTAGAACTTCTTGCAAACTTAGTTCGTAATTTCACCATATGGCCTTCAGGTCCGGAATGTTTTTTGAAGCTCTCAATTGGATTTGAATTTTCAAATTACGCCACACATTCTCGATTGGCTTTAAAACTGGAGACTGATTTGGTCATTTCAGGATATTTGCATTATTTCAGGAGGCCATTTCTTCGTAGATTTTGTAGTGTGCCTAGGATCATTAAATTTTTGGGAAATTCACTCAGGAGGAAGTTCAAGTTTTTCCAAGGAAATCGTTAAATTTGCTTCCAAAATATTTTGATATGCTACGGCATTCATTCTACCATCTATTACTGATATATTGCCAGTACTTTTGCAGAAAAAGCATCCCCAAACCATAATGCAGCCGTTACCAAATTTAACTGTTGGAACTGTGTTCATTTGCTTGAAGGCATCGCCATTTTTCCTCCGTACATGATTTCTAGAATTACGTTAAAAAAACTCAATTTTGGTTTCGTCTGTCCATAATACTCTTTCGCAATACGATTTTTCCTTATTCTTATGTTCCCGAACGAATTTCAATCTGGCATCACTGTATCTTTTTAATAGCAGTGGAGTTTTCCGAGGGGAGGATGACTTTAGAATGTTCCTATGAATTTCATTGCTTATTGTCCGTTTAGTGACACAGATTCCTCATAAAAGCAAATCATCCTGCAACTCTTGACAAGTAACTATTAAGTTTTTGTTTAATTTTACGCATTAATTTACCCGAAAATCTTGAAGAAATCGTCAGTGAAGGACCTGTTCTATTTTAGTTTTCAGTAGTTTTGAATTTTTTTTATAACTTGTAGTGAATAAATTAATAGTAGTAAATGGAACATTCCGGTTGTCAGATTTTTCTGTAACTTTTATCTTCTTTCCAGAGCTTAACAATCAGTTCTTTTTGCGAATTTGTCAGTTCTTTACCTCTTGCCATGATGAAAACCTTCTTGCACGAATATCTGTCATAAAATATTGTTTGTAGTTTTAGGCTAAAAATAACTATTGATAACATTATTTGAACATTCTAGATTGTTCCACTTGAATAATCTAGAGTATTAAAGCAATTTAACAGTTTTAAAATCTGAAGCTTACATTGTACGAATACATTTTCACCTTAGGATTGATTGCCCAAGTTACCCACACCTACTAATTTACCTGCAAGAATATAATTATTTGGCTGTGCGAGATACAACTTTTGAAATTTAACCTTCAAAGACACAGATGTAAATTTTGTTTTATTTGCCAAAGCATTTCTGAAGTCAAAAACTATTTTTTTTACTGTATAGGAAAATCGATAATTCGAAATAGATGATTAATAGAGAGCAGATTTTTAGATCACCTGCCAATTTCACCTTATCGAACTAATATTATTTCCTTTCTTTTTTTTGCAGCTCCCAAAGGCTATACCATCGATCTTGATCTTCAGGAATTTGTATTGGAACAATCTTCGGATTGTCAGTATGATTATCTTGAGATACGAAATGGCCCATTCGGCTATTCACCGTTATTAGCACGGCTTTGCGGGAAAATTCTTCCCCCGATTTACAGCTCAGCCAGTCGATACCTTTGGCTACGTTTCAAAACGGACGGCATGTTTCAGCAACAAGGATTCAGTGCCCTTTATTCCTACGTGAAATATGAAGGTATGCCCCACTTGTGTCTTTGATTAGTCGCTTGTGATTATGTCTGACTAAGGCAAAGGATGGAAGTCTTTTTTGACATTGTATTTTAATCATTTGAATTCAAGGCATCTTGATTCTGTCTCCAAATAATTTATTTTGCTTTTTATAGGATTTTACGCAAATTTACCTCTTAAATGGCGGACATCTTCAATCAATTGACGATCAGCAGATATCATCAACCACCGTTACGGGAATCATTCATTCAGTATTTGAGTATTTTTTTTTTTTTGTAGAAGTCATTTCACAACTTAAGTGTTCCGCATTTTTGGATAGATCTTCGAATTAAAAAAATGTATTCATATTAGAGATAGAGAGAGAGAGAGAGAGAGAGAGAGAGAGAGAGAGAGAGGAGGGAGTTTAAAGAGAGAAGACGTTTCAAAGAAATAAAGACAGATAAAACATATGCATTTCAAACAGAGAGCGTATTTGTATACGTATGAGAAAGAGTGAGAGAGAGAGAAAGAGAGCTAGAGAGAAAGAGAGAGGGTGAAAGAGTTTATGTACGTAACACAGAGGGAGATAACTCATAATCGCGCGTTTGTTTGCACATGTGGAAAAATGAGTGAGTGAAAGAGCTAGAGAGCGGGAGAGAGGGGTGCTGGAGAGAGAAGACTTATCAGAGCGAGAGAGAGAAACAGAGATAGTTTATTCCTCTCAAACAGAGACTTAACTCATAGCCGCACGTGTGTTTGCATCTATGTGTAGGAGAATGAGTGAGTAAAAGAGAGAGAGAGAGAGAGAGAGAGAGAGAGAGAGAGAGAGAGAGAGAGAGATTATAACAATATCGGTAAATGTAAGATAGACAAAATGTAAAATTGATGAATTAATGATTTTTTAACGATACGGAAATTTTATTGATTCATGATGTGAGTCTAAATAACTAATTGGCAATTCTATGTTACTGTTCGCAAAAATTCACTAGGTACGCCAATTCCTGGAGTATTCCCTTGCAAATACGGTTGGAAGAATAAATCTGTTAGAAATCTTATATTTCTCGTCGAGAAAAGAAGCGAAAAATGGTGAAAAATTGACGCAAAGAATGCGATTATCCATATGTCTATATAATGTATATTTAGGCAGCACTGGATCCCGTCAAGTAGGTTTTATTAAATTCAACTGACAATGTTTGATGAAACTGGCCTCCGAAATTATTTTGAACCACGAGAAGGAGTATGCTTCTATTTTTATATCCGTAAGGAGATTCAAATCTAATTTCACACAGAGGTATAAACTTTTTGAACACAAAGTTTTCATTAGTTAGAAAATAATTTCACACTGGCTTGCTAAATTTTTTTTCTCTAATTTGCTGGATTGGTGAAAGGAATTATTATTGTTATTTTTTATCGTATTTTTCTAATTAGAAGAAGTGTTTGTGCATCTGGTTAAAATTTGTGGAGAACGTTATTTTCTGCTTGGCTTTTGTTTTTAGTTCTTTTCTTGGCTTTTGTTTGTAGTTTTATACAATGAAGTTATGTTACGCTGTACGAGGCCCAAGAGCCACTAGAGGTAGGGAGTCACAGAGTAAGAGGGATCACTCAAAGCAAGGTCGTAATGCCACCAAGACATTAAGGGACAATGGGATGTGAAAAGGCAGTAAAAAGATTCGAGAGGAAACTGGAAACCCAAATGTTCAACAATGAACAACGGATAAACTTCTACGTCGGCTCAAAAGACCGGGCAAGTGTGTGAACCGGAAGATAGGCGAACCTATTTACTCCTACTTCGACTGTCTTATTCATTATCAGGATCTTAATGTTAGCAGCATTATTAGAGAAAAATTATGTTTCATAAAATTCGAAACATATATAAAGCGGATGCAAAAGTGGGTATACAGTAATGAAAAATGTGCACCCAAAATGTATTGTATTGTACAAACCTAACAAAATATAATATGAATAATAAAAATATCAACCGCTCAAATGTTTAAACTCAAGTAAGACCCCCCCATAGAGGAGAACATGACTAAAATCTGTGTATACGCCATCCCGTGCAGCTGCGGAAAGAAGTATAAAGAGGAGATAGGCCGCCCCTTAAGGTAAGGCTTCAAGAACTTCAAATATCTGTAACACAAGGGACAGTGGAAAAATCAGTTGTGGCGGACCACATATAAAAAGAAAAGGAATAATCACTGCCCTCCGTGGGATCAGGTTGAAATCATGTACAAAGAAGAGCATTGGAAAATTCGTAAACTTAAGGAATAAGCACATATGCTAGGCCACAAAAATCTCCTGAGCCGACCAAGCATAGAAATGAATACAATATGGGAACCAGTAATAAGAAGTGCCAGAAAAAAGCTATAATAACAACGAAAATTACAATACGAGCTCGAGTAAAAAACATAGAATGATAACAACAAAAATTGAAATATGAGCACTGGTAAAAATGGTTTATGAAAACATTAAGTTTATAAGTCCCAGAAATTCATATACAGATGTCGTTAAGGACACATGGCATAGTTGATAAAGGCATTGGTTAGATCCAGTGACAGGACCCAAAGAGTTGCGAGTTCAATACCTGGTTATGGCAGTGGAGAATTTGGAGAGGTAAATTAACCGGTGATAACTGATACCCATTAGACATCGCAGGTGGAACTAGAACAGTCTACCTTTCAAATTCATCGGCGGAAACGTTGTGATAAATATGGCAACAAAGATGAAGATAATAGTTTGAATAATGAAAAATGCTATGTGGTAGGATATTTTTAGTATTTATTATTTTTTGTATTTTTATCTTGATATTAGCTGGGAAAGTTATTAATCAATGTATGTTTTCTATACTTGAGTTTATTGAATCGCCCTGTTTAACGATAAACTACATCCAACAGGAAGACCTCTGATTCGGTGAAGTTGAGGAAGGTAGAATGATCTCTTAATTTATATTATTCCCAGATCCACCCTGACCGGGGTAGTAGCGCCTGTTAGGGTTCCAGGTGTGGGAAAATAGTGCCCCACCCTAAACTAGGGATCAAAAAATTAAATAATATATAAATAAATTGACACTAAAAGATTTTTGTAAAAAGAACAAAATTACTCAAGCTCCCAAGAAAATGAAATATCGGCATTTAATGACCCATAAAGAGTTGACGTGCCGTTAAATAAACAAACATTTCATTAAAAAATGGTTTCCGTGAAAAGGCGTACTCTATTTATGATATTTTTGTTTAAATCACAACTATTCTATAACTATTTACATTAGTCGGACTATTGTCCTCATCTTTGTTGCCATACTTATTACAACGTTTCGGCCGTTGTACGCTCCGGCCTTGTTCAGGTGGCTGGAATGTCGAACTGAACCCTTTATTTCGCTCACCGAGGTAGACTGTTCTAGTTCCACGTGCCATGTCTAATGGGTGTCAGTTATCTCCTGCTAATTTCCCCCTGAAAGTTCTCCACTGCTTTAACCGGGTATTGAACTCACACTCTTTGGGTCCCGTCACTGGATCTAACTAACGCCTTTATCCACTGTGCCAGGTGTCCTTGAGGACAGTGAGCGAGATAAAGTGTTCAGTTCGACATTCCAACTAACTGTAGAAGACCTGGGATTACAATGGACGAAACGTTGTGATAAATATGGCAACAAAGATGAGGATGATAGTTCGAGCAATGTAAGTAGTGGACATAATACTTCATCTCCGTAATATAGACATGCTTGCTGGCATTCATTGTTATAGTTTTGCGATTTCTAGAGTACTCAATGAAGAAAGAAGGCTTGTAGAATTTGACACTCACAGGACACATTAAAGGCAAGCGGGACAGAGAAAAAGCTACAAGCGGCCAACCTACCTAAGGTGCTTGCGTAAATGTTTAGCCGAACATTAGTTAAGAGATATAGCAAAAAGATAACATTTAATAAAGGCTACAGAGGACAAGAATTTGTGGAGAGCCATGATCGCACACTCATTGAAGGGTCGCAACGCAAAAAAACGGAAGAAAAGATGTCAAATGTTTTGGAATATACATGTAAAATCTCAGATATAATTAAATATATATTTGTAAAGAGACAACAGTAATTTTTAGATCAAAGTCATGGTTGAATTTATTTCTGTCGATAACTAATGAATTTGATAAATTGTTGTGTATAAAATCTCTTTTATGTTCATTGTTAAGTTTTTTTTCTTAATTTCTTTAAGTTCCCCCAATGTATTGTGAAGAACAGTCATGACAGTTTATTTCATATATATATATATATATAAAGTTCTTCATGGACACCCTGTATATATATATATATATATATATATATATATATATATATATATATATATATATATATATATACTGGCTGTACGTAAAGTTCGTGTGCACAATAAAAAATTATAACTTTATTTGTATTTGCGATAGAAATAATTTGTGAAAAGGATTAGAAAGAAGTAAATCTTTTTTTTAAAGGCTTTATCGGAATTTTATTTAAGATTCCACATGTCCTCCATCATTAGCAATACAAAGGGTAATACGATTTTGCAGTTCACGGTAAAGATTTGCCAACTGATTTACAGTAATGCCTGAAATCACATTAGTTATTTTAGCTATACTTAAAACTAGGTACATTAAACTTTATAATATTTTTTACTGATTATTTCTATCGCAAATATAATTAAAGGTATAATTTTTTAAAGTGCACACGAACTTTATGGACACCCTGTATATATTAGGTTGGTGCAAAAATAATGACGTAATAATGTCGTTTTTGACGTATTTTTTACCGTCAAAAACGACATTATTACATCATTATTTTTGCACCAACCTAATATATATATATATATATATATATATATATATATATATATATATATATATAATCATTGAAGACTTGTATGTAGCCTGACGACGTATTAAATGAGATTTGATCTGAGGTTTTCACTGTATAATGCCCGATATATATGAGTACCAAAAGAGCGTCGTGGTAAATGGTATCGACAAGGAACGATATCTTCTCGAAAAATAAATATTTTTTGTATAAAATAGATTATTTTCACATCATTCTCCAGTAACTGGATTTAAAAATCTATTTATTCACTCAAAAACACTGTACTACTGAAACGGATATTTTAAAGTGAAAAATCGCTCTTGGATATACGAAAAAAAAATGGCAGATTGCCACAAGAGAGACAGCTTTGTGCTGGGTTTGGTGAAATAGGGTTCCCAAAGTATGTTAAATTAGCGATCTGCCGAAGAAAATTCCCCGCGGACGATTTATTATACAAATATTCCCTCAGAGAGTAAATTTAGGTCTAATTAAACGGGAACTGAAGAGGTTATATTAATATTAACGCAAAGTGAGTTCAGTTCTCTAAGTAAATTACATGTGTGCTATTTATATGACTTTCCTTGTGAAGAACGAATCTTATCATGACTCAATAAAAAGTCAAACGAGTCTTTTTCGCTTATTTTGATCTACAATTTTCCGGAAGATAAAAGGTTTAAGGAATGTATGACATACTGAACAAAGTCTGGCCAATTTGTGTAACTTGATCAATCGATTCATTTGTAATGTTACCAAGGGTTTCCCGTGTCTCGCCAGATATATCATATATCTCTCCAAATTTATTTGCGTCTTGGGTATGACGATAAACTATATTCAACAGCAAGGTCTCTGAAAAGGAGGTTTTGAGGAGTGTGGAACCACCTCTTAAATGTTTGTGTTCCCAGGTCCACCCTGACACGGGGTGGTAGCACCTGTCAGGGTCCCAGAAAATAGTTACCCTCCCCGAAAGCGGTCAAAACACTATGAAAGTATAAAAATAGGTTTTGTTACCAGCCATACATTTAAAAAAAAAAAAAAAATACCAGCAATACATTTTTGGAAAAAATATATTAACAGCAATAAAAAATCTTGTTGGAATTAAATAAACCATTGAGGTTGATATGCCGTAAAATAAAAGAAACCAAACCAATATATACTGAGGTAGATAGATAGATAGATAGATAGATAGATAGATAGATAAAAAATATTAACAGCAATAAAAATCTTGTCGGCATTAAATAACTCATTGAGGTTGATATGCCGTAGAACAAACCAAACCAAAGCAATCCTTTTGTTTATGGAGTATCTAAAAACTCCTCAAGGTTAGCCCCTCTCATCCACACAAGTGCGAAACTCACACCCACCTTTCGACGAATTTTGATGAAGAGAGTCGCAACCTTACGACTATAATCTTAATTTTAAACTGATGCTTAAAGAAAAAGTTGAGAAGAGAACCCCATTTGTCTCGTCGTCTACACCACTAGCAGAAAAAATATTACCAGCAAATGATTTTTGGAAAAAATATATTAGCAGCAATACATTTTTGAAAAAATATTATTACCGACAATAAAAATCTTGTCGGCATAAAATAACTCACTGAGGTTGATATATCATAAAACAAACCAAACCAAATCAATATATACTGAGACAGATAGATAAAAAATATTACCATCAATAAAAATCTTGTCGGCATTAAATAACCCATTGAGGTTGATATGCCGTAAAACAATACAAACCAAACAAAACCAAACCAAATTCATTTAACCCGAAACAAAGAGATTTAATATTATCAATTTTTTAGTAGAAGCAATTAAGTTCTCCACACTTTTGGATACATCTTAGAATTTTCAAACATGTATTAGGTTGGTGGAAAAATAATGACGGTTTTTGACGTTTAAAAATACGTCAAAAACCGTCATTATTTTCCCACCAACCTAATATATATAGGACAGATAGATAGATAGATAGATAGAGAGACAGAGAGAGAGAGAGATAAAGAGAGAGAGATTTGTCAGCAAGAGTTTATGCATGCCATATGTGTGTGTGTGTATACATACATACATATATATATATATATATATATATATATATATATATATATATATATATATGTGTAGTAAAGGTGACAAATCCAAATGGATCCTAGTAGTATAAAATATTAAAAGTAATCCGCAAAAAGATCTCAACGCATTTATTCTTACAGAGTAAATAATTAATAAACAATGAAATCCAAAATCATATATATATATATATATATATATATATATATATATATATATATATATATATGTATATATATATATAGCTCACAGTCGCGCATGTGTTTGCATGTATGTCTATGACAATGAATGAGAGAGTGAAAAAAGGAGAGATATATTATGCCATTTTAAGTAATGGAAAATAGAGAAAGTGGTGCAACTGAGCAAAAGAGACTTTATCAAAGAAAGTGAGAAAGAGAGAGTGAGGGATGAAGTTCTAGAAAGAGAGAGGGAGAAGCAGAAAAGGAGATAGAGAGATGATTGGAGTGCGAAAGTAAGAAGACGTGTCGGACAGAGAGAGAAAGAGAGAGATAGTGTGTGTGTGTGTGTGTGTGTGTGGGTATGCATTTCAAACTGAAAGCGATAGCTCACAGTTGTACACCGTTTTGAATATTAATTGAAACAAAACGAATAATTCCGTTATTATTTACATTTTTTTAATAAAACATGACCCATTGCACATGTTAGTACTTCGTATGTCCATTCCACGATGTCGTTCCTTGCATATTGACCACAGATTCTCGATTGGATTTAAATCAGGAGAGGTTCCGTGTCAGTCTATAGTATTTTGATTTGCGCACTGGTAAGGCTTTCCAGTATGTTCGTGCAGCGTTACAATTTTCGTACGCTTCCTTGGAGTAATGTCCATCGGAGACAATGGCCGTAGGACAACTAATTGACAGTCGAGACAATAGTGTCTGGGCGTGATAAAATGCTGATACGATCACAGATGACGCAATATTTTTCTAGGCCAAAAAAATTTCATCATACACCTCAAAATAGATTCATATTGCTGCACACTGCAAATGACCTAATCTGAGGAAAAAAATAGAAATCGAGTACACACTGCCAGCCCAGTGGGTTTAAAACTGTCCGTATGGCAAAAGAAAAGAAATTAAAGGGGGTGTTTCAAATAATTTGTAGAAGGGTGCACATGTATTTGCAGGTATGTTCATGGAAGCGAGCGAGCGAGGAAGACAGAGAGAAAGGGTGAGAGAGAAAGAGAATGAGAGAGAGAGATTATGCCAATTTGAGTTATGTAAACTAGTGAAAGTTTGTAATTGAGCGAAAGATGCAGTATCAGAGAAAGTGAGAGAGAGAGAGAGAGAGAGAGAAAGGGTTGGAGTGTCAGAGAGAGAAAGAGAGAGAGAAAGGGGGAGAGAGGATGTGTGTGAGAAAGAGAGTTTATCCATGTCAAAAAGAAATTGAGCGAAAGAAGCAGTATCGGAGAAAGTGTGTGTGTGTGTGTGTGTGTGTGAGAGAGAGAGAGAGAGAGAGAGAGAGAGGATTATAGTGTCTGAGAGAGAAAGGTTGGGGAGAGAGGATGTGTGAGAAAGAGAGTTTATCTATGTCAAAAAGAAATTGAGCGAAAGAACCAGTATCGGAGAAAGTGTTTGTGTGTCTGTGTGTGTGTGTGTGTGTGAGAGAGAGAGAGAGATAGAGAGAGAGAGGATTATAGTGTCTGAGAGAGAAAGGTTGGGGAGAGAGGATGTGTGAGAAAGAGTGTTTATCTATGTCAAAAAGAGAGAAATAGCTCACAGCCAGTCTGCGTTTGTCCGTATGTTTATAAATAAGAGAGAGAGAGAGAGAGAGACAGACAGAGAGAGGGGAAGAGAGACAGAGAGGGGGGAAGAGAGAGAGAGATAAATTGTGTTAATTTAAGAGAAATTAATATAAAATATAGAAGAGGGAGATTGTGTAAATTTGAAAGGAAGTAAGGTGAAGAAGAAAAAAAGGATGCAATTGAAAGAGAGACAAAGAAAGAGAGTGTGTGAGGGAATGACATAGAAAGTCTGTATGTAGATATACAGAGAGAATGTAGTCATGTCAGAGAGAAAGATAACCCATATGTGATATGTACGCGTGTGTCAGTGGTAATTAGTGAACATTTCTCTCACAGTCCATTTCAGTTTACCTGTCCCCGAGTTTGAGTGATACAGAGGCGGAGCTGAAATTTCGTCACCTGAATATATGGGGGTGTTGGAAATGCAGGGTCACAAGGGTCGCTAATTGAAAAGCCTTTTTTTCTATCTTATTTTATTGGACATTGAAAGGTGCCGACTGAATCAGGACAATATAGAAACAACATGGCGTCTAAATATTGGTGAGAGGGATCATGGGAAATACATAAATGTTACTTGGACTGGAAATTAAATTAAGGAACAAATACGAACAATTCCAAACTAAAAAAAAAAAATGGTTAAATTTCTTTGTGGCTTGAAATAACCAAGTGTTAATCTGTAATTATTACTAAATTTGCGATTTTTTTTTTTCAGAATAAAAATTTGTGTCTCATAATGTCAATGTAAAAATGAGTAATTAATGGAAATGTTCATATATTTCGTATAAGATGCTTAAAACTTTTGAGCCCATGAGAGCCATCTTGCCCATCCTGTTCTCACGGACATTTCTACTTTTCATTTCCGTTCAATAACTATTTACTTCTCTTCTTTTTTTTTCGTATCGTTATGCTTTTATCTCTGCAAATAGCAGAGTTAACAATAATCAATACATTACAAAGAAAAGCAACCAATTCTCTAACATCGAAAATTGAACTAATGAGACAATCAATATTTTTCGCTGAAATGATGGAAAATGAAACGGAATGAGAGAACGAAAGTAAAAAAAAACAAACAAAAAAAAAACAAGAAATACAAAACAAAATCTGTCAAATTCTTATTAGCAAAGTCCCCGTTTTAATTCCCTGAGTTTGTGTGATACAGAGGCGAGGCTGTAATTTAGTCACCTGAATATATGGTGTTGTCAGAAACGCAGGGTCACGAGGGTCGCTAATTGAAAAGCTTTGTTTTTATTTTATTTTATTGGATATTGAGAGGTGTCGACTCAATAAGGACAACATACAAACAGCATGGCGTCTAAATATTGGTGAGAGGGATCATGGGAAATACAAGAATGTCATTGATTTTTAATCATTTCACCCTAAGCAAGGGGAAAATGTCATGAGAACGCAAGGAGTGAAAGTGAATAAGAAAATTAGGAATGGAAAAGATTGGGGAATGAAGCAAAAGGAACAGGGTTTAATAAAACGGAAGATGGCGATTGATATTGAATTTAAACTTTTGAAGTTTGTAGTTATCAGGGATGCAAGACATTTTCTGGCACGATACAGTGAACCATCTTTCCTTGTAGTACATGTAACAACTGACTCGATACACCGTAATTCTCCATGTATAATACGCCTTCATCCATAATACACACCCCTAAAATTATGCTGAAATTATAGGAAAATGCTTTTACTCATGCATAATACGCATCCCTTGTTTGGTAATCAAGTCCTATAAATTGTACCTCCCCAATTTCATTACGGCTAGCGTTTCACACTCTTATCAACCCTAGGACACTAACCATCAATTAAAGTTACACCATTACTAACCATGGGTATATCATACCCGATTTTGAAAATATCAAAAATAATATTGAATATAAATCTTTATTTGAAATATTTTACATGCAGGCACTTCAAACTTTGTACTTTGAGTTAACATTAATTGGAACTGAAAATCATTATTTAAGTAAGAAAATCAGATACTGAAAATTTTAAGTAAAAATAGGAAAATTTGTGCTGGGTATTATATACCCATGGTTAATGTTCTAGGGTTAAAAATGGTTTTAAACATAAAATAATATTATTTTAATTTAGTTTTATGATAATTCTTATTTTATTATACATTTGTAAGTATGTTAGGTACATATAATTGTATTTGACATCCTTATAGTGTCGCAATCGTCGAATGTTAGTGTCAAATTGTAGTGTGTTTGTAGTGAGTAGTCATTTCGCAACTGAAATCGACCTATGAAACGGCAATTTTTTGTAACTGTGCGTAATACGCACCCCTAATCTTGCTTGTTATTTTTTTTTTTTTAGAAAAAGTGCGTATTATGCGTAGACTGTTGCTTTCCTGGAGTTTAGCATCGACCATGACAGGCAGAAAAGATTCTCTGTGGTGATTAAATAAAAACAGATTTTGGAGGTGTTAAAATTTACAAGCCATTTAACCACTGGCATTTGCCGGGTTCGCTTTATTTGATCTGTTGGATTTGCTACTAAGACAGCAGTAAATATTTGTGTCATTTGCATAAATACCTTGTTTGGAACTGATGAGATCGAGAAGGTCTTTGATGAAGATCAGAAACAGTAAAGGTCCAATGATAGAAGCCTGGAGGGCCCCTGTATTATTATGAAATGATCTTGAAGTATAACATGTTCACCAATCTTCATTACATGATTTGTTAGGATTAAACCAAATATTTGATCTGGGACATCATCGCTTGCAGAGAAGGCCATCATGTCAAACCCTCTTGAATGCTTTTGAGATATCTAGAACCACATCTTGAGCTTTGTCATTCTTATCTAAAGCTTGATGGGCCAATTCAGTGATGGCTGTTAACACATTGGTTGTAGACCTGGTGAAATGGAAGCCATCTTGTTTATCCAAAAGATGCTTGACTAATTTGGCATTGATTAGAGTCTCAAGTACTTTGCCAAAAAGCAGTAATGGTGTGATAATTTGAAGGGTCAGATTATACTATAGAGTTCTTAAAAACAGGAACTACAGAGTGGGAGTTCCAACAAGCTGGAAAGCAAAAAATCTCCAATATCTGAATGTTGAGAGAAAGAAGATTGAACCTTTAGCAAAGAAAGAATCTTTAAATATTTGCATCTCAGTTGGTCAGCTTAATCTATGGTGATTAAATGAAATCGGTTTTCTGTCGGAGGTTTTAAAATTTGCAAGCCTTTTCTGGATCCAGTTAGCCACTGATTTGAAGTCCTTTTTAAAATCAGCAGCCAGGTTATTCGCTTTGTCGGATTTCCTACGAAAAACAGGAGTAAATGTTTGTGTCATCTGCATAAATACCTTATTTGGAAATGATAACATCGAGGCCATTGATGAAGATCAGGAACAGCGTAAGAGAGAGGGAACCCTGCGTCAATAATGAAATGATCTGGTTGCGAGCCCGTTCAACAGGACTCGATTTGTTAGGAAAAATTAGATGAAGGCAAATGTTCGTCCCGTGACACTGTAGCTCTTGAGCTTGCTAAACCTTGTCGAATGTCTTCGAGGTCCCTATGGCCACAGCTTCAGCTTCGCCATTCTTATCTCGAGCTTAACAAATTCAGTGATGGCTGTTAACATATCTGCGGTAGACCTGGCGAAACTGAAATTTAAAAAATATTTGTAGAACAAAGAGATAGGAGCCGTGTCACGTTGATGAGAAAGTGACTGGAGAGAAGAATAATTGTGTTGCAGACACTTAGATGAATTTTTCTTGAGATGTACAGCAGGGACATCAGACCAGATATGACAAGAGTATTCAATGTACGGATGAATGGTAGAATTATAAATGGGAAAATTAATTCTGATGAAAAATGTTTGGCATGACGTAGTGAAAAAAACCTTCTTTGCAGCGGACATTGAAATTTCAAGGGAAAATGCGAAGCCAAGAAGTTATAAAATGTTGTCCTGTTTGAGTTCAGTAACAATCATTCTGGTGATAAACAGAAAAAAGGTTCTCTGTGGTGATTAAATGAAAGCAGACATTGAAATTTACAAGCTTATTTCTTGATTGGAGGGTCCTTTTCAAGTGTAACTGACAGTTTTACTTTATCAGATGTGAATATAGAATATCATAAAACTATATTTTTATCATATATATATATATATATATATATATATATATATATACATACACTAAAAAACTAGACAGAAGACCTAATGTCTTAAAGAAAGCAAACAAACAGGAGAAAAAAAAAGAAAACGCTAAAAGGGAAGCATCTAACTACGCAGTAATTTAAATTGAAAGTACTCAGCGTCAAGACAGACCAAAAAAACGCTTCACAACGTCTAAGGATAACTCGAGTAGTTAATCAACTTTCAAACTTTAGTAGCTACTCGAAATATATATATATATATATATATATATATATATATATATATATATATATATATATATATATATATATATTATACAAAAATAATTAGGAGGATTTGAAATAATCATAATTAAGGAAATCTTCGAGCCTAGAAGAAAACTCAAGAAAATGCAGAAAGCAGTGGACGGCCGTTTCGTCCTATATTTGGGACATCATCAGTAGTGTGCACCCACTACCGAGAATTGACACCCGGACAGTAAAGTTATCAGGCAAACATCACACCAACTTTTCCAACTGACCTTGGTGACGAAGAGGTAGTGAATCAGACTCGATGTAGCGCCGCTCGATCATATATTCCGTTTCTCTTTACCAACAGGACTGGGTATTTATCGATCCACTCACGAGGTTTGAATGTGGCGCAAGGATGGGTATAATGTGGTTTTTTCCGAGCCCGTAGGCTCGGCCTAAAATATAGCCTTTGAACCCCCCGGACGAAACCTTGCCCTTCGGCAAAGCCTCGTCCTGGTTCCTCTCTGCTAACGCAGAGAGTTCGACAGAAGACGCGCGCAGTCAGAGACCGCTCAACACTAACAGGACAGGTCCCCCACGAGCTACGACTACTATCCCCAAGCCGCAGTCCAGAGCATTAGAAGCCGGTTCAAGAAAGGATATAGAGATAGAAATAATTAGGGGGATTTGAAATAATCATAATTAAGTAATTCATCGAATCTAGAAGAAATTCTTCTAGACTCTATGAATTTATATATACATATATGTATATATATATATATATATATATATATATATATGGAATGGAATGGAATGGATTTAATCCGACAAATATTTTAATATATTGTCTGTTTATAAGATTTTTAAAAGCAGTAATTCAAGCTTTGCTAAACGGGGAAGTGCTCTGTAGCTGTAATATTAGGGCTAAATGCCCGTTCCGTATAGGATACAGGTTCGATTACTATCGGAGGACGCATATTTTCTACATTTTTTAAACCGGTAAACGTAATTGAAATTGTTTCATTAAAGGACAGTGCAGTTACTCAAATAAGTGTATCAATAAAAGCGTATAAACAGAAAAGATATATATATATATATATATATGAAAATATTATAGGAAAGAAACTGGTTTGGTAAATAATCCAAAGTTCCTTAGTATTTTTGTTATTATTTTTAAAAAATAGTGCTCGATACGAAAGTAGAGCATAAATATAATTCCAAAAATTCCCCCAAAAATTTCGCGTGAAGATGGAACAGAGCCTACTTTAACTCAAGTTAATTCAAATATTATTTTGAAGTTTTCGCCTCTTGTTTTGAAACATGAGACCTCTTATGTAGCGAGTTGGAATCATATTTTTAAATAAATAATTCATACTCTAGCTCCAATTCTTTAAAATCCGTTCAAGAACCATCAAGAGAACGGTGAATAAGTTTTAAAAAAACGAAGGAACAGTAGAGAGGAAAAATGGATCAGGAGGTCACAACAGCAAAAGTTATCATCATTTTAATTTCGAGCTAAATAGGTTCTCATTGTTCAAAGTAGAACACAATAGTGTTATAAAAAACATTGGAGAATTCCAGTAAGACATCTTTGTTACTTAGCTGATTGATGTTATATTCAGTATCTCAACTGCAGAGTTTTGTAGACGAATCCTTTTTGCAATCGTTCGGTCCCCTCATCAGAAGGTTTCTGCACACACACACACACACACACACACACACACACACACACACACACACACACACACACACATATATATATATATTTCTAAAGAATTAATGTATAGGGTGACCCCAAAAAATGGGAACTTTTTAACAATCTAATAAAACCAAGAGTGATAAAAGAAAAATATTTTATTCATAGTAATTGAAACCTTAAAACATGCCATTTAAGAAACAATGATTTGAATTTTCATTTTTAAAAAAATACGTGATGTAGATGGTGTCCTCCTGTACGAATGCATTCTTGAAATCTGCTGTTGAGATTCCTCATTGACTGCTGCAACATCTCAGCTGGAATACTGTGAATTTCATCTTGAATTCTAAATGGCGAAAAGTTTACTTGCTCAAGGTCACTGTCTCGCAGTGTTGCCACTTGCTCATGTCTGGCAGTACGCACTTCAAAAATTCCCATTTTTTTGGGTCACCCTGTATCTATTTGTATTTGCCGTTCAGAAACACACACATACACACGAAATGTATAGTGATTCGAATGTCGTCAATTTATCGAGATTTTTTTGGTTATTTGATTGAAACGATACGTTGGCACGGATTAACTTAAGGAAAGGATACATAGATTAATAAAATTTTAGAACTGATTAATAATTAGATTATTTGTCTTGTCAAGGGTATTTATGGGCGTAACAACAATTTTTCTTCTACTCCCTTAGCATGTAAAATACATGGTAGAACGATTTTCTTAAATGATCACTCCCATAAACATTATGATATTCGAGATATTTGTGAAGAGATGTAATGATGGGACAGAATGTCAGGAGAAACGCATTTATGTCTCCGGAATAAAATAAAAAAAATGACTGTAATGAGTTGCAGGTGAAAATCGAACGCGGTTCGCTGGTTCTGTTTTATTTGCTTGTAATCATTACACCACAAAGTACTTCCATATGAAGCGCGAAAACCTATAAAATCGAAAGAAAAAAAATGAAAAGCGATTTTTGATCCTACTTTCTATTCAGAGATTTGGGGCTTTGGGTTTTTTTTTAGACGTCTGGCGAAAATATCATTTTGAGTGTGGAACAGAACACCAACTGGAAATCATTTTCCCGCCTGTTTCTCGCGCTTCTCGTGCCATTTGTTTGAAGAGGATTTAACAGTATCTAGTCTCTTATGAGGGGACTGTGTTTACTTCTGGTGTAAACCAATCCTTTTTCATACCTCTGGCAATATATTGAACGTGGATTCCCTAAACTGTGAAACAACCAAAGTTTTCTTATCCCTGATATTTCTCGCTACTCTCCCTACACTTTTTAAGAGATCTTGGGAGGTGAATGGCTGCTGTGAAGACTAAGAAAACCTATGAAAATGCCATTACTTTGTTTCATATTATTTTGGCTTAAGAGCTGCATTTTTTATTATTAGGTTGGTGCAAAAATAATGACGTAATAATGTCGTTTTTTGACGTTAAAAAATACGTCAAAAAACGACATTATTACGTCATTATTTTTGCACCAACCTAATATTATCAATTTTTGTTTTTATCCCAATGTTTCGGACGCTGTTCCGTCTGAGGTTTTATTCTATCTGCATTTCTGAGACGGGGTATCGTTACTAATGTACACCGATAAGTTAGAACGAACTTCCTCGTTTTATCTTATTTTTTTGTTTCTTATTTTATCACGATTTGTGAACAGTAGACACGAAGTGTTAAAACTGTGTCCTACAGAAGGATGCTAAGAATGCCATGGACAGAACACGTGATCAACAAGGAAGTTCTAATTAAAATGGGAAACAAAAAAAAAACACTTATAGTAAAAATCAAAAAAGAACATTTGAAATATTCTGCGACACATTAGAGTCCTGGGTATGACGATAAACTACATCTGACAGCAAGGCCTCTGATCAGAAGGTTTTGAGGAGCGTGGAACAACCTTTTAATTGCTGGTGTTCCCACGTCCACCCTGACCCTGGGTGGTAGCACCTGTTAGGGTCCCAACTATGGGCAAATAGTTAACCCCCAAATTAAGATCAAAACACTATGAAAGTGTAAAAATAGGTTTTAATACCAGCAATAAATTTTTTGAGGAAAAATTATTACCGGCAATACATTATTACCAGTGTAATTCTTCTTTTGAAGAAAATAAATATTACCAGCAATACATTTAAGAAAAAATATTACCAGCAATACATTTTAAAAAAAAAAAAAAAAAAAACTTACCAGCAATAAAAATCTTGTCGGCATTAAATAATCTATTGAGTTTGATATGCCGTAAAACAAAACAAATCAACACTACATTATTCGGACTATTGTTCACATCTTTGTCGCCATATTTATTGCAACGTTTCGGCCGTTGTACGCTCAGGCCTTCTTCAGGTGGTTGGAATATCGAACTGAATTTTTATTTCGCTCACTGGAGTAGACAGTTCTAGTTTCTCAAGGACACATGGCATAATGGATAAAAGCGTTGACAGGTCCCAAAGAGTGTGAGTTCAATACCCGGTTAAGGCACTGGAGAACTTGGAGAGGGGAATTAATAGGAGATAACTGATAACTGACATCCATTAAAACATGTCACGTGGAACTAGAACAGTTTTCCCCAGTGAGCGAAATAAAGGCTTCAGTCTTATGTCTTAACTATAACTTAGTTAGCCACAACCACTGACCCAATCGTGCAAATAATCTTTCTTACACCAAAACAACACATTCATACATACCTTTTTTACTACATCCACCATAATAACTCATTGTCTCTATGAAAATACTAACTAGTCCCCATATGTACAATCCATTTTCTGTGGGAGGAGGGGGAATAAAACAATAATTTTAAAAAACTATCCCCAATGTGTATTTACAATATGAAAGCAAAACACTATTTACAAGAAACTAAAGAAAATAATATTAGTAATAAAACCCCCACAATCACTAAATGTCGCAGAAATATCAGTTAACTGGCCGAAATCAATGCAGGACTATAATAATATAAAACATTCATTCATCCCAAGCACCCACACTGACTCGTATCCATTCAAAGACAACAACAAATAGCGAATAGCTCATCCAAACAATTACTATGAAAGTATTTATAGAAAAGACACAGAGAGGCAACCATACGGCAGCGGGAAAGGGACTGAAAACGAGCTGCCAGATAAGTACAAATAATATTGCAGAATCTGTTTTGGATTTTAATAAATGAGATCTAGTTAAATAGCACGAGCACGGGACCAAATATGGCAGCAATATTCCAAGAATGGAAAATGGGATAAGCCTTATAGATATGTAAGCGAGACTCTGGTAAGAAAAATAGTCTTGCACGACACAGTGAATTAACCTTCATACCGGCTTATCTAGCAATGGGTTCAATATAGTCTCTCCACTTCATGTCAGCAGAGAATGTTAGCCCGAGAAGGCGCAACGAGTCATTCTTCTGAAGGTCAGCATCAGCCATACTGATGGAAGGCACAGAGGGTTCTACCAGATAGAAAGCAGTTTAGTTTTGCAGGCATTAAAATTACCCCAAAATTTTTTGCCCTTGTTAGAAGCAGATCGAAAGTCCTTTTCGATATCTGCTGCCATTTTGACTTTATATAAGAATACGATTTCTGACACATCCTTAAGAGATAAGTAGATAGATTGCCTTTGAATTGGCAAACATAAAGTGTTGTTAATGATTTTAGATTATAATAAAAATAGAATCTTTTGAAGATTTGACTACCCCAAAAAGCCGAATGGGTGATCTCTTGTTCCAAAACATAAAGGGACGGATAGGGGTGGTCAGACCCCAGCCAGTATTCATATAAGCAGAGAGAGGCAAGAAGTTAAAGAAAGTGGGTCAAACAGTCAGAGAAGTAGTTAGATGACCAGTGAGTAGCTGCCCAGTGTCTAGGAAGGAAGAGACCAGTGTCAGTTAAAGAGATAGCAGCTCAGCCGAAGAGAAATATAAACAGATAATTAAGAATTCGTATTGTTGCTATTTCCCAACCAGGGAGCCTTGAAAAGCAGTTGTTATACTTTGTGAATTCGATTACGGTCAAGTGGACAAAGCTGTGCACATAGCAAGTCAGGTGTATATGCAGACACTGCCGGCTTTGAATATCATCAGGTTGTGCAGTAACAAACTAATTAGACTTACACTCGAGTCAAGAGTAAATTGTTTGGTTTGCTTTGTTTTACGGCATATCAACCTCAATGGTTTATTTAATAGCGATAAGATTTTTATTGCTGGTAATATTTTTTTTATCTATCTATCTATCTATCTATCTTGGTCTCTTCATGTCTATCTATCTGTTTTGGTCTCTTCATATCTATCTATCTATCTATCTATCTATCTATCTATCTATCTCAGTATATATTGGTTTGGTTTGCTTTGTTTTACGGCATATCAACCTCAATGGGTCATTTAATGCCGACAACTTATTTTTTTTCTGGCAATATTTTTGTCTTGTCAAAAATCAATTTCTGTTAATATTTTTTTTCCTAAAAAATGTATAGCTAGTAATATTATTTTTTCCAGAAACTATTGCTGGTAATAT
This sequence comes from Acanthosepion lycidas, assembly GCA_963932145.1. NCBI lineage: Eukaryota > Metazoa > Mollusca > Cephalopoda > Sepiida > Sepiidae > Acanthosepion > Acanthosepion lycidas. The sequence goes on along the minus strand of OZ010578.1, from coordinate 117,405,153 downwards.
TTTTTTTTCTTCAAAAATTTATTTCCGGTAATAATTTTTTACAAAGTATTTCTGGTATTAAAGTTCATTTTTACACTTTTATAATGCTTTTTACCTCAGTTTCGGGGTTAACTCTTTGCACATAGCTGGGACCCTAACAGATTCTACCACCCCGGGTCAGGGTGGACCTGGGAAAACCAGCAATTAAGAGTAGGTTCCCTGCTCCTCAAAGCCTTCTGATCAGAGGCAGGGTGGACCTGGGAACACCAGCAATTAAGAGAAGGTTCCACGCTCCTCAAACCTCCTGATCAGAGGCCTTGCTGCTGGACACAGTTTATCGTCTTAACCAGGACAGTAAGAGTAAATGGTTGTCATCAACGTAAATGTGCGGCTGAGGGCTGACGGTATCGCGATGGTCATAAATGAAAATCAAAAACAAAGTAAGACTTAGGATAGAGCCCTGGGGGGACACCTGCATTAGTACGAAAGGAAGAGTGGTTATTGAGAAATAGTTTCATTTCACAGTTTGGTATGAAAGATTGGGTCAGTTAGGAATTCGCCCATCTTTATTAATATAAATTTTATTCACCTTGTCATGTTATTGGGAATTGAAAATTAGCTTGATTTTTATACACGAAAGTCGGGGTTAATATTCCTGTTGAAACAAAGATGAAGGTTTTGGCGTTGAAGTTGACTTTATATATATATTATACGAATATATATATTTTAAAACCATAGTAACATTTTGTATAACACACTATTTTAGTCGAGTTTACTATATTGACTTTTTTACCAGCGTACCCTCATGTTTTAAGATTTTATGGTTTGGGATAATGCTTAAACGTTTAGTTTTAGTTTCAATGTTTACTATGCTAAACTGACGCAGTTAGGTAGACGGGTAGTGTAAGGAAGATCAACATGTTTAAAATTCCGTTCCAGATACCAATTTCCTTGCAATAGACATTAACGTGAAGTTGCCAAACGAGCAAGGAAAAAATAAACTTTGCATGTTTTCTGTTGTTTATATACTTTAAAAAAAATTTATACCAAGCAAGGCGGGAATGCCACTAGTATGCAGAGGGGGTGTGGTGATTACACGAAGTCCAAATGAAAGTAAAGACTGAATATAGAGCGAAATGAGAAAGAGCAAAAGATGGATGGGATTCAAGAAGACAAGATGGCGATTGACGTTGCATTTAAATTTTTGAAGATTGTAGTTACCAGGGAATCAAATGAAAGGAAGGGAGTTCCGCAAGCGGAAAATTAAAGAAAAGAAGCTGATTAAAATTGCCATTTGCATTTATCTATTTCAACAGAAGACCGGTGGGAGCTAGATACCAATGCAGTAGCACACTTAAATTCATGTAGTTGGGGCAGCAGGGAAAAAAAAAGGTCGTCAGAGCAGTTGCGATGAAAATATTTGTTGAGTGGTCCACCCCTTTTAACACAAATGGACTCACCCAGTATACACATATATTACGGCTACGTGAAGACCCTAGAGAGCAAGACCTCCGAGTCTAGCTGAGTCGTGATACAGTCTTTGACTGTAAACGACTGCATGTCGGACTATCTGCGTTAACAGAGAGGAACCCGGACGAAGCTTTGCCGAAGGGCAAGGTTTCGTCCGGGGAGGTAGACAGGGCCTAAAACCTTCTAAGCGGGTTCAAAGGCTATATTTTTAGCCGAGCCTACGGGATCGGAGATACCCACATTAAACCGGCCTTGTGCCACATTTGGTCCTCGTGGGTGGATCGATAAATAGCCAGCAAGACCTCCGGGTCTAGCTTAGTCGTGATACAGTCTTTGACTGTAAGCGACAGCTGTCGGACTCTCTGCGTTAACATAGAGGAACCCGGACGAAGCTTTGCCGAAGGGCAAGGTTTCGCCCAGGGAGGTAGACAAGGCCTGAACCCGTCTAGCCGGTTTCAAAGGCTATATTTTTGGCCGAGCCTACGAGCTCAGAGATACCCACAGTAAACCGGCCTTGTGCCACATTTGGTCCTCGTGGGTGGATCGATAAATAGCGAGCAGGACCTCCGAGTCTAGCTGAGTCGTGATACAGTCTTTGACTGTTTGCGACGTCTGTCGAACTCTCTGCGTTAGCAGAGAGGAACCCGGACGAACCTTTGCCGAAGGGCAAGGTTTCGTCCGTGGAGGTAGACAGGGTCTGAACCCGTCTAGGCGGGTTCAAAGGCTATATTTTTGGCCGAGCCTACGGGCTCGGAGAAAACAACATTAAACCCGGCTTTGTGCCACATTCAATCCTCGTGGGTGGATTGATAAATACCGCAAGACAGAGGAGTCGAGTCGAATCCAAAATGACAGAGTAAAAGGTTGTAGGTAACCGGAAGAATGAGGGTGAGATAACAGCGTTGTGGGCGTCACAGTGAGCGATCACATAGACCCAGTAAGAAGTCATACAGCGATACTTCAATACTAAAGACTGTATAGATATTTTGCTACTAACCCCTATTCCTGGAACTACTGACCTGCATTACCAGTTTGTATTATTACTTTAATACATTATTTTCATATATTCATTCCTGGCGTTTGTTATTTATTGGTACCGGATTTCATCCCAGAATTCACAACAATATTTATAGAAATGGCAGAGGAAAGCCACGCCATATCGGTGAGTAAGTGACTGAAGTCGAGAGCAATGGTCAGCATCGATTACGTTATAGATCCTTCTTTGGATTTGCCAAGAATCTATTCGAAAAATATCAAATATTTTAGTGGGCAAACCCAGAACTTCTGTGAGTTTTCTTAGTATTTTTCAATGCACGACAGCGTTTAATTAATCAAAGCGTTTGTTTTCACAGAAAATCACTTTTTGTGTTTCTGGTTTTTTGAGAAAAAATAGCAAACGTGTTGCACATGCTTTGGTTAGGCAATCACCAGAGGCTGCCTTGAAATAATGCGATAAGTGAAAGATGATAGATTACAATGCAAACATATGAGCATTTATCTTTCACCTTGTGTAAGAGAAAGGTTTTTTCATTAGTGCTCAATACGTCTACCCTTATCAACCTTTCTCTTCTCACGTATGTATTAATCTATCAAATACCATCGACCCTATCTATCTATCTATCTATCTATCTATCTATCTATCTATCGTGGTCTGTTCATATCTATCTATCTATCTATCTATCTATCGTAGTCTGTTCATATCTATCTATCTATCTATCTATCTATCTATCTATCATGCATTACTCTCTATCAGTTTATATTTAATTACCAAAACATTCCAGTCTTCCTATCATCGTAACTATCTACTTTTTACATATTTGCCAATTAATCTCAATCTCTTTACACGCACACACAAACGCGCGCGTGTACACACACACACACACACACACACACACACATACATATATGTGTGTGTGTGTGTGTGTGTTTATACAGTTGCAAACATTTAATGGTTTTATTTTATTACGATATTTTAATAAATTCAAAAGTTATTTTAATGGATGGGCAAAAAGTCGGCATGTTTTATTTTATTTCATTTTAAACATTGTGCATTAGGTCTATAGGCCTACGCAACCGAGAAACAAAAGAAAATGTTTCCGTCAAGGTCCAAATCTACCTTTCCTTGAACATGCTATATATATATATATATATATATATATATATATATATATATATATATATATATATATATATATATTCATGAATTATTCATACATAAAACAAATACAAAGGTTAATGATTAAATGGCGAGAAATCCATCTTCGCGAACAATTCAATAATATACAAAATTTGTATTTGTTTTATGTATGAATAATTCATGAATTTGTAAATTGATTGCACCTTTATTGAAATTAAAATAACTGATCCAAGTGCAACTTTCGGATAATAAGTGCGACATTACTGTAATTATTGAACAATATAGTTCATGCCACTTTGACGGAAAATTTACCAGTAAAAAAGAATTCTCTATCACTACATTTGTACATAAACGCAGAACTTTAACCTTAAAATTTAAATTCAAACTCAGCGTTGCGACTGCACGTTCCAAAACTATAACACACATTTCTCATAGCATTTTTCAGATTACAACCTTGTTTTCGTTTGTCCACTTATTACTGAAAGTATAAACAAGAACAAAATCTATTTCATTCCTGAGGATGTCTGTAGGAACAGACGAAAGCTTGTAAAATAAAAAGATCTAATGCGACGGAAATTTATAAAACAGGATCTTTTCATTCATAAACAGATTCCGGGTTTTTGTATATTATTGAATTGTTCGCGAAGATGGATTTCTCGCCATTTAATCATTAACCTTTGTATTTGTTTTATGTATGAACAATTCATGAATTTGTAAATTAATTGCACCTTTATTGAAATTAAATATATATATATATATATATATATATATATATATATATATATATATATATATGTATATATATATATATATATATATATATATATATATATATGTTATCTAAAATAAAACAAAACACAAATACAAAATAAATAAAAAATATCCCCGTGCAGAATATAAACTGGCTCATCATTGCGACAAGATATAATTAAGAAAATTGAAATTGTGTCACGGTCTGTCTTAACTCAGCAAATGAAGAATGCCTTGTGCATGCAACTCTGATTTGTGCTAGGGTTGAGGAAAAATATTATATATATATATATATATATATATATATATATATATATATATATATATAGTGGACTCTCCTATTGTGAACGATTAAATAAATGAGGGTTACCAGTAGATGGTACCTTTCGTTTTCACATGCATGCTAGCAGGACCTACAGTGGAGAAAATCAGGTAAGGAAAAGACGTATTTCATCTGTGCTTTTTTGAGTGCGATACTAGCCCAGCCTTTCTGCTGGCGACAAAGCCACACTGAAAGATGAATTTTGTTAAAGCAGGATTTTGATGGCGTCTCTGCTTCAGAGCTTGACGAAGCTTGTCACGATCCTTTTGTCTACTATGTTTAAAACCTTTTAACTTAATGGAACATGTCTTACACTACTCCTTTCGGTTTGTTGCTTGGGCTTTCCAGGATATACATACATATATATATATATATATATATATATATATATATATATACGATTATTTATTTGTAAATTATAACTTAAATATGTTATAAAATCACTACAGAAATAGCCATTTTGTTTCAACACTTCTGGTGTCTTATCAAGTGATGGTGTTGAATGTAGAATAAAGGGTTTTAAAAGGTTCAAATCAATCAAACACCCCTCGCTAATGGAAACGCTTTTACATAAGCTGGAATGAACAATCAAAATACAAATATACGAGAATTCAAAAAAACTTGACATCGAACTAAAGTTATAATAATTATTTAATGCTTTAATGTTGGGGTTAGAATAAAACAGAATTTATTGTAATAAATATTAAATTATACGATAAAATTTGAATTTAAAAATTAAAATTTACCCATTTTAAAATGTAAATTTAATCTATATTAAGTTTAAAATTATAAAATTACTGATGAAAAATAAAAAAAATACATATGTTATTCTATTTATTTTGCTTTTTTTGAAATTAAGTTGGAATAAAAGTTAAGATCAAATGTTGCTCTGAACTTCATGGCAACATAGATACATTTGAATGGTAAGCAAACTTCTTGCAAAAGACAATACAAACACAATCAGATTATAATACACAAACACGCAGGAGTATTTAGATATATTTATGTTATAATTTTTGAATAAATAATGATATATTCTCTACTCTGTATTGAGCAGTCTTTTAGTAATAGTATTTTTTGGTTACCCGAATTTATTCCGTATACACCAATCCTATACTTGGATATATATATATATATATATATATATATATATATATATATATATATATATATATATATATCAATGAGTCTAGAAGAATTCTCAACAGAATGCAGAAAGCACTGGATGATCGTTTCGTCCTATTCTGGGAGTCATCAGCAGTGCGCATCTACTACCGAAAATCGAACCCAGACCGTTTAGATACAACGCAAACGTCATTCCAACTGTACCAAGGGACACAAAGTAGACTCGATATAGCACCGCTACTCATTCAGTTCCGCAGAGATACTCATCCAAGTATTCAGATAACCTCGGAACAGTGTACAGATATGACAGTTCTTAGATATATATCAATCAGCTTATATATTTTTTGCAATGTCATCTGCATAATCATACTTATGTATAAAACCCAGGTTGTGTGTGAGTCTGTACGTTTATATATTGGATCGAATTTTCTACATTTTTCAACCGATTTCAACAAAACTTCACAGGACTACGTAACATTACCTTGCGGTGGTTCTGACAGCCCCCCCAAATTGGAAAAACCAATTGTTTTTGGACAAAATCAATTTGAAAACACGATTAAGAGGCATCGCGAGAATGAAAGGGGGACAACTCATATCGAGTTACACTTAAAACCCAGGTTGTTTGTGTGTGTGTGTTCGTTTATATATGGGATCGGATTTCCTACATTTTTCAAACCGATTTCAACAAAACTTCACTTTTTTTTTGGCAGTTAGTGTTTCTTATTGTCTTGCACACTTTTTTCTTTATTTTTACATTCATAATGCTTTAAAAATTCCATTTACAAGACAATTGTTTATAATAAAATTCTATTCAATCGGTAGACTCATAATGATTGAAAACAATGTTTTTGTTTGATGTTGGGTTTGACCAATTCGTAAAAAAAAAAAAAAAACTAATTAAGACATGCGTGTCCGTCAACCTTAAGCAATAATCTTTGTCAATTTTATTTTTCAGTCTTTATGATGGTCGATACTTGATCTATCTCTTACTGTTACAGCCCCGGGCAACGCCGGGCTCTCCTGCTAGTAATGAATAAATACAGAAATATTGAATGCGTTGTGATTAAATGAGGAAATTCCCTTCCAAAATATATTTGCTTATTTCTGATTCCGTTTATTCTTGTGGGGTGGAGTGAGAGAAACGCCGTCTTCTTAAACGTCAATTCCTTACTTTCCCCATTGTGTTGTGTTGAAATGACGATGTTTGCGTCGAATGGTTTTCACAGAGGTTTTTCTCATATCAATCTTTTTGTACAAAATGACAGTTTGCAAGCATCTTGCAGTGAGAAGTCAAACGTGAAGTAAACGTAATTTCTCTTTCTTCGCCCATACGCCCACGCACACATACACGCTTACATGGCCCACCCACACGCGCAAATGCAGGTACACACGCACAAACTGACAATTATGCAGAGACGTATAAACACACCATAACAAAATGAGAAATGCAAAATCTCAAGGACACGCAAACACAAGAATACACACATTTAAAGAATCACATACAGATGCGCAAATACTGACACTCACATATACATCCACACCCAAACAAATAAAGACATATATATATATATATATATAGACAGATAAACTTACAGTCCCAGTCATCGGTATATGCGCACATGCACACGCATTTAAGGAAGCACTCACATGCATAAATATTAGGTTGGTGCAAAAATAATGTCGTTTTCTCACATAGTAACATATGTGAGAAAACGACATTATTTTTGCACCAACCTAATACATACACTCACAGATAATCATATAAATTCTTTCAAGCTTGGTTGGTTGTATAATGTCGAGAATTGCTATCAAATTTTTTTAACTTTTTCAAATTTTCAAATTAATTATCTACTTGATAAAATTTTAATAATTCATATTTATTTAAATCATTTTCCCGAGTACTTTCGTATGTTTGAAATACACACACACACACACACACATATATACATATATATATATATGAAGAAAGTTGTGCTATATATATGGGATAAAGTGCTCAATATCAGAGATAGAGCGTGTGTAAATATAAAAGTGAACATTGAAGTCAACACTTAGAGGTGACAGGCTGTTTCATGCTAGATGCAATCGTCAGGTGTGACGATTTCGTCTAGCATGAAACAGCCTGTCACCTCTAAGTGTTGACTTCAATCTTCACTTTTATATATGTACATCTATCTATCTATCTATCTATCTATCTATCTATCTATATATATATATATATATATATATATATATATATGTGTGTGTGTGTGTGTATAAAATGAACATATATATGTATATATAAGGTATACATATATATAAGGCATACACACATACATAGAGGCACATATATATATATATATATATATATATATATATATATATATATATATATATATATATATATATATATATATATATTTAAGACAGCTTCAAGAAGAGATAATGTAATCACAAGTCATTCAGTTATGTACTCGGAAAATTTTCAATAATTCATATTTATTTAAATTATTTTCCCGAGTACTTGCGTATATTTCAAATATATATATATATGGTAATATATATATATATATATATATATATATATATATATATATATATGTGTGTGTGTGTGTGTGTACATATATATATATATATATATATATATATATATATATATATATATATATATATATATATATATCTTACAAAGCAGAATTAAAAGTTACAAATGGCCAGAACAAGATCTACGGAGAGTGTACATTAGGCAGCTTCAAGAAGACATGGTATAATCACAAGTCATCATTCAAGTTAGAAAAACTTGAAAGAATTCTACCAGACTAGTCGGCCATGTGTAGAAATTAAAAGAAAAAACAAACAAAAATCCAATTGTAAACTGGGAAATATTTTAAAAAAAGCCAAAGCTCACATCAATCATAGTGACATCTACAATTCTTGCCAGGAAGAAAAGTTAAAAGTAATAATATTTTCAAATCAGAAAATCCTTCTGAATGAGAGATTAGAAATAATGACACGATGCATACACACTAAAAAGTTCCTATTTAATTCATACGAAGCAGGATGAAAGTATGTACATTTCATATAACCCCACTTTGATACAATTTCAATAACCTTGCTTTTCTGTTCCCTTTTATGCACAGTTCGTGTTGGGCGTTTATTTATTTTTAAATAACAAAGCGCTAGGATATTATCCTTCTAAATGTTATTCTATTGGAGATTCATATTTGAGCAGACGATCCGTTCATTTATTAAATAGTTTATTTATTTATTTTCGTCGACCGGGATGAATATTCGCGAGATCTTATTTAAAAGAAAGAAAAAAAAAAAAAAAAAAGAAAATATGCACTCTCCGACAGGATTCGAACCTGCGTCCTCTTTGAATTAGAAATTGATTTGTTTACGTTTGAATAGGAAGGGGGCACGGTGGAGTAATGGATATTAGTTTGGATTGAGGAATCGGAGAGCCGAGTTTGAACTCCAGTCGAATCCAGTGCATTCACTTACGTGCTAATACCTTTGTGAATCCTCTTCTTCCCCCTCCAGCTATGGGTAAATAGCAGGACAGACTGGGTTCTATAGCCTTGGTTTAGGAGAAGGACAACTCTGAATTCAAACCGGGAGTGGATCCCCTAAGGCGGATGGACGGCACTTTGTGCTACCTTCCGGCAACCCCTGCAGCCGCGCTCGTACCAAACTGCATTGGTTTATCCTCTCCTTTGGACTCCGCTAGCAAGTCCGAGAGGGGGAACTAGAAGTCTGAGCAGTCCTAGTTCTCCATATATCCCACCCAGGCTCGTAGCGCACCGCGCTACTCCATCGTAAGGCAAAACTGTACAGATATGACATTTATACAATCTATGATGAGAAGGATTTCGCTTAAAGGTAATATTCAGCCTTGATTGATAGTCAAAGAGTCTTCGTTGTTGAGCCTGTTAAACAATGGTTCCATCTGCCCAGTGGGGTGCAAATTCATACCGGAGAGCGCATATTGCATTTAATAAGATATCTCGAATATTCCGGACTTTAGATGAAAATAAAATAAATAAAAAAAATTTTAAGAAACGGAGCGTCTACTCAAATATGAGCATCTACTAAAGAAAATGTTTGAAGTGATAAAATCTGTCGAATTTACATATATATATATATATATATATATATATATATATGAAAAAATATAGTCATAAGGTGTGCTATATTTATGGGATAAAGTGCTCAGTATGTGTGTGTGTGTGTGTGACTGTGTGTGTGTATGTGCGTGTGTGTATAAAAATTAAAATTTTCAGACACACTGTGTTTTATATTAATATTTTTTTTTGTTTTTTATTTCAGTTAGGTTCCTCGATTAGTTTTGGCCAGTATGGCCATCATCAGGAGAAAAAAAATTCAATTCTTAGTATTGAACTACAGGTATGAACGACTTTCTGAAGAAAATGAGCTTTATCTGTAGTTTTCATTTGTATTTTTATCGTTAATTTTGGTTAGTCCTTGTGTGGGTCAAACGGCCTCTTTTAATTTGTTTTTAAGATAGAGGCTAGGGAGCTTCAAGCGACTTAGAATTCCCTTTGGTCATTTTGACAGTTTTATTGGTTGTTGGGAAGATGATATGTGTGTATTAAGTGTATGATATCATATGTGTGTATTAAATGTATGATATCATTTAGTTCTTTGGGAGTGTGTATGATGTGTGTTTAAGTGTGAGACCTCAACACCTCCGCAAGCATGTCTGACTTGTGTGAGTGAGAAATGTGGGTATGACTTGATTTATGGGTTATATATTAATACTGTGTTGTTACATTTGTAGTTAAGTCCGTCTGGACGAAATGTTTGGAGTCGCAAAATCCATTTGTTTTCATGTCCCTCTAGAATCTTTCTAATGTTTTATATATATATATATATATATATATATATATATATATATATATATATATATATATATATATATATCTTAGTTTTGTGCAAAAATAATGTCGTTTTTTGACGTTCAACTTTATGTGAGAAAACGACATTATTTTTGCACCAACCTCATATATATGGAGAGAGAGAGAGAGAGAAATTTGTCACTTTACTGATTGATGTTACCTTTAGCATCCCGACTTCAAGTTTCGTAGACGGACCCTCCAGCATTCCGTACACTCGTCAGGGATATCAGCAAATGATTGTTCATATTTTCTCGTTTTTCTTTAATATGCACTTTTCATTGGTGCAAGGTTGATGTTTTTTCTTTCATCGTATGTGTGTGTGTGTGTGTGTGCGCGCGCGAGCATGATAGAAAATACTGGACATTTTCCTCACGGATGAAGAAGATAATTGTGGCAACAAACATGACGTTCTACAGAATGTCATAGACGGAATATGTGATCAACGATGAAGATTTAAGAAAAACAGAAGCAAAATGTGTATTTAGAATACAGAAAAAGAGAACTGATATTTCTCAGATATAACGGGTGTAACAGCAAAATTGTCCAATTGTTAGATTATATCTGAACCGTTGTATCTTAGAAATGATTATATATATCTTACTGGAATTCTCCGAGGTTTTTATAACACTGTTGAACTCTACTTTGAACAATAAGTATGTATAATTATTTCTCAAGTTTAACAAGAGAACCGTGATGAAACTGATCAAAAACGAAAAGGACATATTCATAATTAATTAACCATAGCTATGGATTGAAAGCTCACAGGTTGTTAGCAATTAGGCTGAAATACATATATATATATATATATATTATCCCAGGATCATTTTCCAACTTATTCAAGATGATCTTCGCCCTCAATCCTTTAGACTTTCTCTTTTGGAGTAACAAGTTATCTCACTCGTCTCCCGTACGATGTCATTTTCAAGTCTTTTTCACTGATCTTTGGACTGTCATAGCTGAAACTCCTCTCTCAAGTACCAATCGTCTTATAGTTTGAGTTAGAGTTTTTATAACTGATCTCATGAGATTTAAGTTGAAATGATGATCCTGCTGTGACCTCCTGATCCAGTTTTCCTCTCTACTGTTTCTTCTTTTTTAAACTTATTCACCGTTCACTTGATAGTCCTTGAATGGACTTTGAAGATGGAAGCCTGAGGATGAATGTTGGTATCATTGCAGAAGACCTGAATGATCTTTTCCTCTCACCATTGCTCATTTGGGCTGACAGTGGGGTTGATACAAAACGATTTTAATCTGTTCTCTTTCTAGCTGAATATCACAAAGTGTTTTTCAGTGTTTCTTACGACAAATGATATCAAGATGGCTAAACGGCTTATCTGAAAACCTTGAAAAAGAAACTCAATTCGTTTAATTTTTTTTTTTTTTTAGATATTAAACATTTTTTGAGATAGACATTTGTATTGTTGCACGATTTGGACAATTTTGCTCTTATACCCGTTACTATAAGGACAGAGATCTTGTGGAATTTGACACTCACACAAAGTATTGAATATTTGCCCGCCATCAGCATGGCTAATTTTAACCTCCATAAGTTTCTCAGTGCGTTTTTTTTTTACGTTTTCCGCTGGCATGAAGTGGGGTGATTATAATGAATTAATTATTAACTCTACTGATTGGAAAGTTGGTTCACTGTGTCATGCCAAACAAATTTTCTCACCAGAATTCATCTTGCGCATGCGCATTTATAAACCTACCATTTGTCTTTGCACTGAATATTGCTGCCATATCTGGTCTGATGCTCCTACTATATATTTCGATATTTCTTGACAAAATCCAAAGTCGGGTCCTGACCTGGCATCTCGACTTCTTTCTCACCAACCTGACGCGGCTTCCGTCTGTCTTTTCTACTAATATTTCCATGGCAAGCTTTCCTCCGTGTATCGACAGCATGAATTTAAGCTCGCCACCGTGTGTTCTATTTTAATAGTTTCTTTTATCGCACCTCTCGCCTGTGGAACTCCTTTCCGACTTCTTGATTCCCTGTCACGTACAATCTTCAAAAATGTAAACAGAATACAAATCGCCATCTTCTGTCTTTCTGAAAACTGTTCTTTTATTGTCCTTTTCCTCACTTCTACAACTTTTACACCCCCAGTAATCGCTTACGTCTTAGTACCATTGTATCCTTATTTGTGCGTGAAATGATTAAAAAAAACAAAAAAAAACTAAAAGGGCTGAGAAAAAAAAAACTGTGAGTAACCTACCTAAGCTCGTGTAAATGGAGAGAAGAACAGGGATTGGGAGAGACTGTAAAGGGATAAACATTGATTAGGAATCTGTGGAGATTACCATGATCACACACGTGCTTGTGGTACACAGCACATGGAAGAAAAAAGCAGTATTAGCTAATTCCAAAGATTAGGATTCTAAGAGGAATACTTTATCTTAAAGTGGGGAATAAAGATACACCAGTTTATTATGAAGGGATTCAAAACAATAGACTTTAAATGAAACCTATATCTTGGCCTAAAAAGTTTGAAATCTTGATAAAAGTGATTGCTAATTACTCTGCCATTATCGGCTTCATTCGTCACGCCTAAGTAAGAAACAAGTGCTTCATTCAGAAAAAAGAACCAACACTTGATTTCTTCCCTAAAACCCGTTCGTTTTAAATTTATACTGACTAGTTGGTGAAAGAAACTACGAACAATATCAAGGACTGGGACAGTAGAAATGGCAATTGAGACTGAACAAACAGTTTTCCTATTAATATATATATATATATATATATATATATATATATATATATATATATATATATATATATATATATATATATATATATATATTAGGTTGGTGCAAAAATAATGTTGGTTTTTGACGTTAAAAAATACGTCAAAAACCGACATTATTTTTGCACCAACCTAATATATATATATACGTGTGGTCCCAACATGACCGAGTGTGTTGTTTATTGTACTGTAAAAAGTAACTGGATCCTTTGTTATTTGCCTTTTCAGAAAACCTTACATTCGCATTAGTGAGATTCCAAACCGGCTTCAGAAGAACAAAAGCCGTCGGTGGGAGTTGGGAGGGGAGCTTAAGAACATGCTCTTTTTGCATTATTGGCTAGCTATTTCCACCGTGCAAAGGCAGTCAGCAGCTGCTTAACGAAAAGAAAAAGGGCTAATTAATAAAAAACAAAAAATACTCCAAAAAAACAAAAAAACAAAAAAAAATCAAACAAACAAACAAAAAACAAAAGAGAAAGTGGTTTTTAAATAACAGGAAATTGTCACGAGCGTTAGCCAAGATAAGGTGTCATTGTCAAAATTTCGGAGACGAGGTGTTGTTGCTATAACACATCGATTCTTTTGTATGAGTTTCCTCATCTTGAAATCGTCTAAGTTATGTGTCGATAACCATAAATTTGAAACATTTAAACTTAAAGCCAAACGTCCCAATATTTAGTCATATATGGCGAACGGCCATATAACGTTGAAACACTACTTCTCGTTCGATCATCAAAATTAAACAACGACGAGCTTGGCCAGTACCTGAATAAGTACCAGATGTTGTAAGCTTTGATGTGTGGTGTTGTTTAATGGGTAACAGCTCGGAATGAGAAATCGGTATGAATTCAAATCAACTCCTGCCATCTATAGATAAATAGCCGGACAGAAAGGGTTCTATTTTCTTGGTTGGCAACTAGTCTTGGGGAAAGAAAACGCTGGATTCAAACAAGTCTGGAGAGGCTTCGCAAAGGGTAGATGAACAGCTTATAGGAATCAGCGGCCAACATGAAGCGTGGAGATAGAGAGCTCCTATTTAAAAAGCTTCCGATTGCAGTAGCATCTGACATGTGACACACAGTAAAGCAGTAAAGACATGGTGCTATGGTGAAGAGAGTCTGCGTGTGTAGGGCACAGGCAATTGACCACTTGAAACAGTTCATCTGTGTCATTTCTTCAGGAATAAAATAGAATTTACTGATCCCTTATCCGTCGTTTTCGACGGGAGAATCCATCCATATATGTATACACACATAGACACATATATATGTATATGTTATGAACAATAAATAATATTAAAAAAATAAAATTTTCAGAGACACTGAATATTAATATTTCTTTGTTTTATTATTTCAATTAGGTTTATCGAATAGTTTCGGCCAGAATTGCCATCAACAGGAAAAACATCCCTGCTTGTTAGCAGCAGTGAATTACAGGAGGGAATGACTGTCTCTGAAGAAAGTGTGATTTATCTGCACTATTTACATTGCTCGGACTATCATTCTCATCTATGTTGCCATATTTATCGCAACGTTTCGGCCGTTGCACGCTCCGGCCTCTTTCAGGTGGTTGGAATGTCGAAATGAACCCTTTATTTCGGCCGAAACGTTGTGATAAATATCGCAACAAAGATGAGAATGATAGTCCGAGCAATGTAAATAGTGTACATAATACCTCATCTCAGAAATATAGACAGATACTGAAAGGCCGAAACGTTTTAATAAATATGTCGACAAAGATGAGGACAATAGTCCGAATAATGTAAATAGTGTACATAATACCTCATCTCAGAAATATAGACAGACACTGAAAGGCCGAAACGTTATAATAAATATGGCGACAAAAATGAGGACAATAGTCCGAATAATGTAAATAGTGTACATAATACCTCATCTCAGAACTTTAAACAGATACCGAAATTTCTCTGTTTTTCATTTGTTTTTTTATCGTTAATTTTGGTTCGTCTTTGTGTTGGTCAAACGGCCTCTTTCAAGTTGTTTTTAAGATAGATGCTGGGAGATTGCTGAATTTTAGAATTCCCTTCTTGTATATTTTGACAGTTTTATTGGTTACTGGAAAGGGGATATGTATATATAAGACGGTTGGCCTGAAAAGTAATGGCACTAGTGTCATAGACAATTCGACGGTTCAAAGCTTAATCTAACAATTGCACATGTTTGCCGTTACACCCGATATATATATATATATATATATATATATATATATATATATATATATATATATATATATATATATATATAAATCGTGTCCTGAAACATTCTCTCCCAGATCTATTTATCAAACATTTAATTTTATTTTGGATTAGCTTCTTGGCCAAACCGCAAATTTCTTAGTATCTCTTTATATTTGAATATATATACAGAAATTCTGTCCAATTAAAATGAAGCTTTTCCAATCACGCTTAAAGTTTTTAACTATCGGACTGAAGGTGTCGATCCCAGCGTGTGGTACCTTCTGGAAGCCATACCACGTGTTGACTCAAGACTTGTGAGTGAAATTCGGTAGACGAAACCCTAGCACGAACTCAAAAGTCAACATGGCTGAGGGCTTAAGCGTTCTGGCCTTGTTCAAATTGATGACCACGCTAGATAACACGCTCTTTCCCAGAAACTGTAACTACGGTCTGCTCAGCATAGTTGCAGTTCAAACCGCAGGTGGACTCTCTTGGTGTTGAATAAAGACAAATACGCCTGAGAAAGCGTCTGTAATAGGGATTCGCTAGCCACCCTGATAGACGGGTATCCTCGAATACGAGTGGCCAGATATATATATATATATATATATATATATATATATATATATATATATATATATATATATATATCCATCCACAGACAGACTGTTTCGCTGTATCACACTACATCACTATATATATATATATATATATATATATATATATATATATATATAGTTGTATATTTAGGTAGCAATCCTTCGTTTATGCATGTTTCATTAAAACCTACAGACAAGGTACTAGGGTTAAGCTTTATATATAATTTTTCTTGTGTTCGAACAAGAGCTTTCTTTTCTGGACAAAGAGTGTGTACAACTGTCTAAATGCCCAAATGTTTTATAGTTCCAAGCGCTTTCGGCTATACATTTAGCCATTATCAAGGATGATTCAATTTTTCAGAGCCATTATAAAGGATGATTCAGTTTTTCAGCTTAATTGAGTGTGTACATTATGTGTATGTTTTAGAATGTTTTAGTGATGTTTTTAATTTCCGAATACGGTTAGCACATTGTGGCCTTGTTTGTAGTTAATATTGTTACGAATTCTTTTTCTTTTTTTATTATCAAAGCTTCCATTATTTTTCATCTTTTTTACAACTAGATGAAGTTATTATATTTGTGTTTTCTACTAGTATGTTTCTAATGGAGTCTGATAAATCTGTGTGTGTGTTTAACTGGGTTCTAATGGAACTGTGACCAGATAGGTGTAACGTTAGGCGTCTGGATAAGCATGTAGTTGTGCAACCGATGTAATTATTTATGAGTTCGGTTTGATCAGGAACACAGTTTCTTAAGGGGCATTTGAACTCATAGATAATGTTCGTTCTTTGCAATTTTGACAGCTGGTGTGTTGTTATTTTTGAGGATAAGGTTGGCTGTCTTAAATTTTTTATAATAAATAATTAATTTGATATTTTTTATTCGGGTCAATTGGCGTAGGGTATTTCTTTATAATATGTCTTAGTGAAAACATTTGGGCAGTTTTTACACACTCTTTGTCCAGAAAAGAAAGCTCTTGTTCGAACACAAGAAAAACTAAATAAAAAAACTTAACCGTAGTGCCTTGTCTCTCGTTTTTAATGAAACATGCATATATATATATATATATATATATATATATATATATATATATATATATATATATATATAGGTAGGTAGAATTTTAAAATTGTCGGCTAAATGCTCCTTCTGATGGAAAGTTTGTTTTGATGGTTTGAGAACAGCCGTTGCGTCATATTATTGTTTGGAACAGAAACCATTGTGACGGGATGTGACGTGACATGACTGCTCCACTGTGAGCAGCTGCTTCTCTCTGAGAGCGTAGTTTTTCTTTTCTGCACATGCGCATTCCGCATCAATAATATCTATTCATGCAGGGCTAGTTGTTCTCTCGCTTTCTGAGTCCACTTCCCCATGCGAATGTTTTTACGTTTCATATCTCACTCTGTCAACTTTGCTGCTCTTCCACCGACTTTATTATTATTATTATTATTATTATTATTATTATTATTATTATTATTATTCTTGTTGTGTTTGTTGTTGTTGTTGTTGTTCTTCTTCTTCTTTTCCTCTTCTTTTTTTTCTTCTTCTTCTTCACACGGGAATGACTTGTTCGATATATATTCCTTTTTATTGACTCGATTCGATTGCCGGTCCTTTCGAAACCACAAATCCCTGAGAATGTAATGCTTTTTCATTCTCTGAGACAAATTACACATCCTTTAAGAAATCGCGGCAAACATTGACCTTCATGCCCGAAAAAAAACAAAACAACAAAAAAAACGGGTCTCAAAAATAAGTTTTTCCCTTGACACCGCTATTATTTTAACTCTTTTCACTCCTCGGCAATGTTTATTGTCTTATTGTTGATTGTAATTTTAATAACACCTAAACACATGAAATTGAATTTATACATCTTTTTATGCTTGGGATAAAACCCTAACCCGTGGCCGAAAAAAACAAAAACGGATTTGAAAATTTTTTTCCTTGACGCCGCTATTATTTTAATGCTTGAGAACTGACAACAAAAATACTAATCCCTATTGATTTATTAGATTGTATCAATTATAATACTTACCTGACTGAATGACATTTTCTCTTCGTGTTACAAGCCCCCTATATATATTTTAGTCGTTGCCACTGTTGAAGTCTTCAGCTGATGTGGGTTTTTTTTATATGGTAAATCTCGTTGATTACGATTCTGCAGCGCTTCTTTTTAAGATCTCATTAAGAATAGTCCTCCCAAAGACTTACAGGCTTACTTTGCTGGAAGCCGTTTTTAATAATTTATCTTCGAAAACGGGGTTGCAAACAGCTGAGAGATTAGACATTTAAAAGCGTTATGAAAACGACGGGAACATTTTAAGGAAAGGTATTATTTAAAATTCTAAATTTAAAAAACAAAAATTGAAAATTGAAAGCTTAAAAATTTAAAATTCAGAAATTTAAAATTCAAAAATTGAAAGTTTAAAAATTTAAAATTCAAAAATTTAAAATTCAAAAATTGAAAGTTTAAAAATTTTAAATTCAAAAATTGAAAGTTTAAAAATTTTAAATTCAAAAATTTGAAATTTAAAGTTTAAAATTCAAAAGCAAAAAGAACAAAACCGTTCTATGTTGGATTCCTCACTTCAGCCGTTTTGATGAAAACTAATATTATTTGTTTTTTGTTGCAGGTTCAAAGTTCAGTCGCGATCCCTATAAAACAGGTAAGTAGAAAAGTTTTGCCGATGTAGGTATTGGAGAGTGGTATTGCTGAGTGCTTACTCCCACTACTTATTGTGGCATCTCAGTAATGAAACATTTTAATTTTTAAGTTTTTTTTTTTAAACAAGGTTCACCCAGTTCAAGGCCCGGGGACTAATTGACTTAGAGCGTTACGTTAAGGGTTAATTTATATGGATAGGAGGGACACAATGATTAATGCTAGACTTGAACAGTTTAAGATTGTAGTGATCCGGGAAACCTTCTCTAAGGATTTAGTTCCATAGTTGGATGAGAGAAGTTTGCTATTATGTAAATAGCATGGCAGGTCATAGCCGTGAAGGTAAGACCTGGTGAAATCAAGAAATGCAGTTCTTCTGAGCACTTTCCATGGCAATAGCGATAGAGCAGGGAGAGGCTCGCCACATCCCGCCTGTTAGAGACAGAGGTTGAAGGGTAGAAAATAACTATTCTCCAAAAAGGGCTCGGAGACGCTCTTGAACTTTATCAAGACTGAAAAATGAGGTATGGGCAGCTCCTTCCCAAATATGCAAACAACACTTCATTTTTGGCCTGATCTGGCTCTTGTAAAAGTAGAGGATAACATGAAGAGTCATGTACAGGGAACTGATCATTTTACCTGCATCTTTAGTGATGGAATGTATATAGGAAGTGAGGTCTGAGTTATGGCTGAATGGTCTTTCAAGGCACAGTGCCTCCCCAAGGGAACATCTGTTCAGCCTGACTGGTGCCACTTTATATTTTGCCATTTTACTGGAAATAAATGACTATAAAGATACTGAGAGCAATAAAGACTGACATTTACACTATTTTGGAAACGGCTCTTAATGCTAGTTAGTTTATACAATGGCTGGCAGGAAGAAGCTGTTTGAGCAGAACTTACCAATAAAGGAATGTGATTGGTTTGCTACTATTTAAGTGGCATGGTGTGTCCTTGCCATGAAGGTTTGAATTGGTGGGACCAGGGAATGTAGTTCACCCAAGCAGTTTATGTGGAATTAGCAATAAGCTTGCCACATCCCACCTAGGGAGAGAGGTCGGAAGGTGGAAACTAATTTGTCACCCGCAAGGGCTCAGAGACCCTTTTGGACTCTATCAAGGCTGTAGAGTGAGGTCTGGGCAGCTACCACACAAATACGGCAATAGTACTCCATTTTCAACCTGATCTGGTTCTTGTAAAGTTAGAGGATAGTATGAAGAGTCATGTACAGGGAACTGATTATTTTACCTGCATCTTTAGTGATGTATCGTATATAAGAGTTACATGTGTTTGAGTGCAATTTGTCTCGGAGACGCTTCTGGACTCTATCGACACTTGAAAGTGATAACTGAGAAGCTCCCGCCCAAATATGGAAACAACACTCCATTTTCGGCCTGATCTGGCTCTTAAAAAGGTAGAGGATACCATGAGGTGTCATGTATTAGGGTGGTGCAAAAATAATGACGTAATAATGTCGTTTTTTTGACGTATTTTTAACGTCAAAAAACGACATTATCACGTCATTATTTTTGCACCAACCTAATACATGAAGCTGATCACTTTACCTGCATCTTTAGCGATGGATTGTATATATAAGAGTTCCACTTGAGGTCGGGTGTGAGTTTCAGGCCCAGTGTTCTCTCAAAATTTTTACTACGTTAATAAATAAATAAATAAATAAAATAAGAAACAAAAAAATAAAAAATAAAAACAAGCAATATAATTTGACCCAAATAGATAAACAAACGACTTCCGGTAAAATAACCACCATATACAGAATACCCACAATGCACCACTAACCCGTATATATATAAATAGCCGAGAAAAATAACAGCATATGTGGCCTGACGATTGCATATAGCATGAAACAGACTGTCGCCTCTAAGTGTTGACTTCTATGTTCACTTTTATATATATATATATATATATATATATATATATATATATATATATATATATATATATATATCAGCTTTCCCTGACGATCCATTTAGGAGAAACCTGGGTAGGTTTGTCTGGCTCACTAGGTTTATCTAGGTCTGCTCTACGGTTGTATTGAGCTCTTTTGTTAGTTGTTTACTCGTGTCGGGTTTTTTTTCTTTGGGCTTCAAACCTGTATCTGTGCGATTTTTTTCAACAGACTTTCATGTTTCTAGCTCTTTCTATTTTTAAAACCTTTTTTCACTCGAGATTGATTTGATTATTGGCAAATCAAAAATTCGAAGATTTTTCGAAATGAGTATAGTACCTACATTTGTATATATATATATATATATATATATATATATATATATATATATATATATATATATAAAAGACGGAAAGATACTACTAGGAAAATGTGAAAAAAAAACTAAGTATACTATATCGTTTACATTGCAAGGAGGAAGGTCTCAGACACGCCCTTATTGAGAAACATTTGTAATTGAGTATAAACAGAATGATTACAATTGCTTTGTGAAAGTCGTAAGCATTTTGCAAGATAAGAAAACGAAGCCACCTACCCTCGCTGACGGCTTGCAGACAGAGATCTTTTTAAAAACTATTTAGTCACTTTGATCGCGGACACTTTAATATGATACACCGAAGTATGTTGGTTTTATCAGTCATAGACCTGAATACATGTTGAATAGTCGGGAAAGGTTGGGAATCTTAGTGACGCGAAATTTAAGAAAGCTCTCTCTCTCTTTTCTGACATTTCTGTGTTGGGATTGTCAATTACAACCAGCAAAAATTTGTTTCTCTTTTCGGCCATTTTAATTAGAGATATAATAACATATTCCAAGCTCAGTTAAATCCAGCACAAAGTCAAAAATAGAAACAGAACAGTCTTTGATGCAACAATCAGCATTTGAAATGTTGGCTTCAAATCCGATTGGTTGTAGAGACCATCAGGAAATGAAACCCGACGGCTAAGTTTACTTTTTGTCTTCTACTGGTTATATAATGCCGAAATGCAAATATTCTCTACGAAGTTTTATGCCTTCAGCAACAAATATTTTGTACGTAGTTTTATGCTTTCAGAATAAACGTATGTTTTTTTTTTTTTTGCTTTTGTTTTTTAGATATATCGTTTATCGACGATAAAATGTATTGTGATTTTCGGCATTTTTAAAAGAAATATTAGGTTGGTGCAAAAATAATGACGTAATAATGTCGTTTTTTGACGTTAAAAAATACGTCAAAAAACGAAATTATTACGTCATTATTTTTGCACCAACCTAATATATTAGCGGTAATTTCTCTACAAAAAATATATTTTTGGTAATTTTTTCATAAAAATGTATTTTAGTCATTTTATTAAAAAAATGGGTGTTTATACTTTTTAGTGTTTTTAATGCAAATGTATTGCTGGTAATTTCATTATAAAAATTGGTAATGTAAAAATATACTGTTGATCTTTGTTTGCGATTCACTATTTGCCTGAGACTAACAGGTACCCGCACATCCGGTCAGGATAAACCTGAGAACAAAAACAGTTAAGAGGTGGTCCCACGCTGCTCCAATGTTCTTATCCGAGTCCTTGCTACCCGATGTAATTTATCGTTCTGCCCAGGACGTTCAAATCAGAGGAGAGTATTTTTCACATCAGCTTTACACTGAAAAATGAATTTATAAGCCCGATTTTTAACATTCTCTATTTATTTTTCCATCCTCCGTTGAAACATAAATAATTTAAAAAATATCGTTTTAAAATATACTTGCTAACAGTATATTTTAAAACGATGTTGACTCCTAAGTAATTTCCGTTTTGGGGAACCTATTGTAATGACGAATGTCTCATCCAAGTTACGAACTATAGGTAGCAGGTAAGAATTGATATGGATAACATTAAAATACATATGTTTTGGACATTAACAACGTTCACAACACAAAAGTTAGAAAAGTATAAATATTTGGCTTTTTCTAAAGATAACTTTTTTTACACGGTGTCACGTAAAAATTAGAAAAACCAAATGGGACATTACCAGCAGATATTAGGTTGTCCCAAAAGTTCGTAAACACTTGCAAAAAATTGAAATTTTACTCGCCAAGTAATAACAAAAACAACAAAAATTATTCCTCAAAATAAAAACCATCATTTTCCAAGACTTTCTGCCATCGATCTGCAAGCTTTCGGATCTGGTGAAAGTACCATTCAGCCGGCTTCGAATCAAAGAATTCTTGACACGCTTCCTCGACTTCATCAAACGAGTCGAATCGGCGGCCCTTCAGAAAGTGTTGCATTGAGCGGAAAAGGCCGTAATCTGATGGAGCACAGTCAGGACTGTAGGCTGGATATGGCAGAACCTCAATGCCATCCAGCTCTTCAAACTTGTCTTTGGTCTTCCTGGCGGTGTGTGGCTTGGCATTGTCCTGTTGCATCAAAGCGCGCTTTCGGTTGATCAGAGCCGGGTACTTTTGCTTCAACTTTTCGTAGACCCGCTCCAGTTGCTGACAGTAAAGTTCGGCACTGATGAGCACGACCATTCGGAGCCTACTCAAAATGCACGATTCCTTCAAAGTTCCAACAAACGCACAACATGACTTTCTTGCCGAATCGATCTTGTTTTGGAACCGACGGTGTCTCTTGCCCTTTCTGAACCCATTGCTTGTCTCGATTGTGCTGGATTGTGTTGCATAAAAATTCAATTTTTCGCAAGTGTTTACGAACTTTTGGGACAACCTAATATTAGGGTGAATTACAAGTAATTTCCGTTTTTGTGAACCAAATGAAATGACGAATGTATCATTTTAGCTACTAATCCAATGCAGAGCTTAATTCGTTAATCTTTGATTGATGAAGTTGTCAGTTTCCTTGGCGATTTGACATTTAAGTTGATTTTGAGAATCGTCACAGATGAGCATCGTTGATCAAAAAGTTAAATTCGTAAACCGTTAATCAGTTAACTGCTGAAAAACTGAATCTCTATCATGTCATGATGATTAACAAGCTAGTTTCACAGGTTAATACATAAGTGTATGGATCTTCATTCGGTTTGCTATTATTGTGGCCTTGTGTCAGACAAAGCTAAAATTATTTTTGAATCCCAGAAAACAGAGAATAACTGTTCAAGTTTCAAAGCTTCAAATAATAAATAATAATAGATAAACAATTCGTAATAAGAAAGAGAGAAAAAAATATCTTGATTTTTGTTCTACTCTCCAATGTCCGCAATAGGCATTAGTATACCAATGATATACTAACAGCTTTAACATGACAGCTCTTTCATGTAAACTTCATTTTAAATTTTTTGTCTTCTTCACTTCTCCTCTGTTCGTATCTATCTATCTATCTATCTATCTATCTATCTATCTATCTATCTATCACACTGTTCAAATCTATCTATCTCTCTATCTATCTATCTATCTATCTATCTATCTATCTATCTATCCCAGTCTCTTCACATCTATCTATCTATCTATCTATCTATCTATCTATCTATCTATCTATCTATCTATCTATCTATCTATCCCAGTCTCTTCACATCTATCTATCTATCTATCTATCTATCTATCTATCTATCTATCTATCTATCTATCCTAGTCTCTTCACATCTATCTATCTATCTATCTATCTATCTATCTATCTATCTATCTATCTATCACACTCTGTTCATACTAACAGCTTTAACACGATGGGTGGAAGGAATAGAATAACGCAAAGAAATGAATTCCAAAAATTAGTCATACATGAAAACATTTTATATACAGTGAACAACACAAATATAAGTCATACCAATACAGAGCTCTACATCAAACTGCTACTCCGTTAATACAGTGTAACCCGGATATAAGAGACCCGGATATAAGAGAAACCCGGATATAAGTGAGATTATCTCTGGTCCCAAATTAGAGCCATATTTACCTAAACAAAATAGACCAAACCCGGATATAAGAGAAACCCGGATATAAGAGACTTCTTCTCCGGTCCCGACAACTCTCTTAAATCCGGGTTACACTGTAGTTGATTAACAAACATGTCATTTTTGTTGGTAATTTGATTTTAAGTTGATTTTGAGAATCATCACGGGTGGGATTCATTGACCAAAAAGTTAAGTTTGCAAACCGACAATTGGGTATGACGATAAACTACATCCGCATCCTGGGTCAGACTAGATAGATAGATAGATAGATAGATATAAAAAGACTGAAATAGATAGATAGATAGATTGATAGATAGATAATTACCAGTAATAAAAATGTTGTCAGCATTAAATAACCCATTGAGGTTGATATGCTGTAAAGCAAAACAGACCAAACAACAACAAAACAAACTAAGCTTCATAAATGTTTAATATGCGTACCACCTGTGACATGAATCATGCCAAGTCGATAGTCCAACTCTTGCCAAACACGTTGTAGTATGCGTTGCGTAACATTCTCAAGCCTTTCAATGATTCTCCGCTGAAGTTCCTCTAGGCTTGTAAGAAGAGATTGATTATAGACTCATCTTTTCATATAGACCCTTAGAAAAAAAATTAATGTCTCAAGACAGGTAAACACATCGTCATTATCACTGAAACGCCTGAGTCTTCTTCCTGGTAGATTCACATTGCGATAACTCTACACAGTCAACTTCATTAGTCAAAGCGTTTAACGTATTAAGGGTTTAGCGCCCAGCTCTGAATTCGTATGTGGAGTAAACTTGGAATGCCCTGAGATGTCTCAGTTTTTGTACAGCAGTGGCTGCGTACCCACTGGATTAAAAATAATTTCCTTAATCCCAGTCAGTGGACTGATAAGCATAGATTTCCAATACCTAATCTAAAAGCTGAGATCCATGCAAGAAAGGCGATTACTTCGTTCCAGTAGTTTTAAACTTCACGGCTAAGACCGGTCCCATGTCAAGCCCATTTTAGCGAACCAACGTCAATCATTTCCTATTTCATTGGTGACATGTAAGTTCGCCTGGAACAGATTCTTCTTATGAACCGCTGTTTTGTGGAAATAGGTCTCAGGAGGAAGCTATCCCGATCAACATAACCTTAAGTTCAAGTCTAGGGTTACACTTTATCTTCCCCATATATCCGCATGATCTTTGCTTCTTACTGTGTAACCCTCTACATTGACTGGCTTTTGGGCCTTGTATATCAATGTAAAAATGCCACCATTCATATAGCATTTCAGTCTGCGATATTGAATCTACGGATTATTTTCTTCAATGCTTGTAAGAAACCAATTCTATCATCATCGATACCCATCGTCTGTTCCAATGAATTTTTTTTCTTATGTTATAAAAGAAGAGAAAAATAAGTACGCTTTCACTGATTGCTTTTCATTATTAAAGGAAACGGCGGAGTTTTGTTTCATTTTCTTTTTCTATTGCAGTTTGCCGAATTTTTATCAACGCCAAGGAACAGGACGGAGTCGTGTCGGAAGAGGACGTCCCTTACTCTGTTATCAACGCCATCAAAAGATCTGGTGGAGCGATATCTCTCGATTGTACCTGGGAGATAAGGGTACCTCGAGGTAGCCAGGTACGCTGCGTTATACGGTGGAATAGCTAAAAATATTTCAGGATCAATGGTTTTCATGTAAACTTCATTTTAAATTTAGTATCTATCTATCTATCTATCTATCTATCTATCTATCTATCTATCTATCTATCACACTCTGTTCAAATCTATCTCTCTTGATCTGTTCATATCTATCTTTCAAAATCAAATCTATTTCGATCAAGTTATCTATTTCAGCTGAGAAGAACTACTTGACCCTTATACGTCGAATATATATATATATATATATATATATATATATATAATAGTTTTAAGTTAAACTATATTTATGGGACAAAGTGCTCAATATCAAAGATAGAGCGTATGTAAATATAAAAGTGAACATTGAAGTCAACACTCAGAGGCGACAAACTACATCATGCTAAAAGCAATCATCAGGCCATGAAACAGTCTGTCGCCTCTGAGTGTTGATTTCAATGTTCGCTTATATATATATATATATATATATATATATATATATATATATATTACAGCAAAAAAATATCAAAAATTACTTCAACATATTATAGTCTATTTCAAATTTCAAGCCTTTCTGTATGCGGCTATCTTCTATGATGATAGCCGTGTACAGAACGGCTTGAATTAGACTATACCCATGTTGAAGTAACTTTTTTTCGGGTGTAAAAATGTATATGCTCTGTTATAATAAATATATAGATCAGTTTTAATAATTAATATTACTAGGATCCACCCAGATTATGTACCAACGGATCGATTACCTGTTCGATATATATATATATATATATATATATATATATATATATATATATATAATCATGATGGACTCTCTCGGCGATTTCGACATATGAGGATGTCACACTTCATACCAGCTCATGACGTGAATTCAAGTCCACATATTGTACAACAGCCATAGGAAGATTTACTGATGCTTATTGCCGTTTCCTTTCGTTTCTTAGCCGGTCAATACGATTGATTTCGACATTTCTGATACCGCAAATATCTCCAATTTTTTCCATAGCCAAGTGAAGTCTCCTCGAAGTTAGTATGAGGCACATTTTCTAACTTAATTCAAGATGATCTTCGCTCTAATTGACCTATTAACTTTCTGTTCTGGGGTAACAAGGTACCTCATACGTTTCACATACAATTTCATTTTCAAGATTTTTTTCACTGGTCTTTCCACTGTCTTAACTGAAACTCCTCTCCGAAGTACTAAACGTCTTATGGAACGAGTTGCATCTTTTCTAACTGATCTCTTTAAATCTAAGCTGAAATGATGATCCCTCTTCTTGATCTCCTGATCCAGTTTTCCTTTCTACTCTTCCCTCTTTCTTAAACTTATTCACCGCTCTGTTGTTGGTTCTTGAATGGACTTTGAAGATCGAAGGCAGATTCTGAATGTTGGTACCATTACTAAAGACCTGAATGATCTTTTTCCTCAGTGTGGCTGACACAAAACGATTTTAACCTGTTCTCTTTCTAGCTGAATAACTCAAAGGGTTTTCCAATGATTCTTACGACAGATGGTGTCAAGATGGCTAAGCATTTTATCTGAAAACCTGGAAAAAAGAAATTCAATTAGTTTAGTGTTTATTTTTTCAGATATTAAACATTCTGTTTTATACACACGCACGCACACACACACACACACACACATATATATATATATATATATATATATATATATATATATATATATATATATATATATATATATTACACCCGGTATATATATATATATATATATATACATATATATATATATATGTATATATATATATATATATATATATATATATATATATATATATATATATATATATATATATATACCGGGTGTAATAGCAAAATTGTCCATCCCACAAAATGTTTATTATCTGAAAAAAATAAAAAAAATGAACTAATTGAATATATATATATATATATATATATATATATATATATATATATATATATATGCGTGTGTGTATATATATATATATATATATATATATATATATATATATATATATATATAGATAGATAGATAGATGTATGTGGTGTGTTGGGTGTGTGTGTGTATATATATATTTATATATGTAGATAGATAGATGGATCGATAGATAGATAAAGAGAATTATATAGGTTTCAAATTGTAGCATTATATAGGCTTCATTATATGTTCTCAAAACGAAAATACATTTTATATTTATGTTTTATCTTCTTTTCTGTAGATAACTCTCCGGCCTTTGTCTGTGGATATTTACAAACCAGAAGAGTGTGACTTGAACTTTATCGAAGTTTATGATGGACGAACAGTGGTAGAATCCCGGCTGGCAAAACATTGCGATGCCAAGAATTTCCAGACAATTTCAACTACGACTAACAGAATATACCTAAGAGTATTTAGCAAAACCATCCGTCTGATGCCTAAGATACGTTTCCTTTTCACAGCCTACAGATCTGGTAAGAAACTATTTGCTTAATTGTTGTGGTTAAAGAGCAAAAATGAAAAAGCTTAAGACATTTTCTGCACCCTAGATAATATACAGTGCTGTTCGATAAAAATGACTCACCTGATGTTTTTTACTTTTTTGTGGCCTATTGTTTTTAGGGTCAAACTAATTTTTAATCTTACTAATATAAAGACCCCTTCCCGACCACCTAGTAAAGAAGTTTACTCACCCTAAGGTATTCTATTGATAATTATAATTTTGGATATAAATATGATTTAGGGAAAAACTCTGTGCGAAAAAAGTGACTCACTTATTTGCTGCAACTAGTAATCAATAGAAACATAACCTAACAGCTTGAAATAAAGAATAATAAAGGTATAATTTATTGATAGTAGGTAATATAGTTCGAAATATTTAATAATCTATGGGTCCTCCTTTATTTCGAATAACCTTTTCAACCCTTTTTGGCATTGACTTGATTAGGTTCTGACAAATCTCATCTCCAAGCATAGAATTCCATTCAGATATGAAATTTACAATCAAATCCTCTTTGTTGCTCAACTGCTTTCTCGAGAGCCTGTACTTTATAATGCTCCGTAAGTTTTCTATGGGGTTGAGGTCAGGAGACTGGGGCGGCCATGTCATAACACTCACCTGTTTCTCATCAAAGTATTCCTTCATCAATTTTGATTTGACAAGGAGTATTATCCTGCATAAAAATGAGCTTGGTGGGGTCGATTTGCACCCTTTCAGCAGAAGGGAGCTAGACTCTAAAATTCTCTTGTATTGCTCGCACCTGAGGGTCTTTACAATGGGTTTTAAGAAACCAGTTGTATGAAAAGAAAAGCATCCCCCAGAACATCATACTGAACGTTACTGCTAAATTTAAAGAGCTTTCAAAGCTTCTTCAGATTTTGGATCATTTATCCTTTGAATTCAGCTCAACTTTAGTTTCATCGGAGAAGAGAACATTCTCCCCATCTTCTACGGTGAAATTTTTGTAATAGTGAGCCCATTCAAGTCTCTTGTTTTTTTTGGCTTTGCTTATTAGCGGCTTAAATCTTCGTGTACAAGATTTGTAGCCTTTTTCTTACAGCCACCGACAGACTGTTGAAGAGGCAAGACTAACACCTTGCTCTTCGCTTAGACTGGCTGCAATTTTTTGGCTAGTTATAGTCCTATTCTTCGCAACTTCTCTCTTGATTACTCTGCCAGTTCTATCATCAATCTTTTTCTTTCGTCCCCTTGTTTCCTTTCTTGGAGCAGGAGTGGCATCATTATGTGCCCTAAGAACTCGAGAGACAGTTGATTGCGAGGTTATAGCAATTTCTGCAATTTCTCTCGTAGACTTGCCTGCTTTTGAGAGGGCAATGATAGATGCCTTAAGTGGTTCTGAGTGGCTATTTCAAGCTGTTTTATACTGTATGAGGCTTTCTGGAATATTCTGGAATACTCTAGATTTAATTTAAGCTGTTCTAGAATTCTCTAGAATATTGTTCTGAGTATATTGTAAAATAGTTTTCAATATTTTGTCAAAAGTTCTTTAAATTTACCAGTTTAATCATTAGAATGCGATATCTGAGTCACTTTTTTTACACAGAGTTTTTTCCTGGATCTCATTTATATACAAATTTATAATTATCAGTAGAATACCTTAGGGTGAATAACCTTTTTTCCTAGGTGGTCGGGAAGGGGTCTTATATTAGTAAGATTAAAAATTATTTTAACCCCAAAAACAATAGACAAAAAATATTTTTAGTAAAAAAAAAACAGGTGAGTCATTTTTATCGAACAGCACTGTATCTGTATAATGAACAAGCTTCTTCTTCCTTCATCATAACTCTCCTGTCTTTTGTAACTTAAAATTAAATTCGATGTCAATCCTTATCTCCTGTCTCCCTTATTAACTGTTGTTCATTTTTCTTCTCTCACTTGAATAATGTTTTCTTTTTCTTATATTCTCTCATAGTAAGCAATCCTTTGTATCTTAGTGGCTTTATTGCATTGCTTAGAGTGGATAATTAAAAAAAATCCTTATTTAATGCCCGTGCTACTGTAGCAGATTTGTCAGACGAAGCTAAGAAGTTGATTTATTGACAAATCTTTCATAATGATTCTTTTGTTATTTGCAATATTTTATCTGTAATATTTTATGATAGAAAACGTTACGTAAGAGAGCGTTGAAGTATTTTGCCTAGGTATTGCCAAGTAACCTTGCTGATGTCGGATAATGGCGTGCCTTATGACGTTTTCGAATTTGCATTTATGTAATTAATCTTTTGTGAGCAATTAAATGTTTTCCTTCGTCCATTAATTTTTACCACATTTAATTCAAAAGCTCAATTTAATTTTCTTTTAATGAAATTATACCCCCATTTAGAATATGGCATATGGAAGGATTTTAAATGCCATAAGAGAGAGAGAGGGAGAGAGAGAGGGGAACGGAAGAAAGATGCTAATTAGAAGAGACAGAAAGGAGAGAAAAAAGAAAGAAAGAAAGAAAGAAAGAAAGAAAGAAAAAAGAATGATTGTATGAATTCCTGTAAAAAAAGCAAAAAATGGCAATTCCTAGTTATGTATATGGACATTTTAGGTGTAGCTTAGGTGTGGCACAAGGCTGAAAGTATGGAGCAGTCAGAAGTGCTAGCTCCGTATATTCTGCAGACCTTAAGACAGACACATTACAATAAGACCTGCCTCACATCAATTAAGATAATTTGAAGTAAAATCGTCATCCAATGTATTTATGCGGTAATACCAGCAGCAACAGCAGAGACATCAACAACAAAATCAACAACAAATAAATAACTATAAAGATGGCGATTCCTTATGGGCGCTGCCATTTTGGTTTTAATCAGTTGCATATATTTGGAGATAAATTCTTAACAAAATCCAAATAAGTATCTGCAATTTTATTGTCCCTGACCTGGTATTTCAGCTTTAGTCTCTTTCCCACCGCCGCAACGTAGCTTCCCTGTGCCGTTTCTATGAATATTTTCATGGTAATTGTTCTGATGAACTTTCCACTATGGTAATGTTATTATTTTATATCCCACCCAACACAGACACATTGTACATATGGGAACTAGTTAAGACTACATAGAGACTGTGAGGTATTATGGTGACTGTAGTAATGGATAGGACTACATAAAGACTGTGAGGTATTATGGTGAGTGTAGTAACAATGGTAAGTAAGAATGTGTTGATTTAGCATAAGGAATGCTGTGGTGTGTTTGGGTCAGTAATTGGGACTTGCTAAGATAAAACAGGTTGAAGACCAGCCTTTCCCTAACCATGCTTTTGGCCTTGTGCCATATTTCAGTATTTTCAGAATACATATTAATTTCCGCTACGGTACCTAGAATTTATGGATTTAAGCACAGCACTAGATTGGCGGCAAGGTCTCATCATTTTATACTTGAAATGGCTAGATGTAACCATGAGTTATATACTAACAGTTTCTTCTATCGCACTTCTCACTTGTGAAACTCTCTTTCGAATTTTTGGTTCCAAGTCAACATTGATCTTCAAAAATTGAAATGCAATGCCAATCGTTATTTATCGTCTGTCTCCTTATTTCTTGTTCTTTTATTGTCCTTTCTAATTAAGAGTATATTTTTTCTCATATTTTCTATCAATCAGTTACTCTTTGCGTCTTAGTGGCTTTATTGCCTTGATGCGGTGAGACGATAAAAAAGTAACAAAATCAGCAGCAACAGTAACAACAAAAAACAATAGATGAAAACAACAAATTTAATGGCGGCATCAGTCGAATTAGAATAAGACCCTATTATTTTGTTATTTTGTCGAAACTGGAACATTAGTAGGAGAACAGCGAAACCTGGAACTACAGTAACCTCTCCTAAACGATGTTTTGTTTGCAGAAGTTTAATTTCCCGCTGCTAAACAGAGAAATAAACAATGCTTTATTAACTTTTATTTTATAATGCCAGGAGAACTCAAGACTACTGATGGCTAAAAACGGAATGTAAAATGTTTACTTTAAGAAAAGAAAAATTTAAACATGTTGGTAAAAATTAATAGTGTATCAGTCATATCACTTTTCTTACAGTATCTTGTTTTAATTATTTTATTTTATTCTTAGGTATATATTGTTAATCTCTTGTGTCTGATAAGATCTATAGTAAGAATAAATCCTCTGTTACATAGATTTTCTTACAGTATCTTGTTACAATTGTTCTATTTTATTATTAATTATTGTTAGTAGCTTACGGGACAGTCGGGTCTTAGTCATTACTAGTAGGACTCAACTGTTTTCTTCTCTTTAAAATATTCGAATACACTTAGATGATCAAATTTATTTCTATCTCTCTCTCCCTCTACATACATCCCACAAGGATATATACATAGCTACACACACACACACACACACACACACACATACATACATATATATATATATATGTATATATATATATATATTACGATTGCGTTTAAACAGGAAACAGACTGGCGACGCTGGGTGTTGACTTCAATGTCCGCTTTTATATTTGCATGCACTCGATCCCTGAAATTGGGCATTTTAACTCATAAATATAGCAAACCTTAAAACTATATTTTTACCATAGATATATATGTATGTAAACATTTCAGGTAGAATATGTTTGTAAATATAAAAAGAGGCAAACATAAATATTTTCTTAGCTAGTGCGTTTTGTGTTCGCGTTTATCTGTTAAGTTAAATTTTACATTCGGCTTTTTTTCATATATATATATATATATATATATATATATATATCAGGTCATCCCATAAGTTCTGTCCGAATTTTGAATAAAGAAAACAAGTGACCAAATGTTACATTTAATTACAGATTCAATCACCAATGTATTTTCCCTGATTAATTATGACTTCCTTCCATCTATTAACAAGCTTACTAATTCCATTACTGTAAAATTCTTTTGGCTTTGGTTCGAAGAACTCGCAAATGTCAGTTTTAACCTCTTCCTGTGTTACAAAAGCTGTTTCTTCCAAATGATTCTGTAAGCTACGAAACAAATGATAGTCTGAAGGAGCAAGATCGGGAGAATAAGGTGGATGAGGAATTTTCTCCCAACCAAGTTCTTCGATCTTTTGTGACGTGATTCTTGCTGTGTGGAGTCGCGCATTGTCCTGATGAAACATCACCTCTTTTCGATTCACTAGAGCAGGTCTTTTTTTCCCTCAAAGCTTGGTTCAAACGCTTTAATTGCTGACAGTATATTTGAGCATTAATTATTGCATTAGGTGGTAAGAATTCAAAGTGGATTATTCCTTGGCGATCCCACCAGATTGAAAGAAGAACATTTTGCCCATGAAGTTCCCTTCTCGGCTGTGGCTGGGGTCTTTCCCCTTTACCAAGCCACTGTCTATGACGCTTAACATTTCGATAAAAGATCCATTTTTCGTCGCCAGTCACAAGTCTATCCAAAAAAAGGTGAAGCAAGTTAGCGAGAATGGAGTGAAGAGCAGATGTCAACACGGGATTTGAGGTTGTTTTCAGACAATTCATGAGGCACCCATTTTCCAAGTTTAGGAACTTTTCCAAGTTGTTGAAGACGACGATGAACAGTTGTATGGTTTGAACTGAGAACCACTGCCAATTCCTCAACTGATAAAACAGGATTTTCTTCAAGGGCTGCTTCAAGAAGCTTTTCATCAAACACAACTGGACGTCCGGTTCGATCGTCATCTTCAAGGGTGAAATCTCCACCTCTGAATTTTGCGAAACATCTTCTGCAAGTTCTTACATTCACATATTCCTCTCTATAAACTGAGTGAATGTTTCTAGCCGCTTCGGCTGCTGAGTTTCCTTTCTTGAACTCATAAAGCGTTGTAAATATATAATTATACATATCGTGTATATATATATATATATATATATATATATATATATATATATATATATACAAATATGCAAATGAGAGAAAGAACAAACAGAATAAAAATCCACAGCTCGTAGCATTTACTTTTTTTTTAAAAAGTGCTCAATACAAAGTAGAGCAATATGTTAATATTATATTTTTATTATGAGAGATTATAATAAAAACATTTTGAAATCGCTACACAAAAGCTTTCATGTTTCAATACTATGATTGTATTTCCTCAGGCAATCTACAGTTACCTACCATCGCCTTAGGAAGTACTATCATAGTATTGAAATATGAAAGCTTTTGTTTAGCGATTTCAAGATGTTTTTATTATGATCTCTTATAATATATATATATATATATATATATATATATATATATATATATATATATATATATATATATGTATATATATATATATATATATATATATATATATATATACATAGAATGTTTCTCTTGCATAAATCAGCAACAGAATAAAGCTTAAACCCGAAACCGACCAATTTCAGTAGATTTTAACAAGCTAAAACCCTCAATAAGTCGGAAATATACCGCTTACGGTTAAATTAAATTTTTGCGATATTTTTAGTTAAAAGTAAGTAATATTCGTTTCAATTCAGCTTAGTGAAACTTTAAATCAGTGAATTTTCCTCGTTTCATTAAAGTATATATCATTTATTGAAGATATTTTTGCAAAGATAATTATTTGATAGATCTGTCAATATGGACGAATCGAATAAGGAGAAATATATATATATATATATATATATATATATATATATATATATATATATACAGGGTGTCTATAAAGTCCGTGTACACTTAAAAAAATTATAACATTATTTGTGTTTGCGATAGAAATAATCTGTAAAAAATGTTATAAAGTTTAATGTACCTAGTTTTAAGTATAGCTAAAATAACTAATGTGATTTTAGGCATTACTTTAAATCAGTTGGCAAATGTTTTCCATGAACTGCAAAATCGTATTACCCTTTGTATTGCTAATGATGGAGGATATGTGGAAACTTAAATAAAATTTCAATAAAACCTTAAAAGATATAGATTTACTTCTTTCTAATCCTTTTTACAAATTATTTCTATCTCAAATAAGGTTATAAATTTTTTCAAGTGCACACGAACTTTATGACACTATATATATATATATATATATATATATATATATATATATATATATATATATATATATATATATATATATTAAAAGAAGATTATAAGGTGTTCAATGCTGATCTTTTCGCAAGATGTAACATTGTCGGAATTGAGTAATACCTGATGCAGTCACAACTCCGCTGGATTGGTCATGTTGCAAGGATGAGTGACGACAGAATCACTAAGGTCCTCATATATGGCCAGCCTGATCAAAGGATTATTTGACGGCTTTGGCTCAGGTATAAAGAAAATCTAGTGTTACCTCACAGCTGTCAATGGGCCTCGTGCTAACTCATACTAGTTGTCCTGGATAGAAATAACTGGAGATATTTGTGTCTGAGTGGTATCAGATATTTAGAAAGTCGTATTGATCGTTTAGGAGACAAAAGACAACGGTGAAAAGCGTCAGCAAATATTCTTGTTGCTATGTCCCGAGATCATCGCTGTTGCACAATATGTGGACTCATATGCAGGTCACTAGAAGGAACTGAATGTCACATACGACACAAACTTAAAAACTGAACGAGGTTGTCGGATTCCCATACGTCGAAATAGACGAGAGAGTCCCTCATATATCCTAAAGCCAAAGCATTTGGAATAAACCTGTATTTCTTTTTAAAATGACATATGTTTGTGTTTTTCTTCAAATAAAGGACAAAATTTCAGGAACTACAGTGTATTTGCTTTTAGTTTTTAGTCTTTCTCCAGGCCCCTCTTACTATCAAAAGGTTCAAATTCGGTTTTTGGTTTCGTTTGGTTTGTTTTACAGAATATCAACCTGAATGGGCTATTTAATGTCGACAGAATTTTTGTTTCTGATAAAAAGTTTTTCCTTCATAAACTTATTTTTGGTAATATTTTTTTCTTCAAAAATGTATTGCTGGCAATAATTTTTTTACGAAAAGTATTTCTGGTATTAAAATCTATTTTTACACTTTCATAGTGTTTTGACCCCAGTTTGGCGGTTAACTATTTTCTCGTAGCTGGGACCCTAACAGGAGCTACCACCCCGGGTCACGGTGGACCCGGGAACACCAGCAATTAAGAGGTGGTACCACGCTCCTCAAAACCTCCTGATCAAAGGCCTTGCTGTTGGACGTAGTTTATCGTGTTACCCAGGACGCGGATGTAGTTTATCATCATACTCAGGACGGGATTCAAATTTGGATTCATCTGCCTACAATACATTTTGATAAATTATGAATATTTTGTATGAGAAACACATTTTGTTTTCACCATTAACCACTCTGTAGAATTTTTGAGAATATCAAAATGGATGGAAATTTGATTCAGATCAATGGAATCATGAAGAAAGAAAAATATCCGTCGATTTTGCAAAGACATGCTATACGGCATAATTGGAAAAAGATCAACTTTCATCAAGACAATGATACAAAACACTTGACTAAATTATTTCACATTTATCTCAAGTAACAAAAAAATTGTAAATAATAATTTGGCCAACCAAATTTCCTCATCTCTCTCTGTCTCTCTCATTGAATTAGTATGGAATGTAAAAAAGAGCTTGAAGAGAATACCGAAATAATGGAAATCAACTGTTTCAAGTACTTGACGAAAATGCTTGGAAAGGTCTGTCATCATTCTTTTCAAAACTATTGGAAAGAATCTCAAGAATTTGTCAAGCTGTAATGAAGGCAGTTGGTGGTTTTATTGATGAAAACAAAATATGATGCTATTGTATGATAGTTTTTATAGTTAAGTACATTTTTTTGGCAAATTGAAAGCAAATACACTGTCGTTACTGAAAGGTTATCATTCACTTTAAAAAATATCTCATTTTAAGGTGTTTGTAAAAATGCAGGGTGGCATGCTTGTAATATATATATATATATATATATATATATATATATATATATATAAGTGAACATTGAAGTCAACGCTCAGAGGCGACAGGTTGTTTCATGCTGGATGCAATCGTCAGACCGCGGAGATTGCGTCCAGCATGAAACAGACTGTCGCCTCTGAGTGTTGACTTCAATGTTCACCTTTATATTTACATACGCTCTATTTCTGATATTGAGCACTTTATCCCATAAATATTCCACACCTTAAAACTATATTTCTTCATATATATATATATATATATATATATATATATATATATATATATATATAGTTGGATTGATGTGAGTTTGTGACCCTGTTTTTCATTCTATTTATGAACGTCGGTCAAACTGATTAATTTTTTAATTTTGGATTTATATAGGGTTGCGTATATCGGTGTTTTTATGGTAGAGGGAGGATAAATTGTCGTCGGAAGGCCACTCATGCTTATGTAAACATACATACACGCACGTTCACTCATTGACGTACGCAGACATACATACACGCACACTCACTCATTGGAGCTCTCACAAACATAAACATATATGAACAGTGCGGAACAAGGGATATATGCGCATCCATGTGTCGTTGCGTACATACGTACGCATTTGGTCGCTGTATTCAATGTTGGATTGTATAGCGAACATCTTTCGTCAGTTACGGTGTCAACGCGCAGACCGTGCGTTTATTTTGTTCGCCGAATAATGTTTTCTCGCACACACATATATACGTATGATGGGGTCTGTGTAAGACTATGTTAGGTGAAATTGCTATTATTTTTAATTTTTTAATGCTGTTTTGTTATTATTTTAAAGCCAGTTATTTGCTTGTTTTTGGCGATTGCGCATATGTAAATTGTAGAAATTCCAGTTTGTAATACTTATTAGTATTTATGCGATGGTGTTAATTTTTCTGGGGGAGGGAGAAGTAAGTATAATTGTGGACTGATACGATAATGGTAATTGTGGTGCCGTAGTAATTGTGGACTAATGCGGCAATGGTAATTGTGATGCGGTAGTAATGGTGTGGGGGGGATGACGATAATAACAATTGTACCAGCAAATAGTTGTTGTAAAGTGGTAGAAGTGATTGTAGTAATGGCGGTGTAATGATAATAACAATAATTATAATTATTATGATGGTAGTTTGAACTAGAAAATAATTGATGGTGCTATGGTGTCAGTGGTTTCTCTTTTCTTTTCATGTTCATAGGATCAATGGTGGTTTATGTAGTAGTTTGGTATTTTTTTATCCGTTTGGCATAAATTGTGATAATACATATTTGTTTTCATGTCTGCATTGAGAATAGATCAGTTTGTCTATTCGCTCACATACCCCATACAGGAGCCTCTAAAGCTTTCGAGAGATAATCAACTGGAAACAAGATAGTATGGAAGATTAAGGAAAATACTTTACTTGCATTATTTGGACTGTTACCCTTAACTTCACTACCGTATTCACCGATGTACACTCTGGCCTTTTTGAGGTGACTGGAATTTCGAATCGAATCCTTTATTTTGTCCACCCGGGGTAGATTGTTCTAGTTCCGCGTGTCATGCCTCTCAGTTACTTCCATTTAACTCAACTCTCCAGGTTTTTGATTCATCACTGCTGTTTTACTCAATCCATCTTTATCTACTCGGCCATATATCCTTGCGGTTAGCTCGATATAAATTTTGGGGATTTAAAAATCTAATGCCCTAGCAACCATTTTTACCAGTGCTCATATTACAATTTTTCTGTTATTATTATTGCGTGCTTTTACTAGAGCTAATATTGCAAATTTTCTTTTTATTCATTGCTTTTCTCTAACAATCCTTATTACTGGTTTGTAATACCTCATCTCAGAGATATAGACAGAAAATGCTTTCTCAATTAGAACGTCGATTGGGCGTGTGTTCAACACAGCTGCGGTGACCATTGGAATTTCCAAATGGATCATGAGAGGGCGACGCCTTGTGACAGGCGGAAAGCGCTTTCTGGAAATTAAAATATGAGAGGGGAAATACCTTCAAGAATTCCTTTCACGGTCTGCAGAAATTCTTTGTCTAAAGTCTGGTGAAAAGAAAGAACGGTCCTGATTTAACATGTGCTGTTGGGTATATTCATCACGTTTGTGTGCTTGTATCTTTGTGTATGCAATGTGTAGGTAGGTTATTGGTGAATTTGTGTGGGCGTGTATGTGCGTGTATGTGTGTGTCTGTGTGTGTGTGAGAGAGAGAGAGAAAGAGAGAGGGAGAGAGAAAGAGAGAGGGAGAGAGAAGAGAGAGGGCTATAGGGAGAAGTGCGTACAATAGAATTTTATAAGTTTTACTCAATCCCAGCACATTTATCTTCCCAAGACAGGTTGGTAAATTGACTGCTATAAGAAACAGCTAAAAAAATTGGAAATACAGGGTGTCCATAAAGTTGGTGTGCACTTTAAAAAAAATTATAACTTTATTTGTATTTGCGATAGAAATAATTTGTAAAAAGGATTAGAAAGAAGTAAATCTATATTTTTTAAGGTTTTATTGAAATTTTATTTACGTTTACGAATGTTCTCCGTCATTAGCAATACAAAGCGTAATACGATTTTGCAGTTCACGGAAAACATTTGCCAACTGATTTACAGTAATGCCTAAAATCACATTAGTTATTTTATCTATACTTAAAACTAGGTACATTAAACTTTATAACATTTTTTACAGATTATTTCTGTCGCAAATACAAATAAAGTTATAAAATTTTTAAAGTGCACACGAACTTTATGGACACCCTGTATATTTTAAACAAGTGACGTCACTGAAGCACGTGTTCCCGATGTGTGTCTGGAGATTTCAAATCGCAAAGAGCAATTTCTTTTTTTTGTTCACAACTTCACGTTATTTGCACTAGCCACCAGAAACATTAACGAATCGTGTTAGAAAAACAAAACTACGTGGGAAATGATATGGAAATTAGTTACAGCTCTTAAACGTACAATCATTAAGAGTAGGCGTGGCTTTCACTAAGTCTGTGCAAAATTAATTTCTAAACAACTCCCCAAGGGATGCCGTCTGTAATCATTTCATAATCTATTAAAGAGGGCATTAATTGATCACGGGCCAAAATGTGAAAGATGCGGCTGTGGAGGGTGACTAAAACCATTTCTTTCTGAGGGCAGAGCCAAACTCGGGGGATTATATAATTTACAGCATCAATCTCGGATTGACTTTTAACCTTCTATTCCATACGTTCTGTCAGATCTATTCAAAGAGTCAATGACCTCCAACTTGAAAGCTCGCATTGAGAAACCCTCTGACTAGGAATACCACTGCCCAGTGTTGCTGTTTAGTCACCACACTGGCTTCATACACAGCTATTGAGCTCAGTAAACACCAATGTGCTAGATGACCATTGATCTTACAAGAAGGTTCATTCACCCTTTGACAGGTCTTGTTTTGAATCCTTCTAGATATATTAGGTTGGTGCAAAAATAATTTCGTTTTCTAATATAGTAACATATGTTAGAAAACGAAATTATTTTTGCACCAACCTAATATAATCACCCTCCTCATCAGATCTTCCTGGAAATGATTGGGTCTCTCTACTTGGATGTGTTGCTTTATTGGATCTGTTTTACGTTTTATTTACTTGGACAACCTGAGATTGTTTGCATT
The DNA here is from genome assembly GCA_963932145.1 of Acanthosepion lycidas. Lineage (NCBI taxonomy): Eukaryota > Metazoa > Mollusca > Cephalopoda > Sepiida > Sepiidae > Acanthosepion > Acanthosepion lycidas. Next base: position 117,363,839 of record OZ010578.1, on the reverse strand, counting down.
ATTTACATTATTCGAACTTTTATACACATTTTCGTTGCCATATTCACACCGTTTCGCCCGTTGACGCTCCGGCCTTCTTCAAGTGATTGCAATTTCGAACCGAAATTTTTATTTCGTCCACCCCGGTAGGTTATTCTAGTTCCGCGTCCCATGCCTCTTCCGGATGTCTCAGTTATTTCCCTTTAACTCAACTCTCTAAGTTTTGCTTCACCGCTGGCCTGGTATTGGTATTTGGGTCTAGTCACTGGATCTAACCAACGTTTTTATCCACTAGGCTATGTGTCCTTGAGGTTATCTCTGTAACCGGATCTGGGTGATGTTCATACCAGTTTCTTGCAGTTTCCTTCCCGTAAAAGGTGCATATTTTTCAATGCGGATATTGGCCCACTCTATCATGCCGAATTTTATATTCAGAAGGTGCGAACACTGTGTAACCTGATAAACAGTAAGTCAATTGTTTTTGTATATTAACGATAGGATCTGAATTTTGGGTTAACGCAATTTTTCAGTTTGGATACTTGTTAATTACTAGTTATCAAACATCGGTCCTGTACAAGAATAAAACCTTTGGTTTCAGCTTTTAACATTGCACTACGTAACCACTGATTATTATCTATCTATCTATCTATCTATCTATCTATCTATCTATCTATCTATCTGTGTGTGTGTTAATGATTAAATATTACTTCTAGCAACTAAAGACTAGAAAAGATGAGGAGCCATTATCGTCCATGTCCTGAAGCAACATGGGGCATAAAAAATGAATATCTGGTTCAAAATGTTGGAGATCAAGGGAAGTGACACCAAGCCTCCATGATAGTTTAGTACCCTCCTCGGTATTCTAGATGATTTTTGAAAAGATTTCGGCTTCATTATTTTCTACCTTGGATATAGAATTCTTCAAAATATTTTTAAAATGATCTTCCAGGCAGTTCCAGGTAATCTGACAGTGTATTATTATTATTATTATTATTATTATTATTATTATTATTATTATTATTTATGTATGTTATGTTTCCTGCTTTGTATCCTGTAGAGCCAGGTCCAAATTATAGTACTATTGGAGAATTGTCATTTAATTGATAGGAATTTTCTTAGTATATGGGATGTCCCTAGTAGGGTGATCATCTGGGCGATTTGTATGTTGAAGTTACCTGGGACACTATTAGTAAAATTGTCTATTTTTTTTTTTACTTACGAGGCGCAGAGGTCCGATTACTATTGATACAATCTTAATTTTCATTCCCCACATCATGCTAATCTTGATCTCAGGTCCTTGTATTTCTTGATATTTTCATGAAGCTATTTCTCTCAGATGCTACCGCTATGGCAATAAGCATACACTTCCTGAATTTCTTGTCTTTTATGAGAATATCAGGCCTGTTGGCTCTTATTTCCCTGTCAGTTTGAATTGGCATGTCCCAGAGGATAGTTACATCAATGTTTTCGGTAATTGTGTCTGCTTGGTGCTCGTACCATCTCTCAGTGGTTTCGAGTTTGTACTACTTGCATATCTTCCAGTGCACATATGTTACTATCTTGTTATGTCTCTGGGTATATTCATTTTTTTTGCTCGTTCCGGACATCCTGAGATAATATGGCCGACAGTTTCATCATATTTTCTGCATATCCATCTTTTCAGGTTAGTTGCATCCTTGATTATGTGACAGTGATAAGATCTGGTTGCGACGCTTTGGTCCCGAGCTGCAATAATTAGACCTTCTGTCTCAGCTTTCAACTGCTGTGTTTTCTGTTGGTCTACATCTGCTTCTTTCACTCTTTTTAGGCATTTGCCATGCAATTCCCTGTTCTCCCAGTTTTGTTGTAATTTTCATTTGGCCAAGTTGTTTTGCTTTCTGTTTACTTGTTTGGCGTAAATGGTATTCGATTCGTGTTTTCTTGGTAGGGTTTCAGGCATACTAAGTTGTTTCTTGAAGAGTGCAGCTTCTTTGTTGATGAAGTGCATTTGGTGTTTTACTATATGTAGAAGAGGGTCATTGGTTTTTGTGAGGTGAGTTTCCAATCCGATTGTTGTAGTTTTTAGAGTTAGTTCAATTTAGATTAGACTTCGGCCTCCTAAAGCTCTTCGTACCTACAGCCTATCCACATCTGATTTCGTGTGGTGCATCCTCATTTGGGTAAGTATTTTTCTGGTCTTGGCGTCCAATCATTTAGTGTCATTCAACTTACACTTAATAATTTTGAAGCTGCATGTTACTACGTGTATAGCTAAGGTGTTGATAGCCTTCATTTTATTGACCCCCATTAAGTTCGCTTTCTAGTATCAAACGCACTCTCGTATAGTATTCTTTTCAGGTCTTTTTCATTATAATTAAATGTTGTATTCAGCCTTCTTCGTTAATTCCTAAGTATTTGTATGTATCATCTGGGTCTAGTTCCTTAATTTTTTTGTTGATACCAAGGTCTAAATCTGTATTATTATGGTTATTATTGTTGCTGTTGTTGTTGTTGCTGTTGTTGTCATTTTAACTATTATTATTATTATTATTATTTTTATTTTCTTTGATTTCTGGCGTTTACACATTTCTTTCCGGGTCCCGCTCAGGGACCTAAGGTTAGAAATGGCATCACGACACTTTCCACTGACAAAAAAAAAAAAAAAAAATTACATAGATAAAGCCCTTCGTAAAGTGTGGGCTGTACTTGTCAGAACAAATTTTTGTATCTCTTTGAGGCATGGACTTCCAGGAATCCCTTCAATTAGTCTACTGCAATCTTTTCCAACCAGTCCTAGGGCTCCAACTACAACAGGGATTGTTGATGTTCCCATATGCCACATTTTCGAGATTTCTATTTCAAGGTCCTTGTATTTTGACAGCTTTTTGAATATCTTCAAAGATACATTGCAGTCAGCAGGGACTGCCATATCAATAAGGAGGCACTGTTTTTTTTTGTTTGTGGTCTTTAATAACAATTTATTATTATTATTATTATTATTATTATTATTATTATTATTATTATTGTCATTATTATTATTATTTCAGGTAAATGCAACAGTGAAGAATTTTCTTGTGACAATCATTGTCTTTCCAATTCTTTAAAATGTAACAATCAACCAAACTGCTACGATAAATCCGATGAAGACAACTGCGATTCCTCTGCTGGTAAGTAATCTGAAAGACAAAGGAGCAGTAACTCTCCATCCTTTTTTAATTCGTGATGTTATCATGACTTCTTCTTTTGTCTAACCCCTTTTTATTAGTTTCAGTCAAGAATAATTTCCGATAATTTTATCAATTTTTTTCTTAAAAAAAATGAAGTACAATTAAATGTTATTCAATTAGACATTCCTCATTATTTGCAATGACTTGGGGTCATTTATCCGGCCGCATCTTCGATACATTTTTCCATAAAATTCAGCAGGTTTTGATCTTTACGACGAACTCTTGAATCTGGTTTTAAATTATAGATATTTTTCGTCCAGTAAATCATTTCTCAGCAATCATGAAATCTAATAATCGGTTGTTGGAACGCCAGGTAAATATGGTGGATGATGGGAGAAAAGATCAACCACGATCCAGAATTCATGTGTTATTCTTGCCCCAAGGAGTCTTGCGTGGTCATGGAAGAGAACAATCTTTATCCATTAATCCGCTGTGTACGCGGCCACTGCCGTGCAAAGGTTAATGTATGTTAGTATCCTAATACAGGTTTAGCAGCTAGGCTGATACATTTGTCATTACAATTGGTATCCACAAATGAAAACTAATTAAGCACACATTGCTGAAGTTTACACGTTTTAAGTTGACTCAAATATAAATTCAATTTGCCTGTTATCAGCACAAATTAACACGTATGGTCTATATACGAGAACTAATCAAAAACTATCGGGACTATTGTTAATCGTTACGGAGAATGAAGTCATTCGGCACAGACTGACCTTGAACTCTCTCGCGCGTACACACTAGGTTATAACGTTGTCGCTCACTTTCGTTGTTTATAGCAATGCTTGGAAGGAAAGTGTGTAGAGTGTGGTCGTCTCACCAGGCCACAGAGATTCCTTCAGTGACTATGGCTTGTGCAGCAGTTTGGGGCCAACGCCGACATTTCCCAGGTCCACTAACCGCCATATTACCCAGATCTCGCCGCTTAACATTTTCTTCCGCTTCAAAAATCAAATCCCACTTAAATGGTAAAAGATTTTTTGACGTCGAGATGTGGCACTGAAGCCGTGAAGTAGTTAAACATTAATTCTAAGCAGAAAAAGGGTTAAGCTTAAAATGAAATATAAACTGGAAGATACAGAGATAGAAAGAGAATGGAGGACATTTTCCCTGGTAATGGGAAAATTTAAAAAACAATCTGGATTGTCTCGCCCTTACGGATCGGATCGAGGCACCAAGAGTTTACTTTTTTATCGACCGAAAATCTAACATGTAGATAAAGCAAATTAGGAAATCTCTTTCTTGGAAAATAAGAAAAACACATTTCATTGACGAGAAGAGAAACGGGAATTATATTTTCGTTGGCGAAAACGAATTGTGAAATGCAAACAGAGAATGATCTCGCTGTGAGATTATTAAAATTGTTCCTGTCGTAACAGGAAAGTTGTCTGGTTTTTCGCTAAGACGAAGGACAGCGTGTCTCTTTGTCGAGAATTTAGGTAAACAAATGTATTTTCGTTGACGAAAACAAATAGGAAAATGATTTTTATTTCTAGCTTGGAAGATTAGAATGAGAAGCGGTGGTCTAGTTTGTGTTCTCGCTGGACAAGGGTAATAGTAGGGAAGTGAAAGGGAGTTAGAGAATTTAAATTAATGAGGAGAATAAAGTACGCGTTTTCACCTACGCAGTTTAAAAATTAGATTTGTCCCAAAGAAAGTCATTTTAGCCCTGAGAAGTGGGAGGAATCAGAATACCGAGAAGGAAGGAAGAAGAGGCAGAATTTAGCCCGCCTTTGTGGAGTGATGATGCGAGATTTGAAGTGAGGCAGGTTGGAGTTGACGGAGAAGCAAACCTTTATGAATACTCTCAAGGAGGGTGCATAATTCTCCAAATTTGGAAAGTTGATTAAAAAAGCAGAAATAAGGAACAAAGAAGACATTTATTGGGATTGATATGATGCTTGGGAAATCACCAAATCCCTAGAACCATTCGGTCACACAAGAGTTTTAGGCCGAAGTACATATAAGCAGATGATTTTGGGAGCTCAGCTACCTGGGTTGCATCGGGTGCCTCTGGAATCTACATTAGCTGCCACCAGATTTCTTGATTTCAAGAAATTTGAACCCAGATCCTCCAGAAGTTTAGACAAGGCCCAGTGTCACTACAGAT
>OZ010578.1:117326044-117353544 GCA_963932145.1 Acanthosepion lycidas | reverse complement strand
TTATTATTATTATTATAAGTTTTCATTATTATTATTATTATTATTATTATTATTATTATTATTATAAGATTCTTCTGTCTTACTGTTACTTTTAGAGGATGCATTTTCACTATTCTTAGATTAATGTGAATCATCTTCATTATTATTATTATTATTATTATTATTATTATTATTTTATTATTATTATTATTATTATTATAAGTTTCTTCTCTGTATTACTGTTACTTTTAGAGGATGCATTTTGACTATTCTTCTATTATTAATAGTTTTACAAAATCTTATTATTGTGTTCTTTTAAATGAATCATTTTGGTTATTTATCTATTACATATTTCTCTCCCTCTTATTATTGTTGCTTTTAGAGGAAGCATTTTCACTAATATTATTTTATTATTGTTTTTACCTCATTTTCAATTGTTGTTTTCATTACGAAATTCTTAATTTAAGATTGCTAGGTGTTAAAACAAAAATGGCGTGGGAAATTAGAGAATAGAATTAGAGTGACTACATATTTCTTTTCTGTATAATTATCGAAGTTTCCATGGCCGAAGATCTTAAGACGACGTAAAACAAAGTTCGAGGTTTGAGTACTACTTTGGTTATATTTTTTATTTCCAGTTTGTACGTTGTTTGCTTTAGTGTCGGAAGTATATGTCGAACTTGCGTTGTGACAGAAAGCAATACTAGTAATATAGGATAAAACTCGTAATACAAAATGTATTTTGTTTCTTTGTATCTATGATACATTATGCCAAACGTCTGCTTTTTTCAATTCTATTTAATAACCCCCAGAAAATCTGTGTGAAAAGCAAAACAACCGAAGCTGTGTAACGAAGCCGTTAAAATGTATTTTGTTTTCTCTTTGAAAAATTAAAAAAAAAGAAAATCAAACAGTTTAATAAATTCATTTATTTTTTGTGCTATTCTTGCATTTACGATGATCGGTGATATTATATATGGTCCTCATCTTATGTTTATTGTCGAGAAAAACAAAGAAATAGATAAACACTTTCTGGTCTCTGGTCGTCGGATCTGATGAGGTAATTTAATTTATTGCCACTTTTATCCTAAAAAAATCACTACGCATTTTTCTTACATCATTCTAAACTGGAGGAGAATTCGAACTTAACACACGTCGGCGAAACTCGACGTTAAACAGAGTTTCAACTTTATCCCATTACCTCTACTTTGGTTTCGGGTGCTATTCTATATCCCACTATATTTGCGAGGTTGCTATGGGAGAAAGATTTATTTTTCCATTTGCATTTCCCCCATTATGAGCATTATTATATCCAAGATACAAAAACACCGTGCTTCAGGGAATAGACGTATGGAAAAAGAATAACAAACATGCTTTGTTCTCAGAGAGAGAGAGAGAGAGAGAGAGAGAGAGTATTATAATGTCACGCCGAACACAAATTTATATATATATATATATGACCGTCGCAGAGAAATTATAACCTACATACAACAACAATCAGTGTGTAAAAAAGAGGGGAACATTACTTGTAATGCTTCCCGAAGTGAAAACAGGAGTTACGGCGGTTATTCTGTGTACCTGCCGAGGCCATAGATTTTTTTTCTGTAGGTCCTATCGCTGTGAGCTAGGGACGTCCTTCCCTGGGCTCTACACCGCAACTCTCCTTCACTCTATCCCCTGGCATTATTCGCCGGTCGTCACGTACCCCTCGTGACTATTTCCACGAAAGGGAGACAATCGCTGTTTGTATCCCTATATCACTAACAAGCATATATATATATATATATATATATATATATATATATATATATATATAAAGATAGATAATATTAGTGGTCAATATATATATATATATATATATATATATATATATATATATATATATATATATATATATATATATATGCATAAATACCCAAGAGGATGGTAGAACTAAATGTCCAGGAGAGAGTAAAAATATAAAAGGTTCAAACACTAATATTCCATGGTTATTATTTATTACGTTGGAATCGTAATATAGTAAAAAAAGGCTCAAACACTAATATTCCATGGATATAATTTATTACATTGGAATTGTAATCACGATCCAATTCATCAAACCTACAAATTCAAACGTCTTTTTGAATTTGTAGGTCTGATGAATTGGATCGTATTTACGATTCCAATGGAATAAATTAGTGTTTAAGCCTTTTTGTTATATATATATATATATATATATATATATATATATATATATATATATATATATATTTCACTAGCCTTTTTATGAGAACAGTATATGAAGGTCAAGGGTCAAGACTTCAAAGATAAGGATTCTAATTCGTGAAATATCGTATACTATTGTTTTTGTTTGGTATCTTTTTACTGTAAGATATCATACAAAAGAATCCTTTTACCAATATGAAGTTATGTTATAAAATAATACTACTGAATTTTTTTTCGAAGAGAAAATTTTATTAGATCTTTAAACTATTTTATCGGCTTCTTCACAGTTTAGGAAATCAAAAACTGATGCCAATTAAATAAAGCAAAATAATAAATTCAAAATTTGCATCGAAATTTCCTTTTTTTTTTTTTTTTTTTTTTTTTGTACGTACTCCGAAATGTGATTTGAAAATTCTTTAAAATAATTCCGTTGAAAAGAATGGGCTGAATTCAAGAAGCAAAACATTAAAAAAAAATAATTTAAAAATATAAAAAAATAGATCGATTAAAAAGAAAAGATTATAAAGTAACATCACCCAAAAAAAAAAAAAAAGAAGAAAAAATGAAAGAAAAAACAAAAAAAAACATGATCAGTGTGAAGAATAGGATTGTCTACGATCACGAATCAAATTAAGAGATCATCTGGTTTGAATGCGTCGAAAGAAGTCAATTTTAAATGATAATTTCGAAGATTTCTTAACGAGAAATATATATATACATATATATATATATTATTGAGTAAAAATTCAATTTATCCAAGAGGGAAAAAATATATGTTTGTTTTGACAATGAGTACTATAAGCATCGCATGAATCAATCATATGGAAAAATCTATGAGTGATTTGACAATGAAGATAGGGAATTATTTTTTTTTTTTTATAATGTCAAATGAGGATTTACAAATTTCGATAAAAGAAAATTTCATTTTTCCAACACTGCCAAAGAACTGCGGATATGTCTTATATATGTGTTTATGAAATCATTTTTGTGATTAAAAAAAATCGAACTGAAAACAACACTTAAAATAACGAAGTGAAACAAGCAACTCTCAAACGTGCAAAAAGAAAAGTTACGTCAAACTGGCATAAACGATGACGTATGCGAACGAATATTAACCTTGGCTTGTCAATTATTTTGCCAACCCAAACTAAAAATTCTAAAAAAATATAAAAAATGTTAAAAAAAAAAAATAGAAATCCTTGGACACGTGATCAACAGCTGAACATTTAAAAAAAAAAATATAATTGCATTGTAAAAGTTTAAATTTTTTGGCGCAATTTGTCCACATCAGATATTAAAAAAATATCTGATTTTTAAAAAAATATGAGTATTTTTTGTATATAATCATCACATGGGTTAATCATATGAATCAATTAGAGTTGACATTGAAAAGTTACGTTAACAAAACAATTTTGTATTAAATTAAATAAAATTAATAATAATAATAATAAAGAACAGCAAAATCTAACCGCCCACTAAAATGCAAGTGTTTAGAATGTGTGAAAGAATATTAGAACAAGAAAAACATTATTAAAGAGACAGACCAATAAAAGAACAGTAATTAAGAATTCTGGTGATGACGATTGACATTGCATTTACATTTTTGAAGATCAAATTTGACTTGAAAGCGGGGAGCCGCAAGAGAGTTCCACAAGTGCGAAGCGCGAGAGAAGACACTATTAACATAGAACTTACGGTTACATCTAGCGATTTTTACATCAAATGTATGAGGCCTAGGTGCAAATCTTCTTCTTCTTCTTCTTCTTCTTCTTCTTCTTCTTCTTCTTCTTCTATGTGTCGTGTCCCTTCAGGACGTTTCTTGTCGCAAAATCATGGTATCGACGAGGGACGTTCATCAGGAAAGTTACCATGGAAAATATTTATAGAAAAGGTACAGGGAAGCTACGTTACGGCGGTGTGTGTGGCTTGCCAACTGCGCAACCTTGACCAGTCGGTTATGCATATCTCTGTTCATGAGAGGGAGTTGGATTGGGGTAGTTGTTAGAGAGTTTTTTTAAAAGCTTGAAAGTTTTAAAAGGCGTAGATACTTGGGAATCACATCTATATATATATATATATAGGGAAATATTGTCAATCGCAGACCGTCTGATCGGAGTTGATAACTTGAACTGAACAATATTTTGCATACTTGGCTGTGCTGCGTGTACATTGTAAACGTTTAGCATACTGGGTGTTACAATAGCTATATTTGGTTTTGTAAATTTTTGCCCCAGTAATATTAGAATTACCACTTTCTCACTTAATAATAATAATAATAATAATAATAATAATAATAATAATAATAATAATAATAATAATAATAATCGGCCAGACAAAGGACGCAAAAACAGAATGTGCTTTTCTTATTGACATGACAGTTCAGACTGCAATCTAAAAAAATAAAGAAAAGACCATGGAAACACACAAGGATCATGAAGTAAAACAATGTGGCACATAAAAACATCAACAATTCCAGTTGTAGCTGGAGTCCTCAGATTGATTGGAAAAGATTCCGATAAACTCTTTGGTCGGATCCCTGGTAGCCTATGCCTTATAGAAATAGAAATAAAATGTTCTCATTACAGCTCAGACCTTACGAAGGTCTTTATGAATGTAAAATGTGTGAGCTCTTATGTCTAAAAATATTCAGTGAAAATGTCATAATACCGTTTCTAACCTTTTTTTGGTTTTTGGTTGGGATACGGAGGAGAAAGCGTAAACAACAGAAACCGAAGGAAATAATAATAATAATAATAATAATAATAATAATAATAATAATAATAATAATAATCAATTTTTATTAGAGACCACAAACAAAAAAGTGCCTTCTTATTGATATGGCAGTCCCTGCAGACTGCAATGTATCTTTGAAGATATACAAAAAGCTGTCAAAATACAAGGACCTTGAAATAGAAATCTCAAAAATGTGGCACATGGGAACATCAACAATCTCTGTTGTAGTTGGAGCCCTAGGATTGGTTGGGAAAGATTCTAGTAGACTCATTGAAGGGATTCCTGGAAGTCCATGCCTCAAAGAGATACAAAAATTGTTCTGACAAGTACAGCCCACACTTTACGAAGGGCTTTATTTATGTAATTTTTTTTTTTTGTCAGTGGAAAGTATCATGATGCCATTTCTAATCTTAGGTTCCTGGGCGGGACCTGGAAAAAATGTGTAAACGCCAGAAATCAAAGAAAATACTAATAATAATAATAATAATAATAATAATAATAATCAATTAAATGACAATTTTCCTACTGGGACGAAGGACCATAGTTTGGACCCGCCTCTATAGGATACAAAACAGGAAACCTAACATACACAAATAATGATAATAATGGCAACAACATATAAATTAGCTATCAGTGCGAAAGATAACGTAGATCTGGACAATGGCAAGAGATTCTAATAATGGCAATTAGTGGCATAATATCACTTGCATATTATCAATGGCAAACGTTTAAAAACTAAAAACTATTTAGCATTGCAGGAAGGCCAGGTATTTTTATTGCTGTAGTATGGCCGGATGATATAGTAGTCAGGGTTTAGAGATTTGCCTAATAACTCACATAAATTGTCAATTATCGTGGCATAACAACGGCGAAACGGTTGGTTAAGATATCTGACGATAGAACAGATCGCATGTGGAACTCCCTTCCCTATTCCAGTTTCCCTGAGAGCTATAATCTCCAACTATTCAAATGTAATGTCAATTGATATCTCCAGTTGCCTTGGTCTATCCACTATCCTTCTCCTCATCCTTTCCTCTATCACTCCTATCTGATCTTGCTCCAAATCTTCTGTAACCCCTTCCGTCCAAGTGGCTTCCCGCCTTGCTTGGGGTGAAACGCTTAAAAAAATATCTAGATATGTCTTTATCGAAGCGAAGTATTTGAGAATACATTCATAACATAAAGTGACTATTAAAATCATTGGTACTCTTCTATAAAATATATAGTTTTTGTTGGTATTATTAAATTTTAACATGGGTATTCATTATCATGCTCATCCTTCGGGCCAGAAACAGCCTTTGTTCTGCTCCGACGACCTACTTTACCTGGTTCCCAAACGGCATGAATTTAAGCGTGTTACTAGGTTGGCATGTCAGTCCCACTCTTTCACTGTCTAAACTGTTAAATGTAACCGCCTCTTCTACTCCAATAGCTTCATGTCTCGCACTTCCCGCCTGTGGAACTGCCTTCCTCTTACTTGCTTCCCTCATAGCTATAATATACAAATATTTAAATCCAATTGACATTTTCAGATGTCTTGTTCTAATTCCCCGTCCTTCTCTTCATCCTTTCCTCTATCCTGCCTCTTTACTTTTGCTCCCACTCTCTGTAACCCTTGCGTGCTAGTGGCACTTCAGCCTTGCTTGGGGTGAAATACTTTTTAAAAAATCATCGGTGTTTCCGGAGGTGGTTCCGTAATCCGTGTCTGGACGAGCAGATGAGTGACTGAAAGTCAGTGGTTGTGGTTATTTTCTAAGCGCAGCTTAGATTCGGCACAAGGCCGAAAGTATGGGGCATTTTACTCGCTACTCAATCGTAATTGTTCTAGCTTACAACCATTACACTACGTCGAAGTGGCCTGGAAGTCGGTGGTTATGATCAGTGACAAAGATTCATGATGGTGCTTTTTTCTTTGAGTGGCGAGTTTTCGATAGCGGATTTTTTTTCAGAAGTTTGCTGGACAATGATACACCAGTGTATTTAAACAGCAGAACATCCGTCTAACTTGTTTTGTCTTAGCTTGCTCTAGTGAAGGTTCGTTTTGTCTGTGCCTTTCTACAGTTTTTTTTTAGATTTTGGTATCATCTGCCACATAGAACCTCTCCGTACACCCTATTAAATAAAGAGAAGAGTAATATTTTGATAAATTTACTCCAAATGTAGTGTATGTTTCAGATAAGAAACAGGGTCCATTATCAAGAAGAGAAAATTTAAATGGTACGGACATTTCATAACAGCAAACAAAATGCTCAGAACGAACAATAAATTGGATAATATAAACACACACTAAGTCTCAAAAAGAAATATCATGCCTGCAAGAAAACAATAAAAAAACTTAAAAGAATTACTTTGTTAATCATTTTTAATAAAACCTGTATTAGAGAGAGGTTGCTGCCGAAATACACAATACTATATGCTTAATTGTGTGTGAGCGTGTGCTTAGATGTATAGATAGATACACACCTGCAGGCGTTTAACTTATAAACATATATATATATATATAACTTCCGTTGTACGCTTAAAAATTACATATCTACAATGACACAAGAGTAAATCAGTTTCGATAGAATATAAAGAGATATAAGTTCTACTCAACCTTGAAATAAAATTGGCTGTGTGCTGGTCCCATTGCTCAGGAAATCATGAAGAATCCATATTGCTATCATTATTGTTTCCTCGGGCAAGCAGTGTGATTAAGTGATTTCCATTTCATGTCCAAGTAAAAGCTTATATAGTCGCAGTAACAAGGGCTAATCTTTAATCTGCGTTGAAGTAAAGACTAATTTCGTAAACCAATTTCCTGTTTCGAGAACATTTAATAGACATATTGGCGGAATTTTAACAGCGGCCATTTTATATTTTAAGCAAATTCTAGACGCTTGTTTTAAATATTGACAGAAGAGAATGCATTTTTGGAAATAACGATGTAAAATAATTATTTTTTGCTCCTGGGTGACAAAGAAATATCATTTACGATCAACGAACTCTTTTTTTTAAGTTCCAGTCGTAAATCTTTAAAAAGGATTTGATCCAATTTTTATTCGTTTAAAATTCGCTATATATTATTAATTCCATATCGACATTCATAATTTTCTTTCCGTGACATTAGCAAAACAAAAAAAAATGTTTTGTTTTCAATTAAGAAAACCTCCAGAATATGTTTTTGCTACTTATAATTTTTTTAAAAATTTTGAGGCTTTTTTTTATGGGTGGGCGGGTTGTTTACTGAAAAAAAAATATCTTATTTTGTGCTTTGAGAATGCTTGAGATAATGTCTGTATGAGAAACTTAGTAATTATTGGAGAAAGAAAATGTGACGAGAAAAAGAAATCTTTCACTTATATATATATATATATATATATATATATATATATATATATATATATATATATATATATATATATATAAATGTGTTGCTTCTTTGTAATAAATCATTTTACAAAACCAGCCAAAAATGTGTTATTTGTTTATCGTTTATTTGATTTTAAGAAGAAAAGTTACTTTCAAAGAGATTTTTAGACAACTAAATAATTTTTTCTTAATTTTTGCTGTTCTGCCAACCTTTCAGCCGATACATTCTCCAGGCCTCTTTAGCTCATTATTTACATTATTCAGACTATTGTCCTCATCATTGCCACAATATTTATTTCAACGTTTCGGCCGTTGTACGCTCCGGCCTTCTTCAGGTGGTTGGAATATCGAACTGAACCCTTTATTTCGATCACTGGGGTAGACTGTTCTAGTTCTACGTGCCATGTTTGATGGATGTCAGTTATCTGTTATCTCCTGTTAATTTTCCTCTGAAAGTTCTCCACTGCCTTAGCTAGGTATTGAACTCACTCTCTTTGGGTCCTGTCACTGGATCTAACTAACGCCTTTATCCACTGTGCCATGTGTCCATAGCACGTGGAACTAGAACAGTTTACCCCAGTGAGCGAAATCAAGGGTTCAGTTCGACATTCCAACCACCTGAAGAAGGCCGGAGCGTACAACGGCCGCAACGTTGTAATAAATATGACAACAAAGATGAGAACAATAGTCCGAATAATGTAAATAGTGTACGTAATACCTCATCTCAGAAATATAGACAGATACTGAAAGGCCGAAACGTTGTGATAAAAATGGCGACAAAGATGAGGACAATAGTCCGAATAATGTAAATAGTGTACATGATACATCATCTCAAGAATATAGACAGATACTGAAAGGCCGAAATGTTGTAATAAATATGGCGACAAAGATGAGGACAATAGTCCGAATAATATAAATAATGTACATAATACCTCATCTCAGAAATATAGACAGATTCTTTAGCTGTATAACAAATTATTCTCATCTGTCATATCACGAGTACCGTACATCATACGTCATTTAGATCGACACATATGTCCTGCTGCCGTGAAGTGCCATGATAGTCTCAGAATAGCCACCCTCTTTAGGCTGCTTCTGAGTTTTTCTTCTCCTAGACTGGCTGCCATCCAAGGAAATTGAACCCAGGTTGTTCTATTATTTACCTCATATCGAGAAGATTTGATTCATGCTTTTAACGAAGACATTAGCGCCAAGTGAATGAAACATAATCGACCGGAATTTGAACTCGGCTTGCCGATTTCACTTTCAGCGTCGATGTCTGTTACACTACACACACTTAATAAATCCGAAAGTCTCTTTGAAAGATAATGACACTTCTCAGAATGATGGACATATACATGCTATTCTTCTAATCTTTTTCTTTTATCCTTTTTTATTTGTAATCTGTTATACATTCATTCTTTAGTTATAAAGACAAGAAGCTGTGGAGACTCAAGAATGCCCCACGGCCTGAACGAAAATGCAAAAAGAGAAAAAGAGTGAATAAATAAGTGCGTGTGTGCGTTTGCGCGTGCCCGTGCGTTTGCGCGTGCGTTTGCGCGTGCGTTTGCGCGTGCGCGTGCGTTTGCGCGTACGTTTGCGCGTGCGTGTATTTGAGAGAGAGAGAGAGAGAGAGAGATAGAGAGAGAAGGTAGGATTCCTTCAGGTCAGTTTGATCGTCTTTGTTATTCTTTTGAATGATTTCACCCCAAGAAAAGCAGTGAGAACCACAAGAATTCAAGGGAATTAATGATAGTCAAGCAAACAGAGAGGACAATAAAAGAACACGTTTTAACGAGACAGAAGATAACGATAATGTACATTTTTGAAGATTGCAGTTGATGGGAAAGCAGGATTTCAGGAGAAGGTTCCACAAGCGAGAAATGCGAGAGAAGAAACAGTTGGCATAAAACTTACGGTAGCCTCTAGCCAATTCAATACTGAAGTGATGAGACCTATCTGCCAATCTAGTACTTTGCTTATAGTCGCGAAATCGAGGTAAGAACAAGGAAAACTCATCAGAACAATTATCATGAAAATATTTAAAGAAGAAGCGGTGTGGATGTAACAGAAACTGAGATGCCAGTGCAGGGCCAATAACGTTGCATATTCTTCTTCGTAATTTGTCAAGAATTTCAAGATTCATAGCAGAAACACCAGACCAGATTTGACAGCAATATTCGATACTCGGATGAGTCTTATAAATGTTCTTTTTTTATGCGCATCCTCCTTTCAGGACATAGGCGATCATGGCTCTCCACTTCCCCCTGTCCCTTGTAGCTCTCAATAAATTTTGACCCTCTGCCACGTCCTCCAAACCACGTTCTGCTATCCACTTACTTAAGCCCGCCAGGTATGTCATGCCTTGGTTTCCCTTGTCTGTTTTTCTCTCTATTCGACCCGTGAGTATCAGATTCCCCAGGCCCTCCTTTCTCATTACGTGTCCCAGAAACTTCAGCTGTCTCTTCCTGATATTAAGTATAAGCTTCCTCCTTGTTTGCAACCTCTCTAAGACCTCATCGTTGCTCACACGCTCGGTTTATTATATCCTTAGCATCCTTCTGTAGAACCACATCTTCGTCGCCTCGAGGCTCTTCTTCATCTGTGAGGAAATCGCCCAAGTTCCGCTGCTGTAAAGAAGAGCAGGTATCACGTAACAGCTTAGTATTCTTTCAGGACTTAGGCGACCATGGCTCTCCACCCCCTCTATCCCTTGCAGCTCACAAGTTCCTACCATCTGATTATCCCCAGACCACGTTCTGTCATCCATTTGCTTACGCCTGCCAGGTATATCACGCGTCGTCTTCCCCTGTCTCTCTTTCCCTCTATTCGCCCCATTTTTATTAGATTCTCCAGGTGCTCCTTCCTCATTATGTGTCCCAGAAACCTCAGCTACCTCTTCCTGATATTAAGTATAAGCCTCCTCCTTATTTGCATCCTCTCTAAGACCTCGTCGTTACTCACACGCTTGGTCCACGATATCCTCAGCAACCTTCTGTAGAACCACATCTCTGCTGCTTCGAATCTCTTCTTCATGGGAAAAAATGAAAAGAATCTGCTGGACATTCCAGCCTTCCTCAGAAGTCAGTTGGATTAGATAACCTTTCCACGCATGTGGAACGAAAATTTAATTGTATTTGTTTCCATCTGTACATCTTTTGTACGGAATTAATAAAGGGAGGCATTTATGTTAGCTTCCGCGGAGGGCTCTTCATTGGGACTTCATCGCAATATGTAGGGAGGAGTAGATGCGATAGGCAACAATAAACTACAGAAGAACTCAAAACTGATCACTGCATTTAAGAATTAAATTAATGTTTAAGCTTACCTTTTAAAAGTTCAACGATAATTCTTCTGTCGCAATTTAATTTAAAGACAATCTGATATACGATGGTCCATAATTTCCGTACAAACAATTATTACTTTTTTATATTTCGCGTGGTGACTTTGACTAGATTTCGCAAATAACTTCGATTATTCCCAAATTGATTTCCAGGTTATATTGATTTTCTAAGTGTAGCTTTGATGTGGCACAAGTCCGAAGGTATGGTGCACCCAATGAGGATCGAACTCACTACTCACTCGTAATTGTCCTAGCGAGAAAAGCTGGCTAACCATTACGCCACGGCGAGGTGCCAATGATTTCCAGGTTATAAAACCGAAAACAATCAAAATAATAAAAACATTATTCGGACTATTGTCCTCATCTTTGTCGCCATATTTATCACAACGTTTCGGCCGTTATACACTCCGGCCTTCTTCAGGTGAAATGTCGAACTGAACCCTTTATTTCGCTCACTGTGGTAGACTGTTCAAGTTTCAGGTGCCATGTTTGATGGATGTCAGTTATCAGTTATCTCCTGTTAATTCCCCTCTCCAAGTGCTCCACTGCCTTAGCTAGGTATTGAACTCACACTCTTTGGGTCCTGTCACTGGATCTAACCAACGCCTTTAAAGGCGTTGGTTAGATCTAGTCTTTAAAGGCGTTGGTTAGATCCAGTGACAGGGCCCAAAGAGTGTGAGTTCAATAGGGTTCAATTCGACATTCCAACCACCTGAAGAAGGTCGGAGCTTACAACGGCTGAAACGTTGTGATAAATATGGCGACAAAGATGAAGACAATAGTCCGAATAATGTAAATAGTGTACATAGTACCTCATCTCAGAAATATAGACAAAATCTTGGGAATTCATAATTTCAGTATTGCGGGCAGGGTGAGGCCCGGAATGGTTTTAATTTACTAAAAGAGTCAGCCTGATTCCAAAATGGTATAATATGTTGTGCTACAGCGTCTAAGAGTCAAATTGAAAAGATGTGACAAAGTGACACACTGAAATTCGTATTTATTATATAGATTTAATCCAGTGTAGTTTTCCGCTTTTTCCGCCTCTAGATTTTTATATTTTCCGAGATGAGGAATTATCATTAATAATGAATTACTCTTCATTGCGTCCTCATTTTCGTCATTATAGTCAAAACGTTTCAACCTAATTTTCGGAGAATGTGGAACCGAACTCTTTAATAAAATAACGGGGGTAGACTGTTCTCAATCCGCTTCTAAAACAATTCATATTAGTTAATTATTGCTCGTTAAATGGTCCTTGTAATGTCGCTGAGGTTGAGACAACACACGATGCGGACGCACGATGCACGATGCACGACAATGACAAAGACGACCGGACTTTGCGAACGCAGCAGGAACGAAACGAATAAGGAAGGTTCAGCGAAAGTTTAGGCGACACCAGGAACCTATATATATATAAATTCAACCTCAGCGTTGCGACCGCACGCTAAAAAAAAAGTCTTACAATTAACAATTACGCATTTCTAAAAACATATTTCGGATTACATATATATTTTCGTTGTCCTGTTATTACCGAGAAGTAAAAAACAAAAACAAATCTATTTCCATACCTGAAGATGTCTGTAGGAACAGATGAAAGCTTGTAAAAAACTAAAAAAAGACGTTATGTAACTGGAATTTATAAACAGGGATCATATCATTCCTCTACAGGTTCGAAGTTAATGTACTTTATTAAATTTGTTTGTGAAGATGTATTCTCGCCATTTATATCATTAACTTCTATATCTGTTTTTTGTATGAATGATTCATGTAATATATATATATATATATATATATATATATATATATATATATATATATATATATATATATATATATATATATATATATATGTTATACCGGACGTACCTATTCTATTATTAATAGACCCTCCCACACAATAAGTAGTAGTAGCGGTCGACAGTTGGGCTCAGTAGTGTTGAGCGAGTCAGTCGATATCAGACATTGAAGTACCAACCATTACAACTAGATTACTGCGTCATTAACTCTTATTTCCAAGTTCCTAACGTTTTGTACGTCGAACCTAATTTAGGACGACTTATTGAAATACAAGCCTCCACTGTGAAAACTACTCTACAACATTGGCGACGAGGGATTCGTTTCTCACACGGGAAAAGAACATTTTTTCGTTTACCCTACAACATTATATATTATAAAGTGCCTGAAAACCATACCACGGGTTGGCGCAAGCATCGTGAGTGAAATTTGGTTGACGGTAGGTGAATGGAACAAACCCAACTGTAATTGTAATTCAGCTCTTCAGTTGACAATTCCAAACAGTTATCCATTACACACTTGGCACATCCAAGCTTACTGCACCAGGTATTCGCAAGTGGACACCTATCTTAGTACTGACCAGACTAGACGTTACTTAACTCTGATGTTCGGACGGCAACCGGTGTTTCAGCATGATGCGGCAGTAAACACTTGCTGAAGGACGGTATATATTTATTTGCATTACCTGACCCAGAGATCGAACTCATAACAGCCATGTAACCAAATAGGCTTAATTAGCGTTTTCTTCCCTGTATATCCTAATGTCACTTGTCTGTTTTTTCAAGCGAATAAGAAAGGATGACCTTACACTGTTAGTAGTGTAATTATAGAATTTCTGAACTTTTCTCTTTCTTAAAGACTCGTACATGGTACTCATTTTTATGTTAGGTCTACTGAGGACGTTTTTATAGCCTTCTGATTCCCCTCTCACTAATTCGTTTATCTCTGGCACCTCTGATAAGTTTTGAAAATGGGAATAACCTCTTTTAGTAAGTTATGTATCATTAAATGTTGTTAGCAAAGGGATTTCGCCATTAATCACATTAACATTCCTATTTAATTCTTTGTATTAATTGTTTCTTTATTATATATATATATATATATATATATATATATATATATATACACACACACACTTTTCACTTTATTCGGACTATTGCCCTCATTTTTATCGCCATATTTATTACAACGTTTCGGCCGTTGAACACTCCGGCCTTCTTCAGGTGGTTGGAATGTCGAACTGAAACCTTTATTTCGCTCATTGGGGTAGACTGTTCTAGTTCCACGTGCCATGTTTAATGGATATCAGTTGACAGTTATCTCCTGTTCTCCACTGTCTTACCCGGGTATTGAACTCACACTCTTAAGGCAGTGGAGAAGTTGGAGAGGGGAATTAACAGTTAATATCGAGCAAGTAGTGTAAAATGAATTCTTGTCCCAATGTGTCCGGATAATCGCTCAAGTACTGTAATATGAATTCTTGTCTCAATGTGTCCGGATAATCGCGCAAGTACTGTAATATGAATTCTTGTCCCAATGTCTCCGGATAATCGCGCAAGTACTGTAATACGAAATTTTGTCTCAAGGTGTCCGGATAATCGCTCAATACTGTAATATGAATTCTTGTCTCATGGTGTCCGGATAATCGCGCAAGTACTGTAATATGAATTCTTGTCTAAAGGTGTCCGGATAATCGCGCAAGTACTGTAATATGAAATCTTTGTCATTTTTCTTCTTTGTTTCCTTTGCGATTATTTCGGCAAATTTAAATATTTAAAATTCGGCATGATAGTGACCCACTTAATTTAATTGGCACATACCTCATAGAACACATCCATTAAATAAACCCCGATAAACACTGAAGGCGTAGGGAAATGTCAAACGCTGAAAGCATCAATCTCTTTTAAAATGTTGACTGACATGTTTCTCATACTGAGCACTGAAATGTAATTATCTACACTATTTACATTTTTAATATAAGGAAATATCCTTATTTATACTACTGACGTTGTTATTTTTTTATCACAATGTTTCGGTCGTTGTGCCCCCCCCCCAACCGGCCTTCAGTGGTATCTCAATAGAGATAACCTACCAGAAATTCCAAACTAAATACTTTATTTAATCTATGGGGTTAGACAGTTCCCATTTCATGTCTAGGGATATATAAACTTCTTTTATTTAGTACTACTCAGTTACTTGCATCGTTTACATTATTCGGACTGTTATCCTTTCATAACATTTCGGCCGTTGTACGCTACAGCCTTCATTCCAGCCTTCCTTATTCCAACTTATTGTAGTAAGCTATATTTTTCTGATTTTTGTAGAGTGTTTTTCTTCTTTTATACAACTTTATTTTGTTCAGCGGAGTAGATTGTTCTAGTTCCATGTGTCATGCCTCTTCCGGAGTTACTTCCCTTTAACTGTCCATGTTTTTGTGGCCTGATATTGAACTGACTGGATCTAACCAACGTCTCTATCCACTGTGCCATGCTTCATTGAGGACATCTGTGTATGATTTTGTGGGGATTTATAAAACTAATGTCTCACGATCATTTTTACCAGTGCTCATATTGCAAATTTTGTTGTTATTCATTGCTTTTCTCTAGAACTCCTTATTAATGGTTCCCATATTATATTCATTTCGGAGATTGAACCCAAGATTACTGTCACCAAATTCAGATCGATTAAGACACAACGGCAGAAACGTCGTGATAAGGACAACAAAGATAAGGACAACAGTTTGAAATGCAAACAGTCCAAATACAGATAATTATAACCCCTTATTCGAGCCTACAATTGGGCACTTCGAGGTGGCGTAATGGTTAGGAAGCTTGTCT
Organism: Acanthosepion lycidas; assembly: GCA_963932145.1. Lineage (NCBI taxonomy): Eukaryota > Metazoa > Mollusca > Cephalopoda > Sepiida > Sepiidae > Acanthosepion > Acanthosepion lycidas. Next base: position 117,337,299 of record OZ010578.1, on the reverse strand, counting down.
CGCTAGAACAATTATGACTGAGTAGTAAGTTCAATTCTCAATGGGTGCCCCCATACTTTCGGCCCTGTGTCACATCTAAGCTACGCTTGGAAAATCACTTGGGGCACCTCGAGGCGGTGTAATGGTTAGCAAGCTTGTCTTGCTAGAACAATTACTACTGAGTAGTGAGTTCGATTCTCATTGGATCCCACCCCCCTACATTCGACCTTGTGTCACATCTAAGCCCTGCTTGGAAAATCAATATTCCAGCGTATAATTGTATTAAGCAATATTATTCCGATTTTTGTAGAGATGTTTTTTCTTCTTTTATACAATTCCTGTGGCTCAAATTTAGAGTTCTTTTTTGAAGGTTTTTTTTCTTTTTTGATCGTCAAGATTTGTACAGATTATTATTGTTTAGAAGGTCTTCAGGGTCCTATGCATTGAAGTTAATTTCAAGCGTTCGTTTTTATCATACTACGGTATATACATATTCCACTGATTTTATTTACATTATCAGATTAATGTACTCATCTTTATTTACAATCAGTCAGTTATGTGCCATCATGTAACTTTCAATACATGACTGACGAGGCAGATTTTTTACCGCAGTAGCTTGCCATTTCTTTCTGCTGTAGAAGCCGCTCTGTTCTGCTATTTACCCATAGCTGGGGAGAAAAAGAGGATTCATAACTTTTCCCAAGGGTATTAACACGGCAGTGAATGCAATGGATTCGACTGGAACTTAATCCTTAATCCGGGCCGCTATCCATTAATCCACGGTGACTCCTTATTTACACCGCGGTCTTTTAATACAATAAACGTGGTTCTAATGTGTGCTCTTGTCTGTGTTGACATCCCTCTTCGTTATTTTCTAAAACAGAAAAAATAAAATCAAACAGCCTGGATTGAGAAGTACTAGTAATGAAAATGGTCCCACCCGACCTGAATCGAATTTGTATCCCCTTTTCCAGTAGGAAAACCACTGCCATAACTGAAGAGTATACAGGTTAGATCTCTGTCGCGAAGCACATATATTGCTTTTGTGGGATCTCAAACCCCTGTGTCTACTAGAAATAACGTGCATCGTAATAAGGTCGGATAAAAAAATATCCAGATAAAACCTATTATCGTCGTCTTCGTCGCCAGCTTCTCGTGAATTCTTCTTTGTTGATCGCTTCCTTCATGACGGTGCCGTTGATGACTAAATTCGCCACCAATGTACGTGTGTCAGGACTAGAAGCTGCCAGCTTCACCAAAACCTGATAATGTTGACCGTAGCTCATGTCTATCTCTCATAATTTTTATTTACCTAAAAGTAATCGACGCAAAAAGTTTCGGAAGCCATGAGGGCATACTGAGGAATCTAGTCGTGGTTGGCAACTAGTCTAGGCGAAGGACAACTTTGAATAAAAAAAACTTGTCCATAGTCCACGACCTTCAACAAAGAGGATGGGAAGAAGTATGAAAACATAGATTTCAGATCCCGGTTTTCAAGGCAAAGACTGCCTCTTTGAAGATTATTTTAAATACTCTGATGTGCCAAAAGTCATAGATAGCAGTAGGTAAAGGTAATTGATGGGTGACGTCGCCGTGACTTCACGTCGTTTTTATCTCGTATCCAAGAATTTCATTTTTTCTTTGCTGAACGCTTTCTTTATGATGATGGCGTTGATGACTAAATTCGCCACTAACGTGCAGGTTCAGGACTAGAAGCTGCCAGTTTTACCAAAACCTGCTCCCAACAAGTTCTGGTTGGAGATGTAAGAAAATCAGAGTAGATGAAAGTGTCAATGGCGTGGATTTGTTTACATCGGGGCTCAACTTGCCAGGATCATACACTTGATTTTATTACCTTCACATTCTGAACACATTCTGAATCCATTTATGAAACTGCAATAGACTGCCGTTGATTCTTTGATAATTTCTAGTGACGCCTTCTGTAGCACGTTCCGTCATGCGTAGTCCTCTTCATCCGCTGATTCAACCGTTAAGATGTGTTGTTTTTTTTTGCGATTTTTTTTTTTTGTAACATTGGTTCAGATCTGAAGAGATAATTTCTTTCACTATAATTTTTCTTTCGCATATTTTAAAAACAACAATAACAAAAAATGTTCTCATATATAATATTTTTATTTTTATTTATTGTTTGATTTCTGAAGTAATAATAATAATGTGGAACAGTTTAATCTGACATCCATTATAAAATATGTTTGTGTGTTTTATGTATGTAGGTTTCTCTGATGGTCGCTCCTTGTTGCGGTGGAGGGGCTTGTGTGATCCCATAACTCTGATAGCGATGCCGTCGGGACTTCTAAACTCCTGGTAAGGCGACTCTTGACGGCAAGATCGAAGACGAGGACCTAGAATATGTGCGACCAACCGCAAAATTTTCCTCTTGTTCCACCTCAACGGCGGAATCTACTATAAAGTGATAACAACAACAAAGATAAGGATATTAGTCTTCGTGTAAATAATGATAACTACTCATCCCAGAAATTCATTGAGAAATTTTCAACCTTGTCCTTTCTTTCTTTCTTTTGCTTTCTTTCTTTCTTTCTTTCTTTCTTTTTCTTTCTTTCTTTCTTTCTATCTTTCTTTCTTTCTTTTTCTTTCTAATTTTGATCTTTTCTTTTTATTGGTCTGTATCAAAAGTGTTTTCATTTTTTTACCTCTCGAAAATTCTTGTATATTTTTAAACTTATTTCAGGCCCTACATATGCTATCTTCTGATGACATTTGCTGTTCCGAAAGGGTTTTCGTTTTCTTCTCTACCTTGACAATATATAACATATAATTGATGTTAATTATGGTGATTCATCTCCGGCATTTATTTCAAAGGTCAAGTCACTGTCCTTAATATGTTAAACCCAGTTTTGATCCACAGAATTAGATATTAATTCCTTTCCTTGAGACTCAGCCGACAATATTGTATGGGTATGTACAATAGTAATAGTATAGCTGGCATGTCTACTAATGCGGCTAGCCAATCCCTATTGCAGACGCATGCTCAGGAACATTTGTGTTTATTCAACACCCACAGAGCCCACCTGTGGTTTATATTGCAACTATGCTTAGCAATCCTTAGAGGGAAAGAGCGTGTTATCTAGAGTGATCAAAAGTCTGAACAAGGCCAACACACTCAAACCTCGGTCACGATGACTTGGGACTTCGTGCTAGCACAGCTATCCCTTTATCCAATTTTACTCACACATGAGTAAAACTGAGCTTGTGTATGTTTTTCAGACATTTTTTAAATGCAGTTTGGATTTACCCATTCAGTCCGATAATAAGGAAGACTTCCTTCCGAACAAATCGACTATGGTGAGATTTGAAACCGGGTCTCTTCGTCAGAATGTGAACGTTCTAACCACTCGGCCACCTACATGGATATGTAAAATGCCACTTTAAATTCTCTGTCCGATACGCACGATTGTCTCGTAGAATTTTCATTTATTTTTCAGGACATTCAAATATTTCCTTTCGACGTTTTTTCTTTTGAATTTAAAAATTTTTTTTTTTTTTGTTAAACCAATTTCTTAATCAAATTTTCTGGATTTTCTTTCCATCTTAAAATTTTATCTTGATTTCAATTTTCATCTCGCCAATCGTATTTCCAGTTTTCCAAACATTTTCAAAATAGTATCTTCACCTTTGTTGTTTTTAGCTCATTGTCTCATCCATTTCTTCGATATATTTTCCGGCCTTCTTCAGGTCTGTATTGCATCTGTAGGTCGCTTAGCATTCCATCAGTCGCTTGGAATTTCTCCTTTTTCTACGCGTACGGACGTTTCGGCATGGTTAGAAAGCTTGTATCGGTTGATCACTTACCACTGAATAGTGTGTTCGATCCTCACTGGGTGGCCCATACTTTCGAAGCAACACTTAGAAAATCCCCACCTTTTCTTGGATTATCTAAATCCTGGGAATGTTTTTTTTTTCTTTATGATATTGCCAGTTGTTTCGGTAACATAATACCTCCCAGAAAATTCTCATGACTTTTTTAAACTTTAAATTATTTGTTCATTTTTTTTTTTTTTTTTTTTAGAATTGGCACCAAAAAAGAAAGAAAGATGAAAAACGTCAATATTCCAGGCCGATAAGGAAAGAAATGCCATTTTGTTTTTAATAAATCAACTTTATGTTCTGTCAACGCTTCCATTTTCTCTTCAGCGAAAACAGCCTAAACACGTCTATCCAGCTTTTGTATCATGTTTAATTTGCCTGCAACACAGCTTCCTTATCAAGATATATTCTGGGTAGGCTGTCAGAGACACACTCCAGTACGTTTCTTCAAGTGTGATCCTTGCCAATTGATGTCTTGTAATCAGCACCGTCCTTAGCGACAACACAACAGGATTCTCTCCCTTTCAGACAAAGATATGGATCATCGCTACTCGAGATTTATCTCAAAGAAAACCCTGTCTGTGATGCTTTATTGACTGTAGCGCGTTAATAACATCGGAATAGAGTTGTACATCATGGAAGTCATATTTTAAAGAAGATGAGAGCAATTATACGTCAGTCTTCTGGAGCCGACTATTATTAGAATAAATAGCGTTTGGCTGTTATATATAATGGCTAGATACTCGCTTCGAAGCCCACACCCTTTCTGCAACGGCGACTAACAAATCCCTATCACAGACTGCAACTATTCTCGGTGGACCGTATTTATAGTTTCTGCGTGAGAGCATGAACAGTTTTTTTTTACGCTCAAACACTCGGTCACGATGACTTGTGACTTCGTGCTAGAGAAACCATCTACGTCTTCCCAACGGTTACATCTATCCAATTTCACTCACAAGGCTTGGGTTAACCAGTGGTATGGTTTTAAGGCAGTTTCTAAAGTTGCCGTAAGCTGGGATCACCGTCTTGACAAATCGACCATAGAGACATTCGAACCCAGGTCTCACGTCCACTATGCAAAAGTTCTAAACACTCGGTTATATATATATATATATATATATAACCGAGTAAAACCATTTGATTTGCATTCAACATCATCACTTAATAAGACACCGGGAGTGTTGAAACAAAATGGCTATTTTTGTAGTGATTTTATAACATGTTTATGTTATAAATTTTCTAAATAAATAATTATATATATATATATATATATATATATATATATATATATATATATATATATATATATAGTACAGGTAATAAATCCGTGGTATATAATCCAAGTGGATCCTAGTAATATAAAATATTAAAACTGATCTACAGAAAGAGTTCAATGTATTTATTATAACAGAGCATATAAATTACACAACAAAATTCAAAATTGTGGAGAATCTAAAAAGCTGTACTCGTGTCGGACTTAGAAATTTCTAAGTCCGACACGAACACAGTCTATACACCGGGGTTGAATAAGACTGCCGTAGTTGTTTTCGTCGGTCGAAATATCTCTATACCCCACCATATGAGGTAATTTTGGATTTGTTGTGTAATATATGATGAACTCTCCCGTCGTTTTCGACGTATGAGTGTCTTTCACTTCAGTTTTAACCCTGTACCTGTCCCCGTCGCATTAACTCTTTCGCCAGTGGGCTTGTTGCTCAGGTGGAATAGCAAAGAAGGAACACACAACTGAACTGCAGACTATCCACATACAAAAAAAATTGTTTAGAGTGTTGAAGGCTTAGAACCATGCAAAATTATTGTAAATGCTGATAACAAGGGGTTGGTGCAAATATTTGCCACGAACGCAATGAACAACACCCAACAGGTTTTCTTATCACGGAGTTATACCTCTCCGGTACTAGTAGTGCACAGAAGAGTGCAGCGCCTTTCGATGAGAATTTCAGGTGATTTGACCCGCCTGCAGAGTTTGGCGCGTAGAGATTTAGGGGATGCGTGAAGACCAGTGTTGCTCGTCCATCTTAATAATAAAACCAGCAGCCGAGCAACAAAGATACTACTTCTACCCACTGCTACCTACACACATAGAACATACACTAGTTGTCGGAGTAAACAAATCGTCATCAATGTGATATATATATATATATATATATATATATATATATATATATATATATATAATTTTTAAAATAGAGAACATTTTATATATCAAACTCATTTCCAAAAGTATCATCTCGATAAAAAAAAAATGGAAAACTTAAGGCGCCTTTCGTCTGACGCATCGTCAGAATTAAATATCGTCGGAATTAAAATTAAAACATTGAAAGGAAAAATCTCCTTACAACAGATTTTAAAAGACAGGGGGTAGAAAATTTTAAGATCTGTTGTAAGGAGATTTTTCTTTTCAGTGGTTTAATTCTAATCCCTACGATATTCCCTTCTGATGAAGCTTCGAACTAAAAGCACATTAAGCTTTTCTATCTCTGAACATAAAACACACATAAAGTCACCTTTAGTAATCATCTACACACAAACATCTATATGCACAATGTTTATGTACCATGTATTCAACTGTGAAAGCAGAATAACATATATTTTTATTACTACAAAAGCTCCCAAGAAGAATAAATATCGGGATTAAATGACCCATAAGGTGTTGATAGGCTGTTAAAGAAACAAATTAATCTATCTATGCTCATCTTGTCTTCTACCGATATTCAGACTTCCGGTCATTTTATATTTGTAATTTTTGCAGGTTTCTCTCGCTCTCTTTCTGTCTATCTGCCTGTCTGTCTATCTTTCTTTATTTCTCTCTCCCTCCTTCTCTCTCTCTCTCTCTCTCTCTCTCTCTCTTACACCGTAAAATAGTTCTCTTATACATTCGCACCCTCTTTGGTGTATTTTTTCTTTTTCTATTATCAGCGTTCTCACCTTTGTTTTTATACAACCCATTGGTAAAAACGTTTTCTCTGTTTATTCATTTACTCTGTTGTGCATATAACAGTGGATAGTTAAGTCGTTATTTTGGGTCACTGTGTCTGGTTGGTGCACATACCATCTCTCAGGGGTTTCGATTTTGTACTTCTTACATACCTTCCAGTGCATATATGTTCCTACTTTGTTATGTCCATGGGTATATTCATTTTCTGCCAGTTCCTGACATCCTCAGATAATATGGTCGATAGTTTAATCATATTTTCCGCAGATCCTGCATTTCGGGTTAGTTCCATCCTTGATTATGTCACAGTGATAGTACCTGGTTGGTTTTGGTCCTGAGCTGCCATAATTAGGCCTTCTGTCCCAGCTTTCAACCCGGTGCTTCTCAGCCACTGATTTATTTTTAGTTGGTTCACATTTGCTTCTTTCGCTCTTTTTAGGTATTTGCCATGCAACGCATTGTCCTCCCACTTTTTTTTTTTGTAATTTCATTTGGCCAAATTGTTTTCCTTTCTGCTTTATTCGTTTGGTGCAGATGATATTCGCTTCGCTTTTTGTTGGTAAAGTTTCAGGTATATTAAACTGTTTCTTGAAGATTGCAGCTTCTTTGTTGATGGAGCGACATTGTTGTTTTACTGTTTGTAGGAGAAGGTAATTGCTTTTTGTGAGGTAGGCTTCTAGCCCGAACCAAGTGTTGTAGTTTTTACCGTTAATCCAAGTTGGATTAGATCACGGCCTCATAAAACTCTTGCCGTCCTGGATAAGGCGTTAAACTACGTCCGCGTCCTGGGTAAGACGTAAAACTACGTCCAGCAGTATGGCCCCTGATCATGAGGTTTTGAGGAGCGTGAAACCACCTCTTAATTGCTGGTGTTCACAGGTCCAACCTAACCCGGGGCGGTAGAACCTGTTAGCGTCCCAGCTATGGGTAAATAGTTAACTATTACCAGCAATACTTTTTTGAAAAAACTTATTACCAGCAATACAATTTTGAAGGAAATATGTTTCCAGAAACAGATTTTTGTCAAAACAAAATATTACCAGGAATAAAAATACATACTGTATTCATACGAATCTATTCTAAAAATATTGTGGGCATTAAATGATGCATTGAGGTTGATATGGCGTAAAACAAAATAAACCAAACCAATCTAAACCAAAGAATACATATTCTGTTCATACGAATCTATCCAAAAAATGTCTTCGGCACTAAATAACCCATTGAGGTTGATATACCGTAAAACAAAATAAACCAAACCAATCTAAACCAAAGAATACATATTCTGTTCATACGAATCTATCCAAAAAATGTCTTCGGCACTAAATAACCCATTGAGGTTGATATACCGTAAAACAAAATAAACCAAACCAATCTAAACCAAAGAATACATATTCTGTTTATACGAATCTATCCTAAAAATGTCTTCGGCACTAAATAACCCATTGAGGTTGATATGCCGTAAAACAAAATAAACCAAACCAATCTAAACCAAAGAATACATATTCTATTTATACGAATCTATCCTTAAAATGTCGGCATTAAATAACCCATTGAGGTTGATATGCCGTAAAACAAAATAAACCAAACCAATCTAAACCAAAGAATACATATTCTGTTCATACGAATCTATCCAAAAAATGTCTTCGGCACTAAATAACCCATTGAGGTTGATATACCGTAAAACAAAATAAACCAAACCAATCTAAACCAAAGAATACATATTCTGTTTATACGAATCTATCCTAAAAATGTCTTCGGCACTAAATAACCCATTGAGGTTGATATGCCGTAAAACAAAATAAACCAAACCAATCTAAACCAAAGAATACATATTCTATTTATACGAATCTATCCTTAAAATGTCGGCATTAAATAACCCATTGAGGTTGATATGCCGTAAAACAAAATAAACCAAACCAATCTAAACCAAAGAATACATATTCTATTTATACCAATCTATCCTAAAAATGTCTTCGACACTAAATAACCCATTGAAGTTGATATGCCGTAAAACAAAATAAAGCAAACCAATCTAAACCAAAGAATATATATTCTATTGATACGAATCTATGCTAAAAATGTTTTCGGCATTAAATAACCCATTGAGGTTGATATGCCGTTAAACAAAATAACCCAAACCAAACCAAACCTAAAACTCTTGCTAAGTACAGGCAATCAACATCTCATTTCGAGAGATGTATACTCATTTGTTTAAGTATTTTTCTTGTTTCGACGTCCAATCTTTTAATGTCATCCAATTTCTATTTAATAATGTTAAAGCTGTATGTTCCTACGTGTATAGCTAAGGTGTTGATAGCCTTCATTTTATTGACCCCCATTAAGTTCGCTTTTTAGTATCAAATGCATTCTCCTATAATATTCTTTATGGACTCTTTTCTTCATACTTGAATGATCTGTTCCGTCTCCTTCATTAATTCCAAAGTATTTGTCTAGTTTCTTAATCTTGTTATTGATATCAAGGTCTAAATCTGGAGTTTTCGTTAGTTTACCACCTTTGAAGGTAGCTTCTTCTCATTATTATTTTTATTATTATTATTATTATTATTATTATTATCTTCTTCTTCTTCTTCTTCTTCTTCTTATTCTTCTTCTTCTTATTATTATTATTATTATTGTATGAGAGAGCAGCAGCAGGCTAACAAAGTGACACTGAGGTACAAATATACTTATATTGACGCTGAATCTGACCAGGAAATGCTAGGTACATGTATCACAGAGGTTTTGATAAAACATCGCATAACATTACAGTGGGGCTCAATTAGAAATAACTTCAGTTTGGATAATCCAGTCCATCGAGACGAGCTCTGATTGAGGGTGGTCCCAGGTATCTAGGTATTCTTTTGACATCTGGCTATTATACCCCCGCTCATGGACAGATATTCACAGGGCTTCATTCTTCAGGAGAATGTCCAAATAACTAAAGTCACGTGGGGCTAAAATGAATATGTACTGTAGTTCTTTTTAATTCCCCATGAGAAAGCATGTACAAGTTAACACCTACGATGAACTAAGATTAGAAGCCACAAGAGCCATCTAAGTGCCATCTTAACATTTATTATTATTATTATTATTATTATTATTATTATTATTATTATACTTTCTTCTTCTTGCCATTTATCGTTTTGAATGGGAGATCTAGCATTATGGGTTATCGCCATCATGTCGTACGTACTTCCGCAGAAGATCTTCAGGGCCAAGCCACACAGAATTTTCATTCGAAATATTATATATGTTTTAATCTTTTTACTCCAAGAAAGGTAATAAAGCCACTAAGACGCATAGGGGTTACTGAGTGTACGAAAATATCGGGAAATAATTAAGGAGAGAGAACAATAAAAGAACGATTAACATTGCATTTAAATTTTACAGATCAAAGACAATCGGAAAGCAAGAAGCCGGAAGAGAGTTCCACAAGCGAAAAATGCGAAAAAATAAATGTTTAGCTTCAAACTTGCAGTTATACCTAGGCATTCCAACGGTAAAATGATGAGACCTAACCGACATTCTAGTGCTGCGCTTAAATTCATAAAGTCTAGGTACCAAAGATTCTAGTTTTTTATTTATTATTAGGTGATTATTTAGTTATTATTAAGGAGAAGGAACAAAATAAAAAAACAGGAATTAAGAAGACAGAAGATAAGGATTGGCATTTATATTTTAAAGATCAAAGATGACTGAAATGCAAGAAGCCGAAAGAGAGTTTCACGAGCGAGAGGGCGAAAGAAGAAACTCTTAGCATAGAACTTACGGTTACAAATGGCCATTTCAACTATAAAATGATGGGACCTATCGGCCAATCTAGTACTGCGGTTAAATTCATAACGTTTAGTAACCACAGAGGAAAGTAATGTTTATTTTAAAAATACAAAAATGTGGTACAAGGCCAAAAGGGACATAAGCAAAGGTTAGTCCTCAGTTTGACTTATTTTATACTTAGCTAGCTGCAATTACTGACCCAAAACACACCAGGGTATTCCTTACACCAAAACAGCACATTCTTATTTACCATTTTTACTACAGTCACAACAATACCTCAGGTCTCTATAGAGTAAAGTATATCAGAACAGTTACTATGAAAATATTCATAGAAAAGGCACAGGGAAGCTACGTTACGTTATTATTATTATTATTATTATTATTATTATTATTATTATTATTATTATTAATATTGGATGTTCACATAATATACTCAGTGGTCATTCACTGAGATCAATTGACAGCATGTCGAGCATCTCCAGTGTGTGAAAATCAGATTTTACTTTTTTTCGACATCGTTTCACAATTCTTAATGTGTTACCATTTCAACTCTAACTTATGATTATAACCATTATTAATATCATAAATAGATTTGCTATTGCTGTTAAGACAACAACGCAATTACTTCAAGTGGCCATAAAAGCAGAAATGCTAGCTTCACTTTCCAGAAGGAAGGGCAAGTGAGCGTCACACTTGT
>OZ010578.1:117308544-117321044 GCA_963932145.1 Acanthosepion lycidas | reverse complement strand
TAGACGAGGTCAAAATAGCAGCTGATGTACAAAACGACTTAAAAACCGTCGTTAACTGGGGCAAAATATAGCTTGCCAATTTTAACACCCCCAAAACTATACTTCTCTCTGTTAATCTCCTGAGAGACCTTCCTCTGCTATTCACCAGCATGGTTGATGTCATCCTCCAAGAAAGAGACTCATTACGCCTTCCCGGGCAAACGTTCTCAGCTTACATGATGTGGAAAGACTACATTGAATCCATCATCAGATTAGCTGCTAAGAAAGTCGGTTCCGTATGTCGCGCGAGACTTTTTTCTCTGCAGAATCTATCTTGCATATATATAAGTCTACCATTCGCCCATCCTTAAAATATTGCTGCTATATATGGTCTGGTAACCCTGCTATTTTCCTGGATCTCCTTGATAAGATCCAAAGAAGAATCAGCAATATTACTGGCCCTGATCTGGCGACACAGCTTTGGACACTAAGGTTGACTTTCTGCGTCTTTTTTATAAATACTTTCATAGTAATTGTACTAATGTGCTCTTCCCATTGGGGTTTAGATTATTAAATTGTTATTTTATTCCCCTCCCTCACTGACAATTGTACATATGGGGACTAGTTAGGACTTTTATAGAGACAACGAGGTATTATGGTGGATGTAGTAAGAATAGTAAGTAAGAATGTGTCATTTTTGTATAAGGAATCCTGTGGTATGTTTGGGTCACTGTTTGTGGTTAACTAAGTTTAATGTTTAAGAGAGAAGAAGACCGTCCTTTTCCCCATTCCCCATTTTGGCCTTGTGTCTCATTTCTGTAAATAACAGAATAAATATTGTTCTTCGCTATTGACTGTACGAATACTAGCACAATACTAGACTGGGAGCAAAATCTCATCAATTTACCGTTGAGCTAGCTAGATATAGCCGTAACTTCTATGCTAACAGCTTCTTATCTCGGACTTCTCGCTTGTGCAACTTCCTTCCGACTCCATGCTTTCCAGCCAACTTTAATCTGCAAAAATCTAAATGCAGTTTTAATCGCTATCTACTATCCTCATGATTGATTTTTTTCTCTTACTTGTCATAATTAATGTTTCTGTTCCTCATTCCTCCACACCCTGTAACCTCTTGTGTGTTAGTAGTTGTACTGCCTTGCTTGGGGTGATACCGATTAGAAAAAAAATATACATATGAATTGGGATAAAATATGAATCAAATATGGATACGATCCCGACAGATAGGATAAGAATAGAACGTTTATAATTTCGCTTTTTATTTAAGCTTCATCAGAATATGAAATATGGGTGTGTGAGGAAATTCTGGTATTTTTTTATTTTTTATTTTTGTGTTGTTTGTTTTCCATCGGCTAAGCAGACCTCACGTGTAGTTTTCCTGCTATGCTGGGTTCGTGCGTATAATTTGTATTATTTTTGTGTGTTTCTCTCTCACAATTCTAGTTGTTCTGTGTGGGTTTTGTGCGTGTACGTGCGCACTGGACAATCTCATCAAAGATCTGAAAGAAACAGAAATATTGTTGTACAGAAGGATGCTGAGGATATCATGGAATGAACATGTGAGCAATGACGAACTTTTAGAGAAAATCGTAACGAAAACGACACTTATAGTTAACATCAGGAAGAGAGAGTTTTAAATAATAAGGCAAGATGAGACGGAAAATCTGATACTCACAAGATATATTGAAGGTGAGTGGGGATAGCGGAAGACGACGCATAATCTACTTAGCGAAAATGAGTAAATGGATGGCGGAAGAGAGTTTAAGAAAGATAAAAAAAGCAAAAGATATTTAGAATATATATATATATATATATATATATATATATATATATATATATATATATATATATATATATATAGTCCACTCTCCCGCCGAAATTCGACGTATGAGGGTCAAGCAGATCAGTTTCCAGGAAACCAACAGCCCGATAACAGCACATGAGATTTGATTATAGTGGTGAAGGTTTCGTGCACTATGTGCTACAAGGTCCCCAAACGACCCTCCGCAGGTTTTGAATTCAGAGTTGTCCTTCTCTTAGACCAGTTGCCATCCATTAGTATGCATTTGATTACGATATAGGAGATTAATATGTTTGAGATTAGTAGAAGCAGTATTATGTATAATTTTCTTCTACTGATCTCAAACATATTAATCTCCTATATCGTAATCAAATGCATACTAATTATAAACAAGATGAAAATATGCTAAAAAATTAGTATATTCTTATATAACAACTACAGATCCTAGCAAAAAAATTAAATTAATCATATACTATTCATACTTCTACAATTCACTCTCGTGTGGTCAAGTGTGACGTCATGAGATGCGGTGCGATTTTCGCTTCTAGCGTCTTATATGCGCATGTTTATCGTTGCTTAGAAATCTTCTATGTAAACATTGACAGACTATCATCACTCTCTTGTCCGTATATTGTTTAATATGTTGTAATTGACATCTTTGATAATGGCTTAAGTAAGCCGAAAGCTTAGATTGTATTAAAAAAAAAAAAAAAAAAATATGGATCACTATTGTGAATTTCTTTCTTCTTTCAACGATAATGTTATTAAACTTATCAGAAGTTACGAAAAAAATTTACATAAAATAAATAGACAACACTTGTCTATATTATTTAATGAAACGTGTATATATATATATATATATATATATATATATATATATATATATATATATATATATATATAGGGATAGGTAAATGAGATAACTAGATAATAGCGATCGTATAAACGCGTGCTGGCGTGCATGCGGTGGTAAGCAAATGAGTAATTACCAAAGTTGAGTTGCTTTAGTACTATTTTTTTAAAAATATATTGTTGCTAATATTTTTCTTTTTCAAACATGTACTGTTGGTAATAATTTTTACAAAAAAGTATTTTTGGTATTAAAACCTATTTTTGTACTTTCAAAGTGTTTTGATCCCATTTGGGTTGGGGTTAACTATTTGCCCATAGCTGGGACCCTAACAGGTGATACTATCCCAGGTCAGGGTGGACCTAGGAACACCACCAATTAGGAGGTGGTTTCATTCTCCTCAAACTCCCTGATCAAAGACCTTGATGTCGGATGTACTTCGGCTTACCCAAAACGCGGATGTAGTTTATCGTCATGTCCTGGACGGCTAAGGGTTTCTCTGCAGGTTTTGGTGTGCATTTTACGAATTTTACATGATACAGATTAGAATTTAACATTCTGAGGTGTGTTTTTTTTTGTATAATTTCTTTTATTTAAGTTATCAGTGGTGCTAAGTTTGAGTAGGTAGGGGGTGGTATGGCATAGGATTGCAAAGGAACAGATAAACACTGTTTCCTGCTTCATCATAACTAGGTAGGCGTGTCTCTTCGAGGCTGATATGCTGTATATCTTTCCATGAGCGGGAGTAGTCGGGGAAAATCATATCCGAATGTCGAGGGAGTAATATTTCTTTTAAGTTTAACGGATGAAGCAGCCAAAGCAACTTGGAAATCTACATACCTAGGAACATTCTCAATCGGAGACAATCTGACCGGACTGGGTTTTCCAACGGGGTTCTCCCTACAGAGTTAAGCACTGCTTTTATCTAAATCACTCACCGCACACATTTGGCTGTGAGGCATGTACCAGGTTACCCTTAGCAGAAAGAATATTTTGACGAGTATATTGATATTTGTATATTTGTATCTTAGAGTCACTACATTGGCATACTGTGCTAATAGGAATATGGAATAAACAAACTCTGCGGATAAATAGTAAGAGGTTTATTGTAGAAACCAGTACAACAAGCAAGGAAGTAATAGTTATGCACAAGTTTATTTCTTTCATATTCTTTGACACAGATCATCATTCTGCCTACAGTTTCAAGGTATCTTTAAAGACTGTTATATTCCATGCTAATAGGAATATGGAATGGACAAACATGGTGGATAAATAGTAACAGGTTTATTGTAGAAACCAGTACAACAAGCAAGGAAGTAATAGTTATGCGCACGGTCATCGCAAGTCAGTACAGTTGTGTGCGTGCTGCTATCAAAAGGCCACTTGTTCTCGCAGATCCCAGCTCGACGGTAATTACCTGCCTCCCCACGAGGATGGATGTGGTACAAGGCCGAGTTTAACGTGAGGCTATACGAGCCCGTAGGCTCGCCCCAAAATTCCTTGTAATACCGCATAAACGGATTCAGGTCTGTCTACCTCCCCGAACGAGACTCTGCCCTTTGGCATAGCCTCCTCTGGGCTTCTCTTTGCCCAAAGGCAGAGAGTTCAACAGCAGCCAAGAGCTGATTAACATTCAGTAACTGCCCCTCGCAGTCACATTTAGCACAAGGCCGAATTTAAAGTGGGGTCCCCAAGTCCGGAGGCTCGGCCAAACAATCCCCGTAGACCCCACATAAACGGGATCGGATCTGTCTACTTCTCCAGGACGAAACTCTGCCCGTCCGGGTTCCTCTCTGCCCGAAGGCAGAGAGGACGATTAGCGCAGCTGGTAAAGATCCCAGCGCGACGCTATTTAGCAACTGCCCCACGCAGTCACAGGTGGCACAAGGCCGAATTTAAAGTGGTGTCCCCGAGCCCGGAGTCTCAGCCAAAAAATCCCTATAGACCCCGCATAAACGGGACCGGGTCGGTCTACCTCCTCGGACGAAACTCTGCCCTTCGGCATAGCCTCGGCATAGTTAGGTTCCTCTCTGCCGGAACGCAGAGCGTTCGACTAGCACAGCTCGGAAAGGTCCCAGCACGACTCTACTGTTAGCTGTCCTAACGGATACTTATAGGTGGTTAACGCCTATAGTGCCGCCACTCATGGGCGTCGCAGGCTATTCCATTACATCACGTACTAATTTCCCTGAATAATAATAATAATAATAATAATAATAATAATATGTGGCACACTCTTGGATAAAGGCTTTGGAAATGCACAAAGTCTCCTTGGTTATAATAAATTTCTTTATATGGAAACTCTGGAAAACCACATTATGCCTAAATCTCAGCACGGGTGCTGTCACTTCCAATTGAGTTGTGAGTTCAATAACTGGTCACAGCAGAGGTGAGCAAAAACTTGGAGAGTTGACTTACTAAAGGGAATTAACTGAATCTGAGATACCCACCAAAAAGTTATGGCACGTGGAACTTGAACAATCTACCCCGATGGATGAAATAACTGTTAAATTTAGCCGTCTCTTCTACTCCAATAGCTTCATGTCTCTCACCTCTCGCCTGTGGAACTCCCTCCCCTCTTCCTGTTTTCCTGATAGCTATAATCTCCAACTATTCAAATGTAATGTCAATCGACGTCTCTAGATGCGCTGATCTATCCCCTAACCGTCTCTTCATCCTTTCCTCTATCACTCCTATTTGCTCTAGCTCCAACTCTCTGTAACCCCTTGCGTGCTAGTGGTGAAACGCTTTGCTTGGGGTGAAACGCTTATAAAAAAAAAAAATAAATAAAATCACGGGAAGAAGGTCGGAGCGTACAACGGCTGAAACATCGTGAATATGACAACAAAGATGAGGAAAACAGTCTGAACAATATGAATAGTTATAATACGTCACCCCAGGAATATAGACAGGTATCGAAACGATATAACGCGTCTGAACAGGATATAAATTTAAATTTTTACATTGTATCATCTGTTTCAGTTTGTGATATTCAGCAGTTTTAGACATAGAGTACTCGAAATCATCTGGACTTTTTTTTTCGTCTTAAAAACACTAAATATACACGATTACAAGCCGTATTTTACATTCCCCGCTTGCCACAAATAAATCAAATAGCAACTACGTCGGACATTTTCTGCATTCTTCCTTTGTAAATGAGGCTATTTTGGTGAAAGAAAAGTCAGTGGGATCCACCCGATTTCGTAAACGAAAAGCAGAAACTTTCCTTGATTATTTTTTTTGTTGTCGATAAATCTGCCGGAAGTAGTAACAGGCACGGCGTAATCCCTTCAGGTGAATATATTTTACGACAGTCGTAATTATCACTGTCGTCAAGCCAGCCCTCGAGCTCGGCTGAATGCTGAGTGATGAGCATCCCGACGTGCGCACAAATAAGACAGAAGTTAGAAGAAATAATAAAGAAACACATACAAAGTATTATATATTCTTATTAAACACGCATGCGCACACGAAGAATTACGCAGATGCGCAAAAATATAGACATATATCCCATCTGCTTTCATCTTGCACATTTCCAAATCTACCATTCCTGCATTCATTGAACACTTTTGCCATATCTGGTCTTGTGTTTCTGCTGTAGATCTCGAGATTTTTGGCAAAGCCCAAAGAAGGATCTGTAATGTAATCGATCCTGGCCTGCAGTCATTTTCTCACTGACATGACGTGGCTTCCCTCTGTTTTTTCTACAAATATTTTTATGGCAAGTGACGATCTTTTTTTACCCAGGCGCGCTCTATAAAATGAATTTCAGCGTGCTACTTGATTGGCGCCTAGGTCCCACACTTTTACTGTTGAAGTAGCTAAATATAACCAATAACAGTTTCTTTTCTTGACCTTTCCATCTGTGGAACTCTCTTCCATTTACCTCCTTCCACGGTAACTACAATCTTCAAAAATTTAAATGCAACATCAATAACCATCTTCTGTCTTCTTTTGTTCTTTCCTCAATCCACCCTATATTCAGTCTTCTCTTTCACTTTGCCTCCGTGTAAACCCCTGCGTACTAATGAAATTCCCGCCTTGCTTTGTGTGAACTGATTAATTATTGTTATACGTTATATATATATATACACACACAAATATTTAAGTGAATGTTCTGTTTATGATAAACAGTATTAACAACATTTACCGGCCTGAACATCCGAGAAATTTCATAGAAAATATGTGTCCTCCGGCAGGAATTGAACCTGTATTCTACATGGAACCGTCATGTAGCCTGACGTGCTATACCAGTTTAGTTACGAAGGAGCGTCTGGTTAGAAAGGTCAATTTTTACTGCTTTTAAACTTACTTCCCATAATTTCTCTCGTACTTCCATATCTGTAGCATACAGGTTCATGAGAATGCATATTTTTTAATTATATATATATATATATATATATATATATATATATATATAACGAAATGGACAAAGTCCGACAATTTATTTATTAAAGACATTTTTATGTTTAACGTTATAGATACAAGTATTTAAGTAAATGCTCTGTTTATAATAAACAGTATTAAATAACATTTACCGGCCTGAATGTCCGAGAAATTTTCATAGAAAATATTCGTCCTTTGACAGGATTCGAACCTGCATCCTATACTGAACAGTCATTTACGCTGACGTGCCTTAACCGACTCGGCCACAAAGGAGCGTTCGGTAAGCAAGGTCGAATTTACTGCTTATAAACTTTAATCTTCCATGAATCTCGTACATTCATAACTGCTCATGGCGTATCAAATGTAAACAAATGACGTCATACATTAAGAAATGGACAAAGTCCGACAATTTATTTAATAAATTTAATACGGAACCGTATAATATATATATATATATATATATATATATATATATATATATATATATATATATATATATATCGTATAACAACTAAATATATTAAAATAATTATCGGACTTAGTCCATTTCAGACACACACACACATATATTTATATCTATATATATATTATTATTTACTGGGACAATGAGCGTTGGATTAATAATTAAGGAGGACGTCTAGTAGATCATTAAAATTACGAAAAGAGTTGGCTGATATCTGGGCGCTCCACGTTAATGATCTTGTGCCATCCTAAGTGACCGCAGTGCCATGGGGCTATTCTCGACAATTTCAACGGTTTAGTGGAAGCAAAGAAAAATACAAAGAAAGAAACTTGTACTTACAGAGACAAATATGTGAAAATCACATAAGGTAAGAAGGCCTAGAGAATTCAATACTCATAGGGCACGCTGAAGCCTAGCGGCGAGTAACAATCTTAAGAGGTTTGTGCGAATGGATAAGCAAACAAGGACAAATAAGGATGTTAAAGGGTAAAAAAGTATTTAGAGAAACAAAAAACAGGAAGTTGTGGAGAACCACGTATTGAAAGGACATGGCGCGTAGAAAAAAGAAGAAGAAAAGAAAAAGAAATCTGTGTCCAGTAATTTTGCATGCTTTCTGCTAGCAAGGAGCAAATCTTAAAGAAAATAGGAAATAAAAGGAAACTTATAATTAAAATCAAAACGAAACGTCTAAAATATTTAGAACACATCATGGGGAAAGAGAATTTAGAAAATTTAAGACTCAAACGATATAGTAAATGTATGAGAAGCAAGGAAAAAAGCGAGTAATCTATTTAACGAATCTGTGAATGGATGGCACAAGGTCAAAGATAGATGTTGAAGGAGTAAGTATTACTAAAAACATCGAAAGAAAGGAAGTTGGGAAGAATCATGATCGCTGATATGAAGAAGAAGAAGAAAAAGGTGTTAAATCTTTAAGGTGTTCCGCCCAATTCTGACTTTGTGTCACACAAACTAAGAGGTCATTGTAATAGCGAAATAGGATTATAGATGATTAAAATTATGTAGTGAGTATAATACGCACAAGGCGCTCTGTGGTTGCTGACTTGAGCCAGATTAATTTACACTAAAATAGTATAATTGCCTGGTTAGTTACAATATTGTAGGGTTTTGAGTTTGTTTAGTAAAATGGAAGACGAAGAAAGAGACATAAGATAATGATAAAAAAAGAAGTAAAAAAACGAGTAGAAGAAGGAGAAATAGGGTAGGAGTAGAATTAGGAAGAGGAAGAGAATTAATGGTAATACGAAGAGGAGATGAGATATGAAGTGAAGTAGGAGTAGAATTAGAAAAGGGAGGAGAAATAATGGAAATAGGAAGAGGAGATGTGAATAAGAAATGGAGTGGGTAAGACAAGAACTAGGAAGAGGAGGAGAATTAATGGAAACAGGAAGAAGTTAGGAGAAAAAGAGTTATAGTGGGAGTAGAATCTGGAAGAGAAGAAGAAGTAAGGGTAATAGAAAGAGTAAAGGAAAACAATAAGTATAATGGGAGTAGAATTAAGAAGAGGGGTAGAATTAGCAGAAATAGGAAGAGGGGAAAAGAATACGAAGTGGAGGAGAAGTAGAATTAGGAAATGGAGAAGTGATGGACATAAGAGGAGAGTAAGAAGTGGAGTGGGAGTAGAATTAGAAAGAGGAGAAAAAGTAATGGTAAAAGGAAGAGGAGACAAGAATAAGAAGTAATTTACGTGTAGAATCTGGAAGAGGAAAATAATGGAAATAGGAAGAGGAGAATAAGAAGGGGAGTGGGAGTAGAATTAGAAAGAGGAGAAAAAGTAATGGTAAAAGGAAGAGGAGACAAGAATAAGAAGTAATTTACGTGTAGAATCTGGAAGAGGAAAATAATGGAAATAGGAAGAGGAGAATAAGAAGGGGAGTGGGAGTAGAATTAGGTAAGGGAAGAGGAATAATAAAAATAAGAAGAGAGGAGAATAAGAAGAGGAATTAGAATTAGAAAGGGGGAGAAAAAGTAATGGCAAAAAGAAAAAGGAGGCTAAAGTAAGAAATGTAGTTGGGGTAGAATTAGGAAGAGGAGAAGAATGAATGGAAATAGAAAAAGGAGAGGGGAAATAAGATGTAGAGAGGGAGTCGAATGCGGAAGAGGAAGAGAATTAAAGAAAATTGGAAGGAGGGGGATTTGAGAAAGGAATAAAGAAGAAGAAGAAGAATTGTCCAGAGAACGAATTGATAAAGAAAAGGAATTTGGAAAGATGGAGTACAGAAGAAAAGAGGAGAAAAAGAGAAAATGAGACAGGCTTAAAAAGAAGTGAAAAGAAATGAAGAGAAGAATGAAGAGATGTAGCGGCGAGGACGAAAGAGCATTGGATAATGAAGGAAGTTCAGAAAAAGAAAGTAAGAAAAGGAATGAATAAATGATGTAATGTGGAGAAAGGAAGAGATAATGAGAAGGTGAAAAAAATTCTGAGGTAAATAAAGACGGAAGCATGTGCGATGTATCAGAAGCGTTAGAAGAAAGTGTGACATCTCTGTCGATAAAAACCGTAGATATGGCTTGTTATTTTCTGAATTCTCCGCATCCAGGTTTTTTGCACGTGTTATATATATATATATATATATATATATATATATATATATATATATATATATATATATATATATATATATATATATAAGTGTACTTATTTATAAATATGTGTTTAAAATGCATATGTTTATTACTACTCAAAAATATTTACGCCATGAAAAAGTAGACATACACACACACAAACTCACCATCTGTGTGTCACGCACACACCACACACACACATATATATATAGGAAGGAAGATATTTTCTGTGTTTAAGTCTATGTCTGGTAAATGGCCACATTAGTGCGCAACTTGAAGGGGAATAAACTCGCCTTACTACCAAGCTGAATATCACTGACTGTAAAGCATTATATATATATATATATATATATATATATATATATATATATATATATATATATATATATATCTTAAAATCATATGGAATTATATTTTTAAATAAATAATTATATTTATGCTCTACTTTCGTATCGAGGACTATTTTTTAAAAATAATTACAAAAATACTAAGGAACTTTGGATTATTTACCAAACCAGTTTCTTTCCTATTTTCTACAATATTTTCACAGATATCTTAAAATATATATCTTCAAATATTCAAATGTAATGTCAATCGGCATCTTGTGCTGCCTTGATCTTGTTCCCCGTCCTTCTCTTTATCCTTTCCTTAAACACCCGTATTTACTCTTGCTTTTTACTCTCTGTACCCCCTTGCCTCCTAGTGCCACTCCCGCCTTGCTTTGGGTGATATATATATATATATATATATATATATATATATATATATATATATATATATATATATATATAGTACAGTTCCAAAGTTTGAGGCCACCAAAAAGACCATCAAAAAGTTTGAGAGATAGAGCGTACGTAAATATAAAAGTGGACATTAAAATCAACACTAAGAGACGAAAGACTTTCATGCTAAACGTAATCATCACTTGTTTAGCATGAAAGTATGAAACAGTCTGTCGCCTCTGTGGGTTGATTTCAATGTTCACTTATATATATATATTCATATATATATATATATATATATATATATATATATATATATACACACACACACACACACACACACACATATATATATATATGTATGTGTGTGTGTATGTGTGTGTATGTGTGTGTGTATACAGAAGTCCTCGACTTACGTCGGAGATCTGGTTCTACTGTGCGAAGTAAACTGATTTTCAACGTAGGTCAGAACTCACTTATATAAGCAACCACGAGTCTGCCTTATGATTGGGTGCCATAATGAAGGACAAAAAAGACAAACCAAAATAGCGTACAGCCGGTGAAGAAACAACGCCGTCTTCTACATATAGAACCGCGTGAGGACGTCACCCGAGAGACCTTCTGTATATATATATATATATATATATATATATATATATATATATATATATGTTTCGTTGAATAATTCAGACTTGTTCTGTCTACTTATTTTTAAGTGGATCCTTTCATATTCACGGATAAACTTTTTGGTGTCGTTATTGAAGGACGAGAGAAAATCGCCGTGTTGATACATATTTCTTTTATATCGAGTACTTTCGACATAGCACATTGTCATCATCACGGTATTGTTTATTGCAAGAGAAGTATTGTGTTGTTTATTATTGTCGAATATAAAATTGCTTTCATCATCTGAAAGTTAAATTTCTTATTTGTGGAGTGAAGCACGCTGAGTCACTGCGTGATCGCTGACACTGTTTAAAGGGAGGTAACTATGTATGTTTGCGGAAGGTTTTTGCGATATAAGTAATAAAAAATCTAATAGTGCAAACCTTGGCATTTCAAGCTATCTATTTCACATATTTTAATACATTTGTGGAGTATTCGTAATTAATTTTATCAAGGTTTTCATTTTTTTAAAAAATATAAATAGCTTCGGGAATTTTTGGAAAAGTATAGAAGTATTTTCGACAAGAAATTTTCCGAATTTTGAATGTGGACAGTTATGTTGTTGCAAATGTTTGGAAATGTTGGACATATTATACAAATGAAAAATTAGCTGCCGAGACAACGTTGTTGTAGTCTTTCCAGCATAAATATTATTTTTACAGTTGGAGATGCAATCTTCCAGAGGACATTTCACAAATTTATAAACGATGTTAGTGTTCTGCAACAAGTTACTAAGCGGGGAAGAGTCATTACGAGTCATTACACATATTATTGATGTTTTTACTAGGATCTGTGATTGATATAGTCTATATTAATTATTAAATGTGTGTGTGTGTATATTATATAAATATATAATATATATTATATATATAAAATATATAATACATATAATATATAGATAATATATATATTTATGTATATATTATATATATATACATATATATATATACATATATACACGCATATATCTATATACACATATATATGCATATATATATACATACATATATATATATATACAAATATATA
>OZ010578.1:117258544-117306044 GCA_963932145.1 Acanthosepion lycidas | reverse complement strand
TTCAATCCCGGGTGCGGAATGAATTTCACGTCTCTTCGGTTAGAGGAAGCAGGAAGTAGCAGTTAACTGTGAGGAATTGATATTGGAAGCTAAAGGGTCAACCTAAACCGTAACTTGCCGAAAAAACCTAATACAGAGTTTACACTTTTCACTGTTTCTTTCAGACGCTAAACACAAGACGGGTTAAGGAAGGTGGAAAGTATCCATCTTAAAAAGGAGAAGTTTTATTTGAAAAAGAAAATGGCAGAATATTAACCTTATGACGACAAATGGGGGTATCAGATAGAAATACTAATTTTTAATTTAAATTTAAAATTAAAGAAAAACCTAAGAATGAATCCCAAAATAAATTTAAAAAAAATATATAGATAAAGAAACGTAAGGGATCAGCGGAAAGGGAGTTAGGGAGAGATTCTAAGTAGAGAAAAGCTCATAAATTATAATTAATATAGTATAAAAGCTATTTGAGGAGGAGAGATGTTACGTAAATGTTAGTTAAATAAGTCAAAATTCCACTCTGGGAATTATAATTATTAGGTTGGTGCAAAAATAATGTCGTTTTCTCACATATGTTACTATGTGAGAAAACGACATTATTTTTGCACCAACCTAATATTTTTTGTTTTGTTTTTATGTCGACATTTGGGGAGTTAGATGGAATGGTAGTCGGGGGTAATTTTGAGTAGTTAAGTCAAAACTATATTATGGAAATTTGAATTTGTTTTTATGTTTGGTTAAGTTTGGCTGGTTCCGTATTTTTTTGCATAGGAAGAACCTTTCATGTAGATTTTTAAATTTGCCTTGTCTCCATAAATGAGAGATTTCGTCTATATTTCACTTCGACGATCTTCTTTTTCCCTTTTCTAGACATCCCATGGTCATGAGTATTCTGGATGGATTTTCCTGGTAGTTAGCACATCTTACTTCATAGTGACATTCTTCTTCCGTGTGGTCTGAATCCCTTTGGCCACATTTTCCACATGTTGGGCGACCCCTGCAGCTGTCCCTATGATGTCCAAATTTTTAGCGCTTGAAGCACCTAAGTGGAGCAGGAATAAATTGTTCCACCAGCTTAATATTGAACCCTACTTTTATTTTTCTAGGGATTTGAGGTGTGACAAAAGTAAAGATATACATGTTTATGATTGTTTCTTCTTTCATTTTTATTGCAATTCTACAGATATCAGTAACCCCATGGCTTCCTAAGGCAGATGTGATTTCCTTAGGTGTGGCCAGAGACAACTCTCTGCATCTAATGACTCCTTTAGAAGTGTTCAGTCTTTCATGGGGGAAGGCCTTTATTTTGAGGTTATGAAAAGTCTTCATCTTGATTAAACTTTCGGCGTCTTTCCTATTTTCTACTCGACTAGCAAATTGCCGTTTCTCAATTACTTAACTGTTTGGTGGGGGTAATTCTATTAGCACTTTTTTTAATTAAGAAAGGGGAAGGGTTTGCTAGAGAAGTTTCATCAAGGGCATGAGCACATGAAATCTAATTTCTTTTTCAGAATGAATGTCTGAAAATATCATTTGTTTTCTTTTGGTTTTGGTCATGCATAATTTCAATATGGTAACATTCACTGCCTGTGATCCCTACCCACCTCGAAGCCCGACATTGGGACGTGTCAAGAGGGAAACCCAATCACCTTGATAGTTCAGAGCTAAACGAGCCAGCATACTCGTATTCGGGAGAGTCTCTGATCACCCGTTAAACCATTTGTTGCACTTCCCAAATCCTAAGTGTACAAACTGGTATGTTTACAGCCTTGTCTAAGTCTAGATCTCTTCGAACTGACGGACCCTCAGCCATCACCTTCTAACGTCTATAAATTGGATCGAGATGGTATTTTGAAGTATTGTATTTTGTTATAAAGTACCCCATAAATTGATATAGTTATAGGCGCTAGGGCTTATCATGAGCAGTCGATTGATTGGATCAGGCCTTTCTGACCGCCCGTCTAGTCCAAGTAAGGGCCAAAATGGTGTGTTGGGAATCAGAAGTATCTAATCCTGACTCCTAAAGCCCTCAACCACGAGGATCTCATCTCCAGACATTCCGGATCGCCAACCATGGCAAACAGGTGGCCTCATTTGGAAGGGGGGTCTTAATCCTCTGCAGAGGTGCAGTCAGCGTATTCTGAAGCTCCAGCTTACAGAGTGGGAAAAGCATATTAGAAGTCGCTGATTAAGCCTTTAGTTTCAAGGTTCCAAGTCAACCTGTTGTTGACCATTCTCTCCATGGTTTTACATAGACAACTGGTTAACGATATAAATCTGTATTGCGGTAGCAGTACATGTGGTGCCCTTACAACCTTCAGGGGTTACGGCACTTGTCTATTTTATTCCAGTAATTAAAAATCACCAGTTAAGTGTTTATTTGAACCGACACGCTTATTTCATGAGTAGAAAAATATCCATCGGCATGCATATTCCAAAAAGCACATGCATTTCGTAGGTTTGCTGCTATTAACGTTGGTTGCCGTACCAGACAATTTTTCGTACGCATTTATAAATCTACCATTTGTCTCTGCGTTGAATATTGCTGCCATATTTGGTAGGGTACTCCTATTATACATCTCGAGATTCTCGACAAAATCCAAATAACGGTCTGTAATTTTATAGGTCCTGTCCTGGCATCTCGACTTAACTCACTTTCTTACTGCTGTGGCATGGCTTCCCTGTGTCTTTTCTGGATATATTTTCACAGCAATTGTTCTAATGAGCTTCCCTCATTGCTACCTTGACCTCATGCATTTAGCTCTTTACCAGATAGGCAACCGAGTCTCACCATTTTACAGTTGAATTAGCTTAATATAACCTATTTTCTATTCTAATAGTTTTTCTTGCTCTTCCCACCTGTGAAACTCCCTTCCGATTTCTTACTTTCCTGATATTAGGTTGGTGCAAAATAATGACGTAATAATGTCGTTTTTTGACGTTAAAAATACGTCAAAAAACGACATTATTACGTCATTATTTTTGCACCAACCTAATAACTACAATCTTCATGCACCCTATTCTTTTATTGTCCTTTCTCCCCACTAATGTCTCCTCATTCTTATACTCCTAGTAACCCTTTGCAGGGCGGTAACGTCACTAAAACCCAATATAGGAGTATTGGAAGTGAAAGAGAAGGAAAGGGTTTTAGAAGGAACCGGAAACACAATCCTAAACAGGAAACAAGAGATAAAATTCTAATTCTGTTCAGGGAGCTTGAACCTGGCGATAAGTGACCCTATCTACCCCTATTGGTGGAGGGGAGAAAAAAAAATCAAATCAAATAAATAGTGAACAAATTTTCAGAGTAAAACCCTAGACGTTAGGAGTTCAGAGCTGAAACAAACTTTAGAAGCAAACCGGAAATCCAATCCTAAACAGGAAACAATGTATAAAATTCTACTCCTGTTCAAAAATTCAGGGAGAAGTCTGTATATTTTATGCAGTTATGCTTTGGGGACGGGACTATACAAAATCGTTATCTTTTGAAAGTGGCTAATCTTTATTAGGATGTCCATGATGGGCCTCGTACGCTCAGTGAACAACACCACCTTGTGCATGGCGGATATTAACACAGGAAATAGGTTTATATCACTTCGGGAACCATGTCTATCACACAGTGAAATCAGCCAACTGAGCAGACATCAGCCAACAAGAACAGTCCTTAACTTTGACTTCCATCATAACTCTGAAAGTTTAATCCATTTTCAAACACGTGGGGCAGCTGTCGCAGTAATCTGTCTAGCTTTTGGAATGTGTCCTTGGCCATCCCAATACGTCTACGTATCTCAGTGTAACACTTACCATCCTCTATCAAGACGCTTCCCAGCTATTTAAACTTCTACATCTGCTTGATTCTAGTGTGTCCGACATTCAGATCGCGTTTCGGGCTCATCCTCTTACTGGCGACCATGCACTCTGTCTTCTTGTAGTGAGCAACGATGAGGTCTTAGAGGGTTGCAAACAAGGAGGCGGATTATACTTAATATCAGGAAGAGCAGGCTGAAGTTTATGGGACGGAAGGATGGCCTGGAGAATCTTATACTCACGGGTTGAATAGAGGGAAAGAGAGACAAGGGAAAACAACGTGTGACATATCTGGCGGACTTAAGCATGTGGATGATAGAACGTGGTCTGGGGGAGGAAGAAGGAGGAAAGTGGTTGTTGAGAGCAGCAAGGGATATCGGGAGGTGGAGAGCCATGATCGCCTGCGTCCTGAAAGGACATGGCACATAAAAAGAAATGCCAACTGTCAGGGTGGCGAAAGTGTTCCATACATAATTGGTGTCAGTCGTTTCGACTGCGTAGTAAGTCACTGTTGCGTGTGATGTACTTTACAGATAAAACATCGAAAATCCATATGCTTCCGGCCTGAATCAATTTGATCCAGAAATTGCAACAACGTTCGACACTTCTATTTATTGATGCGCAGGATCAAAATGGGTATGGATGCGCAGAGATAACACTTATAGTGAGGTTAGTCACAAACTATCGATGTAGAAAAGGTAAAAACATGCAATGATAATAGCAAAAATTGCAATATGAGCACTGGTAAAAAAAAGGTTGCTGAAGACATTAGGTTTATAATACCCAGAAATTCATACCCAGAAGTCCTCAAATACAAATGGTAAAGGTGTTGGTTAGATCCAGGACCCAAAGAGTGTGAGTTCAATATCTGGTTAAGGCAGTGGAGAACATGGAGAGGGGAATTAACAGGAGATAACTGACAACTAACATCCATTAAACGTGGAACTAGAACAGTCTACCCCATGAGTGAAATAAAGGGTTCAGTTCGACATTCCAACCACTTGAAGAAGCCCGGAACCTACAACGGCCGAAACGTTGTAACAAATATGATTAGGACAATAGTATAAATAGAATATTTATTCTTTGTAAGAAATGAATAGAATATGTATTCTTTGTAATAAATGAATAGAATATGTATTCTTTGTAAAAATGAATAGAATATGTATTCTTTGTAAGAAATGAATAGAATATGTATTCTTTGTAAGAAATGAATAGAATATGTATTCTTTGTAAAAAAATCACCAAAATCAGTTTTCATTGACGCATTTTGTAAAGAGGGCTTTTGTCGAGATGAATTGCTGGTAATAATTTTTTTGCAAAAATTTATTGCTGTTATTTTTATTATAAAAATGTATTTTTTATACTTTCATAGTGTTAACCCCAGTTTAGGGGTTCACAATTTGTCCATAGATAGGACTATAACAGGTGCTACAAACCAGGGTCAGTGTTGACCTGAGAACAGCAACTAAGAGGTGGTTCCACGCCACTCAAAATCTTCCGATCAGAGGCCTTGCTACCGGATGTAGTTTATCGTCATAAACAGGACTAGCAATTAAGAGGTGGTTTCACGCTCCTCAAAATCTCCCGATTAGAGGCCTTGATGCAGTTTATCGTCATACCCAAAACGATAAAATTATTAAGATAAGTAACAGGTAAAAAAAGCAAACAAACAAAAAAGATTTCAGATGGAAACACAATTGGCTAGTCTTCGAGGATACCAAGGAATCTTTTTACCACGTTATCATTCCTAATAGTAAAATGGCCAAATCATCGTTAATGAGAGTTATGCTCTTGATGGTATCGTTAATATAAGTTTCCAAGAGGCTGGTGTAATCACATATGAAGTGGCCAGCTATCGTGTTAGATACGAACCCATGAAAGTAATGTCCTTATGCTGGGGGATTCTTCAATAAAGTGACTTCCGAGAACTAAGTGTTGCCGCAGTTGAGAAGTGGAATGCCATACTGCAAAACAATATTCTGTGACTGATGAGGAGTGTGAGGCAGGGAAGGTGAAGCAGTGATCGATGCCAGTGATGGAAAGACTCCTTACTGACATTTCTTATGTTTTGAAATTGGACCCAAAGCTATTAAAGGGTCGCTAAATAACCCAATAAATCTTGTAATCCAATGCAGTGACTTTTTTATGCAAAAAGAAACATCCATATTTGACATACTTAAATTTAAGAACAAGCTGAAAATTAACAGCACGTTAAGAATAATTCCATTCTTCTTAAATTACTATCAGTGCTATATATATATATATATATATATATATATATATATATATATATATATATATATATGTAGTAAAAAATGAAGATGAGTAAGATATGTAATCCGGTGTTCTTATTGATATTTTTATTTTTACAAAACAGTGCTCAATGTAAATTTACAGACCATAAATATTATAAATTATCTGATTTAAAAATATGGTTTCATTTCTACACAGGAATTAGCATGTTTCAAAAACAGAAACCAAAAACTTTAAATTCAATTATATTGAATTAAACGCATTAGTTCTGTTTCATATTCAAGCGAATTCACTT
This sequence comes from Acanthosepion lycidas, assembly GCA_963932145.1. Classification (NCBI taxonomy): domain Eukaryota; kingdom Metazoa; phylum Mollusca; class Cephalopoda; order Sepiida; family Sepiidae; genus Acanthosepion; species Acanthosepion lycidas. Next base: position 117,299,692 of record OZ010578.1, on the reverse strand, counting down.
GAAGATGAAACAAAACTAATGCTTTTAATGGTAATATATATATATATATATATATATATATATATATATATATATATATATATATGTGTATGTGTGTGTGTGTGTGTGTGTGTGTGTGTGTGTGTGTGTGTGTGTGTGTGTGTGTGTGTGTGTGTGTGTTTTGAACAATAAAATATATTTAAAAAAAAAACTGGGTTGTATGTTAGTATTTTTTGTTTATGATTTCAATTAGCTTCCTCGGCTAGTTTCGGCTACCATGGCCATCATAAGGAAAAAAACCCTGCCTTTTAGTAGCAGTGAATTACAGGAGTGAATGACTGTTTCTGAAAAAAGTTAACTTTATCTGTAGTTTTCATTTGTTTTTTTTATCATTAATTTTTGATGTTGGTGTTAATAATTAATTGTTTTGGTCAAACGGACTCTTTCAAGTTGTTTTTAAGATAGAGGATGGGAGAATTCTGATTTGAAGAATTACCTCCTCTTACTATATATATATATATATATATATATAAAGAGAGAGAGAGAGAGAGAGAGAGAGAAAGAGAAAGAGAGAGAGAGAGCCGAGTTCGAATTCCAGTCCAATTCATTATATTCACCTACCTGCTAATACCCTTGGGAAAGGTATGAATCCTCTTTGTATCCCCATAGCTATGGGTAAATAGCAGGACAGACTGGCTTCTATAGCCTTGGATGCCAACTCGTCTAGGAGAAGGACAACTCTGAATTCAAAAACCTGCAGAGGGTTCTTTGGGGACCTTGTGGCACGTAGTGCACCAGGTCTCTGTATTCAGACATTCAAAAAGTGTGGTTGGTTCTCCACAAACTTCACCACTATAATCAAATCTCATGTGCTGTTGTCGGGCTGTCGGTTTCCTAGGAACTGATTCACTTGATCCTCATACGTCGAATTCGACGGGGGAGTCAAGTATGTATGTATGTTTATATATATATATATATATATATATATATATATATATATATATATATATATATATGAATAAAAATAACAATAGGAAAACTAGTAATTGCTGACGCGTTTCGTCCAATGTGGACTTTATCAAAGCAAAATACGAAATGAACAGGGTAACTAATAAAAACAAAAAACAGAATGTTCCTAGCAACTGGAATGTAGAGAACGCTATTTTCAAATTGTTAACTGTAAATAAAATATTGAAAATATTGTCTTCTGTACTGGTTAAATCGGAGAAATTTTCATATATATATATAAATTATCTGTAATCTTATCTATATATGTATACCATATTTTTTTCAAAACGTTAACACCTGTTGAATTCGTCACAGTATTTCGTATTGTTGAAATTATCGCTAACATTTTTAGTCGACATTTACAAACTCTACGTTCCGTTCAATTTCGCACCCCCATCAATGAAATTTGAATAATCCTTACCTGTTTGTACTTCTCTACAATATTTGAGGGCCTAAGGAACGGACGGACGGATGTCACAAACAGAAATCACCGTTGTATGGCGACTGTCTATATAAACCGTCCATACGGATGATTTTCTAAACGGAGCTTACATGTGGCACAAGGCCGAAAGTATGGGACACCCAGTGAGGGCCGAACTCACTACGCAAACGTAATTTTTCTTGTGAGACGAGAAAACCGTTAGGCCACGTCGAGGTGCCCTTCCAAAACCTGATCACTCTTCCCCCATAAATGTGACGAATTTCAAAGAGGCAGTGTTTATATATATATATATATATATATATATATATATATATATATATATATATATATATATATATTAAGACATTTTTATGTTTATACATTCTTTTTATAGATACAAATATTTAAGTCAATGCTCTGTTTTATAATAAACAGTATTAATAATATTTACTGGCCTGAATGTCCGAGAAATATTCATAGAAAATATTCGTCCTCTGACAGTAATCGAACCGTATTATATACGGAAGCGTCATATAGCCTGACGTGCCTTAACCGATCGAGCTACGGAGGATCGTTCGATTGGCAAGGTCGATTTTACTGTCTTTAAACTACAATCTTCCATGAATCTTTCACGTACACTCATATCTGCTCATGGCATATCAAATGTAAACAAATGACGTCACACATGAAATGGACAAAGTCTGACAATTATTTTAAGATATCTTTATGTTTATACATTCTTTTTATAGATACAAATGTTTAAGTAAATGCTATGATTTATATGTATAGGATACATCTTCCCCCATCTATGGATTAATTAGTAAAAACTGTATTACTAAAACCAGTATTATCTAAAAAAAAAAAAAAAATTCTTATAATCTAAAAATATTATCTGGCTTTAAATAACCTGCAAGAGTTCATAAGCCGTGGAAAACAAATCGATCACTGAACATTAATTGGAGCACTTGGTAAAGAATATTTGGTCTGGTTAATTTTGTTACGAGGCATCTCAACCTCAATGAGTTATTTAACCCTTTGAGCCCTAACCACTGTTTTACCGGTGGTAGAGAAAAATGACTTAATGCTCAGCCACCAGTTGAACGGTGGCTAAACACTTGTAACTATTTTTATATCTACCGTGGAATATTACATACCAATTATTTGCGAATTTTGGCTCAGGCAGAAGGGTTAAAATTGTTCAGGAAAAGCAGGGCTTAAAGGGTCAATGATGAAGATTTTTAGGATAGGTTCGTATGAATAGAATATATATTCTTTGTAAGAAGTGAGTTTGTAGATCAGCTTTCATTGACGTATTTTTGTCAAGTGTTTGCGTTTATTAATTTATTCTTGACAGATATACAGTTTGTAGAGAAATTGGTTTTATCGACATTTTAATTTGGTTTGGTTTGGTTTACAGCAGATCAGGCCCAATGGGTTATTTAATGCCGATAAGATTTTATTGATGGTAACATTTGTTTTTAAATATATTGCTGCTAATATTTTTTTCCAAAAAATGTATTGCTAGTAATATTTTATTTCATAAATATATTGCTGGTAATATTTTTTCTTCAAAAATGCATTGCTGGTAATTTTTTTTTTTCTTCAAAAATTCATTACTAGTAATAATTTTTTACGAAAATGTAATTCTGGTATTAAAACCTATTTTTTTTTTACACTTTCACAGTGTTTTGACCCCCGTTTGGGGGTTAACTTTTTGCCCATAGCTAATTCCCCGTGGTACAAACGTTTCTCTTAATAATAACTTTAAAATAACCCAGTAAAGATTTTCACGGGTGTGTTATTCTGCTTTTTCTTTTGTTCTCTACCACCTACGTTACGGCCTGCTTACACCTAATAAATAATGGACTATTCCGTTTTGACTGTGAGGAAAGGCGGAAAAAACATAACAAAGACTTTGATTTTGGTGACAAAAAGAAAGAGAAGATAGAGGCAATGATAACGCTCTCGTTTGTTTAACGTCTGCTCCAGTCAAATGGGAAATCTTGTCAATTTCAAATTTTTTCGTTTTGTACCCTCTTACTTCTATAGATATTGGTCTGGTATTTGTTTAGCTATTGGCAGAAGACATTAAATACCTCTTTCTTTCTTTCTTTCTTTCTTTCTTCCACAATCCTCGTCTTTACTATCATTTCCCTTAATAATTTCAAAATAATTCAGCAATGTTATTTTATATGGTAACTGGTTTGATTTGGGTTGTTATTTTTTACGGCATATCAACCTCAATGAGGTATTTAATGCCGACAAGATTTTTATTGCTGTTAATATGTTTTATCTATCTATCTATCTATCTATCTATCTATCTATCTATCTCAGAATATATTGGTTTCGTCTTGTTTGTTTTACGGCATATTAACCTCAATGAGTTATTTAACGCCAACAAGATTTTTATTGCTGGTAATATCTATCTATCTATCTATTTATCTATCTATCTATCTATCTATCTATCTATCTCAGTATGTATTGGTTTGGTTTCTTTTGTTTTACGGCATATCAAACTAAATGGGTTATTTAATGCCGACCAGATTTTTATTGCTGATAATGTTTTTTTTCTTTCTTTCTTTCTATCTATCTATCTATCTATCTATCTATCTATCTATCTATCTATCTATCTATGGTTTCTTCATGTGTATCTGTCTCTCTTGGTCTCTTCATATCTATCTATCTATCTATCTATCTATCTATCTATCTATCTATTTCTGATATTTTTCTTGAAAATGTATCGTTAGTAATATTTTTTTTACAAAAATGTACTGATGGTATTATTTCTTTTTCAAAAATATATTGCTGGTAATATTTTTTCCTTCAAACATTTGCTGGGAATAATTTTTTCAAAGTAATTCTGGTATTAAACCTATTTTTACACTTTCAAGTTTTTTGACCCCAGTTTGGGTGTTAACTACTTTCCCATAGCTGGGACCCTAACACGTGCTACCACCCCGGGTTTGGGTGGACCTGGGAACACCAGGAATTAAGAGGTGGTTCCACGCTTCTCAAAACCTCCTGATTATAGGCCTTGCTGTTGGACTTAGTTTATCATCTAACCCAGCACGCGGATGCAGTTTATCGTCATACCCAGGACGGCAGCAAAAAGACAAGCATTACTTAGAGCTACAAAGAACAGGAAGTTGTGGAAAGCCATCTTCACCTACGTCCTGAAGTGACACGGCACATAGAAGAAGAAGAAGAAGAAGAAGAAGAAGAAGAAGAAGAAGAATTAGTTACTTGGTAGGAGAGATTCTTTATCAATCAATCTCCACAGATTTTAAAGATGGCTTCTCCTTAATCTCGAACATCTGTCCCTATTTGTTTTATTTTGGTACTAGCAATCTGTATATTATAATGTCTGTAATAACCACGTAGTACCAAAGCCTGCCACTCTCTTTGAAGGTCCGCGTACCACGGTCTATGTCGAAAAGGTGAATATACAGTAAAAAGAAAAATGAACAAATAAATAAACAAATGAAAAAAAAAATGAAAAATTTAGGCCCTTTAGGTGGGGACGCTTATGGAAACGAAGGTGTGGCACTCGAAAAGGTTCTCGTTAATCATCGCTGACCCAGAGATGGCTGCCATTTTCTTTCTTTTTGGATTAACGGCCAGATGCCATTAACAAAAACCACGGAGAGAAAACAGACTTCAGAATTGAAGATGTAGCTCAGTGGTGGGCTTGGGGATCTTGGGTAGGGAAATGAGAAAGAATTTAACGATTTGACAGAAAACACACTGACAAGGGCGGTGAAACCCACAGAAAATAACGAATGGAAGAAAAAGACGGAAAACATAAAAAGGAACCGAGACAAAGAGTTCGGTGTGTGCGTGTGTCTGTTTGTGTGTGTGCGCGTGTGTGTGTACGTGTGTGTGTGTGTGTGAGAGAGAGAGAGTGAGTGAGAGAGAGAGTGGGATAGAGGGACGTTAGGGAGTAAGAAAGACGATAAAGTGTTAAAGAGAGTGACCGTGAGATTGAGAGAGAATGAGAGACGAGAAAGAAAATAAGAGAGATTGAGAAAGAGAAGAGATTAAGAGATGGGGAGACGAGAATGAAAGTCCAAAGTGAAAGCGAGAGAAACGAGAAACAGCGAAAGAGAGAAAGTGAACGTGAGAAAGAGAGACAGTTGGACAGATTTTTTGCTGTTTCTAACGAAATTTCCCTGTTTCTTAATACTTTGCTTAGATTTAGAAGACATCTACCGGTTATGGTAATCTTTACTAGACTCGTTAACTGTTGTGGATTCCGGGTTGAAATCCGGTACCAATAAATAACAAACGCCAAGAATGAATATATGAAAATAATGTATTAAGGTAATAATACAAACTGGTAAAGCAGGTTAGTAGTTCCAGGAATACGGATTAGTAGCGAAATATATATACAGTCTTTGCTATTGAAGTATCGTTGTATGACTTCTTACTGAGTCTACGTGCTCGCTCACAGTGACTCCTACAACGCTGTTACCCCAACCTCACTCTTCCGGTTACCTACAACCTTTTACTCTGTCACTCTGGACTCGACTCGAATCCTTGGTCTTGCTCCCTTGGGTCTTCACGTAGCAGTAGTATATGTATATACTAGGTGAGTCCATTTGTGTAAAAAGGGGAGAACCCCTCAACATTAACCATTATCACGCTGTGTGAATTCCTGCTACTAATCTTTCTTTAGTCTGGTACATGTCCACTAATTTAAAGCACTCAGCAAAGATCTAGATTACAGAATAATAATGACCTGTGTTTAACCTAATAGTTATCAATGGGGACAAATGGAATCGGAATACAGATTTAAAATTCTGATAATGTCCGTTTTGTTTATTTCGCACGAATGGCTTCGGAAAAGGCACAAATCCATCTTAAATAAAGGCATCAATACATGCCAGATTGGATTCTCCCGCCATATGTTGAAACCAGTCCAGGAGAGTGAAAACTTTGTTTAAAACCAGCCTGAAATAGTATGAGATGGGCGCCGCCAGGCTATAGGCACTTGCCAAATTGATTGGTCCGCATGTAAAAGAAAAGAAAAAAAAAAGAAGGGATTTTGGTGGTGAGAAGGAATGTTTGCAGATTAGCATTCATTAGACTTTTTACAATCCAAAATATTTGAAACAATCGAAAAATATTGATTTTATTTTTTACGCCTCTTGGGGCACAAGGTCACCCCAGACCTCAAGGATTACTGCTTTCATATTTGGACAGGAGGTACTCAGCCCTCACTTTCCAGTCCCGATAGAGTCCAAAAGCGTGTCCGCGTCCTTGGGAGTCACAAATTATTTTCAATCCTGCAACCCGTCTCTCACTGAAGGGATGTAGCAAACCTCTCACTATTCTATCGCTACTTCCATGGAAAGTGCTCAGACGAACTACATTCCTTGGTTCCACCAGTTCTAACCTTCACGGCTAGGACCCGCCATTACACTTACGTTATCGAAAACCACTCTCTTTCCGTTAGTGAGAAGTAAGTTTCACTCAAGCAGTTTATTCTTGCGAACCGCTATTCTGTGAAATCCACCCCCAATGGAATATTTCACCGATGACTACAAGCTTAAGCTGTCCGCATAAACTGGATCTTACTCTGTGATCATCTACCTCGAGTGGCTCCCGGGCAATGTACAGGGTAAACTTCAAAATAATATATATATATATATATATATATATATATATATATGTAAAGAAATAATCACACATAGAATCAATCAGCAATATTAATGCTATTATTGGCGACATCCATCGCTAGTAGTGTATAATGTATGAATATACAAAGTCCGACAATTTATTTATTAAAGACATTTTTATCTATAAAAAGAACGTTAAACATAAAAATGTCTTTAATAAATAAATTGTCGGACTTTGTCCATTTCTTAATGTATATATATATATATATATATATATATATATATATATATATATATATATATATATATATATATGTGTATGTGTGTGTGTGTGTGATGGTAGGCTAGTATGTTCCAAGTTTTGGTCAGCTCGTGGGTATGGTTTTCAGACACTTTGCAAAGATGGCACATGCTGAGATCGCCTTGTTCTGACCGCTAACATCGGGTGTCAAAGTCAGAAAGCAAGCGTTCTGATTGCTCTCTCTCTCTCTCTCTATCTATCTATCTATCTATATATATATATATATATATATATATATATATATATATATATATATTGTGAGACCGGAAACTACGTACACAATAGACTCTTCCAGGCCTATATTAAGTAGGCGACATAGCACTCTACAAAAGAGTGACACAGAGTCTCGTATGACTACCAGTGTTGGACACTAACTTTCTCTGTAACCTGTTGTTAATATGTCTTTCTTACTTCTAATCCGTGTTCCGTGTTTTACTTCTGTGGGCCCAACTTTGGCACCCACATCGATATATATGTATATACGATACCAATTTGTAATTAGTAGGGTTAATTCTAAGGAGGACTTTAATCAAAAGAGAGCTCAATGTAAAATTTGTGATGTACGGTATGTATAACTAAAGACTCGAATGTTAAAATAAAATAGTATTTAATTACAACCGCAAATAAATACTTAGCAAGAACAAAGAAGTAAAAGTCAGCCAAAGATAATTAACCATTTCAGTGAATACCTTGTTAGTAGCGCGGCTCGGCTTAACGTCGACGCACAATAATTCACACTAATTCGACTGGATAGTTCCATTCAATAATCCCTGCAGTCAGTAACCTGACACCGCTATTTATACACCTGGCGCGCTAAACATATTCATAAGTCGAACCTCGGTGTCGGTAGTTACTCATTTTCTTCCTATATGAGAGTAAGTTACAGAGCAATACAAGGTGTCCATAAAGTCCGTGGGCACTTTAAAAAATATAACTTTATTTGTATTTGCGATAGAAATAATTTGTAGAAAATGTTATAATGCAGTGTTTCAACAAGATGGATCTCCTTGTCGATTTGCTCTGCGTGTTAGAGAGTTTCTAAATCAGGAATTTCCTAACAGATGGATCGAGGGGTAGACTATTTTATTGGCCTTCACGTTCACCAGATTTGACTCCATTAGATTTTTTATGGGGACATGTGAAACCAATTGTGTATGGAACCAAACCTAGTTCATTAGAAGATTTGAAAGCTAAAATAACTAATATGATTTCAGATTCTGTAAATCAGTTGGCAAATGTTTTCCGTGAACTGCAAAATCGTATTACCATTTGTATTGCTAATGATGGAGGACATGTGGAAACTTAAATAAAATTTCAATAAAACCTTACAAAATATAGATTTACTTCTTTCTAATCCTTTTTATAAATTATTTCTATCGCAAATACAAATAAAGTTATAATTTTTTAAAAGTGCACACGAACTTTATGGACACCATGTGTAATAATAATAATAAGTGAAGAAAAAACTTTAAAAATCCATCTCGGTTATAATTTATTTAATGAATCTTTTTATTTTATTTTTGTTTTAATATTCATCTTTTCAGACCGAACGTTTTTTAGAAATGGAATCAATTCGCCCAGACAGAGAGGGATAATGTATTAAGGAAAAAGAGAGAGAAAAGAAAAAGGGGGAAAGAAAAAACAGAATAAGGGAAAAAAGAGGAAAGTAAAAAGAGAGGAAAAGGGGGAAAGGGGAAAGGAAGAGAGAGAGAGAGGGGGGGAATGTATTAAGGAAAAAGGGAGAGAGAGAAGAAAAAGGGGGAAAGTAAAAAACAGAATAAGAGAAAAAAGAGGAAAGTAAAAAGAGAGGAAAAAGGGGAAAGAGGAAAGGAAGAGAGAGAGAGAGAGAGAGAGAGAGGGGATGTATTAAGGAAAAAGGGAGAGAGATGAAAAAAACGGGGAAAGTAAAAACAGAATAAGGGGGAAAAAGAGGAAAGTAAAAAGAGAGGAAAATGGGAAAAGGGGAGAGGAAAAGAGAAAGAGAGAGAGAGAGAGAAAGAAAATGTATTAAGGAAAATGAGAGAGAGAGGAAAAGTGGGGAAAGAAAAACAGAGTAAGGGAGTGTGGAACCACCTCTTAATTGCTGGTGTTCCCAGATCTACCCTGACCCAGAGTGGTAGCACATCTCAGGGTCCCACCTATGGGCAAATATTTATCTCCCAAACTGGGGTTAAAAAACTATGCAAGCATAAAAAATACATTTTTGCCGTAGAAGTGCCAGCAATTTATTTTTATAGTAAAGGAATTATCAGTAATAGATTTTGTAAAAGAAATGAATAAAAAAATAGTACCAGCAATACAATTTTGTAAAGAAAAAAGAATATTATCAATACATTTATAAAAAAATAGTACCAGCAATACAATTTTGTAAAGAAAAAAGAATATTATCTATACATTTATAAAACAAAATTGTACCAGCAATACAATTATCTAAAGAAAAAAGAATATTATCAATGCATTCATAAAAAAATAGTACCAGCAATAAATTTAAACAAATAAATCAAACTAAAACTGGGTAAACAGAATAACTAATTAAACGAAAATCGAATAATCCACGACTTTTTTCTTTGAAATGCATTCGCAGGCCACCCTCAAAAATCGACGCCGGTCATAGTTTGCCCACAAGTCAGAAAGGAATATATTTTTTAGTAATGAGTTTAGGCAATGGTTACTGATAGAATACATAATTAAATAATCTTACTTTTCTTAACCTGTGAGGCTTCTAGTGTTTCAGGTTTTATTAAATGCTCAACCGGTTTGAAATATAATTGTTCTTCTCTTAGGTTAGTTGCCAATTAAGTCTACGCTGGTTGTCTGTCCAGTTCTTGTTATCTAAAGCTGGTTGGGGAGAGGTGATATGTTCGTATCTTTTCCAAGGGCTTTTAAGCCGAACTGGACGCATCGGCTTCGGTCAGAACTCGCAATCAGCCCGCTAGTCATACTTTCTGCGTACGACTACATATAATTAAAGTTTCATTATTATAGCAACGGACGTAATTAAAAGGAGAAAAAAAGGAGAATAATTCAGATAATTTAATTTAGTTCAACATACACAAAGTTCTTGCATGGGATGTGTGTAACAAGCATCACGAGATTTGCCGCTCAAACCTTCCATTCTCCTTAAAAGTCCAAACCTTTCGAACATTGATTGAACAAGTCGTACTGTATGGATCAGAAAGTAGACATTATCTGTTCGTCTTGAAAGATGACTGGATTGAACATATACAAATCTAGATCATCAGTTGGAGATCCCATGCAACGCTTTACAAAATTTACGGAGAACGGAGATCAATCTCTCTTAAGCTCAAATAAAAACGATTACAGATTGCAAGACCTGGAAATCGAAATATAAAATTTACGAATAGTGCCAGTCATAATAGGAGTTCTTGAAATGATAAAAAAGAGAACACAACAACACATTGAAAAAATTCTCTGTAAATCTCAGCTTAAGAAAAATATAACAAATTGCCTTGATATGTACAGCGGACACTAAGAAGAACGTTGTCCATGTAACGCTAGTGATATTATGGGAGTTAGAAAAACAAATCAGGAAATTATATCATAAAAACACACCATTACCTGTCTTAGGTTTTCCCGCAGACTTGATAGTTAATATGACCGTAACAGAAATCAAAATAGAATGATGATAATTGTATTATCAGCATTATTCTGCTATTTTGTCGAAATCTTTTTTTTTTTTTTTTATAAATGTATTGATAATATTCTTTTTTCTTCGGACAGGGAAATAGTTTCATCTTTACTCCTACGACATCCTTCTGGGAAGTGTCTTCTCACGAAAACTGTCTTTCCCAGACACTATAGTTCGGGACTTAGGGTTGGATATTGCAGATCTGGGGACAGCAATGCAGGGCCGAATAGTATGGAAAGGGATTATCAATGGAGCTCCGACCAACCAAAAGAAGAATGATGATGATGATGATGATGATGATGATGATGATGATGATGATAGTTTAATATCAAAGAAGTGATAGAAAAAAAATCGTAAGAACTCGATAGAGGAAAATATTTTTTTGTTCACAACCGACTCAAAAAGGAAACGTGAATTAGAAAATACACACGTATCCATAATATATTGAGCGGATATATTTTTTAATGACAAATCATATTAATTCCCAACAACGATTTCTTCGTTAAATAGGGTTTTTAATGGTTAAATTTAATTTAATTTTAGAGAATTCAATGGTTAATTGTTAACATTTTCGAAATCAGTGCACTTCGTTAAGATTTCTATAATTTTGATAAAATGCTTGAGAATTTGGCTGTTCATTTTCCAGTCTCGTTGTCAGCTTTTGCCTAATTTAAGCTGTTTTATCGAGGGACTCAAAAAAACTCAGACAACAGCGATTTTATGCAATAATACCGCCATCCACAGTTCTGGAATTTTATTCCTTTTCGCCATTGCTTTTTAACGAAGATATTTAATCCGTAGACGCCGGTTCCACGTTCTTGGGTAGCATCTATCTCAACATGGGGTATGTATACCACCCTTCGTCTGAATGCTACCGTAAATTGCAACACGGAATGCTCGATGGCTCAACAAAATAAAACGAACGCCGACAACCGAAAGAACTTTTTTATGCGTACGTTTTCAAATTTCTTGGTATCCACCCTCTTTTAAATTCATCCGATTTTTTTTAAATTGGTAAGATGAAACCGGCTGAAGGTTCTCTATCATCTGGTTCTACCTAAGCTAGATTTTTCTTTTTCTTTTTTTTATTCCTGTTGAAAGATGCAATTTGGGGTTTAGCTAAGTGTTAGACAACAGGACAATAAATTGAGGGTTTATTAAAAACTTTTAAATCAGAGCACGCGAGATGAACAAGAAGTATTTAAAACTGAAGAATATAGCACGGATTAAATATATTTTGCCAAAATACCAGAATAGTGTTAATAATACTATTATCATCACTATATTTTGATTTCTGCTATGGCCAAACTACCTACCAAGTCTGCGAAAAGACCTACGGCAGGTAGTGATGTGTTTTTATGGCAAAAATTCCTGATTTGTTTTTCTAACTACCATAACATCACTAGCGTTACATACACAAAGTTCTTCTTAGTTTGGGTTGTACTTATCAAGACAATTTGTTGTATTTTTCTTAAACTGAGATTTCCAGAGATTTTTTTCAATGTGTTGTTGTGTTCCTTTTTTATCATTCCAAGCGCACCTATTACGACTGGTACTATTCACGTTTTCAATTTCACATCTTTTCTGTTTCTATTTCCAGGACTTTCTACTTCGATAGTTTTTCAAATTCCTTGCTTGCTACTTTACAGTCCGCTGGGCAAACCATATCGATTAGTAGGCAAGTTTTTCTTTTCGGTTTTTAACAATTATATCTGGCTTATTTGCTTCAATCTTCTTCTTCTTCTTCTTCTTCTTCTTCTTATTATTATTATTATTATTATTATTATTATTATTATTTCCTTTGATTTCTGGTGTGTACACATTTCTTTTCTGCTCTCGCCCAGAGACCTAAGGTCAGAAATGGCGTCATGACATTTTTCCCTGACTAATTAAAAAAACAAAAACAAAAGAAAAAAAAAATACACACACATTTTACATAGACAGAGCCCTTCGTATGGTTTGGGCTGTACTCGTGGGAACAATTTTTTGTATTTCTTTAAGGCATGGGCTTCCAGGAATCCCTTCCATGTGTCTACTGGAATCTTTTCCAACGAATCCGAGTGATTGTTGATGTTCCCATGTGCCACATTTTTGAGATTTCGATTTCAAGGTCCTTGTATTTTGATAGCTTTTTGAAGATCTTCAAAGACACATTGCAGTCTGCAGGGACTGCCATATCAATAAGGAGACACTTTTTTGTTTGCGGTCTCTAATAACAATGTCTGGGTGGTTAGCTTTTGATTGTTCTCTCAGTGTGTATTGTGCAGTTCTATAAAATTCTAACAGGTCTTATCTCACGTCATTCCACGCAATCAAAACAGAATAGTCTCTTATTTATGAGTTATTGGCACGTGACGTGAAGCATTTCTATCTATCTATCTATCTATCTATCTATCTATCTATCTATCACTGAAACCAAGTACCGTTTTTGATATGTCTTTTCCCCCATTCTACGCGATGAAATCGGAATAATCCATTATTTTTGAGGTATTGGCAAGTGACGTAAAACACTTCTTTCTTTCTTTCTTTCTTTCTTTCTTTCTTTCTTTCTTTCTTTCTTTCTTTCTTTCTTTCACTGAAAGCAAGTAGCATCTCTGATATGTCTTCCCGTCAGTCTACGAGATGAAATCGGAATAATCCATTATTTTTGAGGTATTGGCAAGTGACGTAAAACACTTCTTTCTTTCTTTCTTTCTTTCTTTCTTTCTTTCTTTAACTGAAAGCAAGTAGCATCTCTGATATGTCTTCCCGTCAGTCTACGAGATGAAATCGGAATAATCCATTATTTTTGAGGTATTGGCAAGTGACGTAAAACACTTCTTTCTTTCTTTCTTTCTTTCTTTCTTTCTTTCTTTCTTTCTTTCTTTCTTTCTTTCTTTCTTTCTTTCACTGAAAGCAAGTAGCATCTCTGATATGTCTTCCCGTCAGTCTACGAGATGAAATCGGAATAATCCATTATTTTTGAGGTATTGGCAAGTGACGTAAAACACTTCTTTCTTTCTTTCTTTCTTTCTTTCTTTCTTTCTTTGATAAACAGAATACTCAAAATGGTACAGTCTATTATTCAGGAGGTATCGCCAGTGCGTTCCTTCCTTTCTTTCAATGAAATCGCGTGAACAATACGGAACAGTCCATTATTTATTAAGTATTGGCAGTGCGTAACGTTTGTGCAAGCGAAATAGGGAGAACTGAATGAGGGACAAACAGATTCATAACTAAATGAATTTTTAGCCGCGCTTTGCACATATTTTTTTTTACCCTCGATGTTTGCTCTGATGAGAGGGGGATGATCAACCGGTTTAAATCGTTTAAATGGTTATTACCATTTTATGGTAATATATATTTTTGTCACTCCTTTTTCGTTATAAATTATTTCTTTTTCTGTTATGAAATGTATTTTGTATCTATGCTTTTATTGCTCTTGACCAGTGTTTCTCAAACTTTTTAAGCAACAACACACACCATGTACAGGGAACTAATCAATTTACCTGCATCTTTAGTGATGTATCGTATATAAGAATTACATGTGTTTGAGTGCAATTTGTCTCGGGGGCGCTTCTGGACCCTATCGAGAGTGGAAAGTGAGGTCTGAGAAGCTCCCGCCCAAATATGACAACAGTACTCCATTTTCGGCCAAATTTGGCTCTTGTAAAAGTAGATGATATCACGAGGAATCAAGTCCTTACTAGATGGTTTCAAGAACCGAATATTTTAATTGCATCTTTAGCAACGGTTTGTATGTACGCGTTCCACTTGAGGCCAGGTGTAATTTAAGGCCCAATAGTCTCTCTAGGGACGTTGTCTCCCCGAGGGTACATTTATTCATCGCGACTGGCGGTACTTCGGGGTCCGATCGGCGTTAGTGATATACTGCTGTACTCTTTTCTGTGGGGCGTTTTAGAAAGCCACAGTACTACTGCTGTGACAGTGTACTAGGACTTACGGGTGGTTAATCGATTTCAAAACATTTCGGACTATTCTTTTTTCGAGATAGATCAGATTTTAAAACGGATTTTACAAGTATACAAGTTCTGAATTCATTTTGGATAGAGTTTCGTGAACCTAACGATAATAAAAGAAAAAGAAAAAAACACACACACACACACACACACACATAAAATACTGCTGCTAATTTTCTCCTACTCTTCCAAATAGTAATTCTTGAAATAAAGAAAAACTTATAAGGATAAAAGATTTTGAGACCTTTTTTTTATCATGCCACCTGGTTTTTTTGTGATCTACCCTTATTAACGCACTGTCCGTCCTCTTAGCTATCTACAGCTAACATCTGGGTGGCTTGGAGGAGGTCGGGTCTTCTTTTCAGGTGCACACAACAGGAAGGAGGAAACTCGAATTTCGTCAGAGCGACGCCCTATCTGGTAAGGGAGGTAACTCCGGACGCTCAAGGTGGGCATATGTCTCCTACTGATTCTGTGAAGTTAAAATGTCTTCCTGTTACCGGTCGTGCTTAATAGTATGAAACTTTATGGAGCCGATGTAACTTTCGTCATCTATGTGATGTTAGGTGCCAGGAAGAAGAAGAGTGGTAGCTAGGTAAGTAGAATTACTTGCGTTTTGTTTTTTCTTCTCTAAATACTGATAAAAATTTGTTTTTAACATGTGGACATCTTGTTTATTCATGACGAATAACGACCAATATCAACGTTAAAATATCCTTTTTATATATGTGCTGAATACAATAGCTATAAAATGGTCACTTCGATGGTTAGCAAAATGCATCGATAGATCAATAGTGAGTTCGATCCTTCATTGTCTCTTCCGTATTTTCGGCTTTGTGCCACATCTAAGCTTTGTAAATCACGAAAACCTCAATCAAAACGTCAATCATTTTGATAGTTTTTTTAAAAAATTACTATTTTAATTATTTGGTAGTGTGATTAGCCACAAAGCGTTTGAAAAAATATAATCCATCGTGATTTGCCTAAAAGATTTGATAACGTCACACCTTATCATTTGTTATGTTGTCTGTGTATTTTTCTTTCTTCTTGAAGCCGAGAGTCTGTTGAAATTCGGGTTTCTTTCATTCCACGAAGCCGTTAAATACTCAAAGCCAAAGATAAGTGGCACTATAATGTGACTTGTTTTTAAATTTTATTAATTACTGTTATTGTCTATATCTTAAGATGTAATAATTATTTGTAAGAATCAAGATATAATAAGAATCAAGAATTTGTAAGAATACTGTTTATTTATTTTGAGCCTGATGTAAGAAGTAAACACTACGGTAGTAATATATACATACATAATAACGGTAATTCTTACAACTTCTTGATTCCTATTATGACCTGATCTTTCTTATGATTCTTGATTCTTATTATGTCTTGATTTTTATTATGATTCTTGATTCTTATTATGTCTTGATTTTTAATGATTCCTATTATGTCTTGATTTTTATTACGATTCTTGATTCTTAATATATCTTGATTTTTATTATGATTCTTATTATGTCTTGATTTTTATTATGGTTCTTGATTCTTATTATGTCTCGATTTTTATTATGATTCTTGATTCGTATTATGTCTTGATTCTTAAAAATTATTATTACATCTTAAGATATAGCTAATAACAGTGAACAAGCTTGTCTCACTTGATCATTTACGCGTGAGTTATCGAGATTTATTATTGGCGGCCACAATCATAACAACATAAGATAGCAAACGACATAGTGTTTATAGGAGAAATAAATATTTTTGTTCTTTCTCTCATTTATATAATATATATATATATATAGATATACACTGCGTGCCAAATTATTATCGAGATAACTTTTTTTCTAATATTTCAAAAACCGTCCAATCAATTCACACAAAATTTTCACACAATGTCGGCAACACTGACCTGCGAAATCACTGACATTTTCGCACTGATCTACACAATGTAAACAAACTGGCGCCATATTTGTTATCAGCACGGTGATTTGAGCGTGCCAAATTATTAGAAAGGTTTAGTAAAATTCCCAGAATTGAGCAAACAAAACGTTTATTAATATTGCACGTGAATGTTTATGACCAAAAGAACCTAATAAATAAGATACAAATAAAGGTACAGTTTTAAACAAATTATTAGGGAATGTGCTTTCCCTATTTTAAAATTACTTGAAGAAGTCGACAATCCATAGAATTTGTTAATTGGAGGATGTCATCTGCTGTAATGCCGGGAGATATGTCAAGAATTGCTTCCCACAACTCAGCGTTGCTCCTGAATTATTGGCCGTTGGCATACAGTCTTCGCTTCATGATGCTCCAAAAGTTTTCGATTGAGTTCAAATCCAGAGAATTTGGTGGCCACTTCATTTTTCGAGGTCCATCGAAGCCTAACTGTTTCAAATATTCAGTAGTCTTGTGAGTAGCATGTGAGGGAGCATTATCTTGCATAAAAACAATGGCCCTTCTGAAGGCAAGTCTTTGCCTTTTCATCCACGGTTCAAGATGCTCCTTCATAAACGCTATGTATGCATCAGCAGTCATTTTGACGCCATCTGGTACTCTCCATGGGCCCACTAATGTTTTTTTCCAATAATACCACCCCAAATAATTATGCCCCCACCGCCTTGTTGGCGTCTCAAACGCTGATTGCGATTCTGTCCGTTCATTACCCAGCCTTTGCACCATCTACCTGTCCCATAAAGGGTTGCTCGAGTTTCGTCTGTGAACAAAACTTTAGAGAAGTCAATCTTCATATTATCCTCGGCCCATTTCTATCGATTTTGAATGTGATTTCTCGTCAACGGAGGCTTCGATACAGGTTTGACTGTTGTTACTATTTCCCTCAGATACCAACACCGACTACTTTTAGACACAGTAGGATCCCCAATGCGACTGAAAAGCTCTTTGCTGGTAAGTCCAGGGTTCTTCGTGGCCTCTCGTTTAAGTCGTGATATGAGACGATGTGAAATAACCCTCGGCTTGCCTTTATCTGCCCTTTTGCGTACTTGTGCAGGGCCGGCAGTGAACTTTTTCTCTGTTTGATGACAGCTCCCTATCATTTTCGAAATTTCTAGGGTAGATTTACTTTTTGAGAGTTCTGAGGTCATGGTTTTCTTTTCAGCATCACTGTTTTTACGGCCCATCTTTTCGCTAAATTCTTACACTTTTCTAATAATTTGGCACGCTCAAATCATCGTGCTGATAACAAATATGGCGCCAGTTTGGTTTACATTCCGCAGATCAGTACGAAAATTTCAAGGATTACGCAGGTCAGTATTGCCAACATTGTGTGAAAACTTTGTGTGAATTGATTGAACGGTTCAATCAATTCACAATTATTATCGAGATAACTTTTTTCTAATATATATATATATATATATATATATATATATATATATGACAATAGGAAAACTATAATTATTGCTGACGCGTTTCGTCCAATGTGGACTTTCTCAAAGCAAAAAACGAAATGAATTTAATTAAACAAATTAACTAATAATAACAAAGAACGTTCTTAGCAACTTGGAAGAATGTAGAGAACCGCCATTTTCATATTGTTAACAGAAAATAACGTCAGTTACTGGCACGCGTTGAGAATATTGTAATTATAGCTGTGTTGATGGATTCAACCATTTTCTTTTGATTTTAGATATTGTTGTGTACGTTTGTTTGGTAGAGCAGTAATTTTGTTAAGAAAAGTGAAATGGAGAAAAAAACCTGAGCATGGATTAATATTTGGGTAATATTCTATGGAGGCACTCTCAAGAATTATTCTTCTGAGTGAGTTATTTTCTTTTTTTATGAGTGTAGCATTTTTAAAATCAAAATTATGGTTGAATTTATTTCTATGTATGACTAGTGCATTAGCTAAGTTGTTTTTTGTGAGGTCTCTTTTGTGCTCATAAATGCGTTTTTTTAAATTTCTACTTGTTTCTCCAATATATCGGGAGGAACAGTTTTGGCAATTTATTTTATAAATGCCTGCTTCAGAAATATTATTGCTATTAGTGTTTGAAGATTTTAGTATATCCATAATGGTTTTGGAAGTGTTTGTAACTATTCTAAGATTATTTAGATTGGATAGGTTATTTTAGATAGTGGACGTGACAGAATTGGTCAGTAGTATTATGTATCTGTTTTCATGTTATTTATTATTAAGGATTATGTTATTGTTTTTGTTTCAATTGTTTATTTTGTATGCCTTTCTTCTTGCGCTGTGGATAAAATGATATGCGTATTGTAGGTTTTTGAATGTGTTTTCTATGTATGTTTCTTTAAGCAAATATTGCGGACTGCAGATTCTTAATGCTCTTAGAAACCTATAATAATTCCAGATTTAATTTTAGAAGAGTGGTTTGAGTAGAAACTAATCAGATCATTTTTGTTTGTAGCTTTTCTGTAAACGTCAAAATTGAGTTCGTTATTATTTCTAATTAACAAAATGTCCAGGAACGGAAGAGTGTAGTTGATTTTAGTTTCGAAAGTGAAATTTATTTTAGGTTCAATGTTGTTAAGTTTGTAGACGACTCATTATTAATATTTCCAAAAGACCGCCAATTTAACGGATCTTCTCTACAAACTTAACAACATTGAACCTACAATTTTTTCTTATTCTCCTTCCTTCCTTAGGATTTAAGTGTGACGCTGCCCGCTTTGACAATCATGTATCTTTTTGGTTCTTTTCCCTTCCTTATGGGTCAGGTGAGATGCTGTGCGCTTTGGCGATCATGTGTCTTTTTTGATTCTTCTTTCATACTTATGGGTCAGGTGTGACACGGCACGCTTGACCCATCACGTGTTTTTTTATTCCTTCCTTCCTTAGCGGTCAAGTGTGACGCTGAATGCTTGAGCGATCATGTCTCTTTTTTGATTCTCCTTCCACTGATGTCATCAATTGGTTTAATAATATAAATTATAAAACTAATTGTTCATTGATCCAATTTGATATTGTGGATTACTACACATCCATTTCTTTTTGAATTTTCTTCTTACCTTAGAAGTCAGGAGTGACGTTGGACGCTTGGGTGATCATGTCTCTTCTTTGGTTCTCCTTCCTTCCTTCCTTCCTTCCTTCCTTCCTTCCTTCCTTCCTTCCTTCCAGGTCAGGTGTGACTTTGCTCGCTTCGGCGAAGAGTTTTCTTTTTGATTCTCCTTTCTATGTTAGGAGCCATGTCTGATGCTACACGCTTGGTTGATTATATTTTTTTCTCTACCATTACATTCTTCGTAGACTCTTTCCCAACCATGCATATAGTGCCAACTCTGTCCCTCTAATGAACCCATAACTACGTGGGGTTGGGGAAGAAGTGTTAATTTCCGACTTTTCTTAAGGGTAATTACGCGTCAGTAAATGTCAGGAATTTAAACTAATCTATCAGATTTATCATTCAGTAAGAATCGTATTAAAATATTCCAGTTTGTCTAACTAGTCATATACCTACAATTTTTATTGGGTTAGTGGATAATAACAATTTTTTAATTTCCCTTTTTAATACATATAATGAAATAATAACAATAACACACACACACACACACACATACACACATACATATATATGTATTTAATATGTAAAACATTGGATTAAACTATGCAATAAAGATACTACCTGACCTCCTTATGGATTCCGGAAGTAGTAGATCAAATCTAAACCGGATGTAGTAAAAAGACACCACTATATAGTAAAAGAGCGTGAAAAGCCCTGTTTTCATTGGCTGACGCTGACTGACATATGTCAGTAAGAGCGGTCGAAGTCCGGCCTTGCTCGGCATGTGATTACTGTTTTCGCAATATCGCGGTGCGTAGCACGACACTTTCAAGAAGGCGGCCTGACTCGTCTAGAATCAGGTCGGGGTTGCTGTTTGAGCCGATATGATGCGAAACCGAAAATCGGCGATGAGGACAGTGCATCACTGTTGTAGAGTAGTTTCACAGGGGAGGCTTGTATTTCGCTAAGTCGGTCCTAAAAGGGTCCGACGTACAAAACGTTAGGAACTTGAAATAATAGTTAATGACACAGCAATCTAGTTGGGTTGGTTGATACTTCAATGTCCGACATCGACTGACACACCAACTCCACTGAGCCGCCTGGCGACTGCTACTACTACTACTACTACTTATTGTTTGTGGGAGAGTCTATTAACAATAGAATAGGCATGTTCCAGTATAACATCCCCACTAAAACGTACTCCGTAGAAGTAAAAAGTTTTCTTTATTTATTTATTTATTTTTTTTTTTAGCAACATCGTAGCCGTATCGCCTACGTTTTCGGTCCACTTTTAAATGATCAGTTGCCTTTCTTTTTTTTCTTCTGGATCGGCGTAACTCAGGTAAAATTATTTGCAGGCGTTGTTAGATCAAACTTATTGAAAATCACCTCCATCGGCCATTTTTTTTCCGCGGGAAGGCTGTCATCCACGTCCGAAAAACGTCGTCTGATCTGGTTATTGCACGTGAGGTTTTCCCCTTTCAGCAAGTACATCATATATCCAATCCGCTTTTCTATTTTTTTTTTTTTTTTATCTCCAAAGCGTTACCAGAAACAACCTTCCGCTTTGAGCTTCTTAAAGATGGACTCACAGTTTCTGTAGGTTTCTTGTTGACTTAAATCATTTAATAATAATTCATGTCCTTGGCTGCCGGTAACTCGATCCCCAGTTTTTCTCGGTGTCGGCTTCATTTTTAATTTCTGGAGCTTTTTTTTTTACGTATATCGTCGGTGTTACCCACTCAACTTTCTAAAATACACCGGTTTTCTCTAATCCGTCCAATTCTTTATCTATCTGTTCAATTGAAGCAAACAGAACATTCCTTTTCTTTTTGAATACCGCCTGAGCGTTTTGTTTTGGCTGTAATTTTGCCTCCATCTTGGTACACGTTCCCAAACCTGGAGAAAAAAACAGTAGGAAATATTTCCTTAAGTTTCCTTACTAATTTTTGGGCTTCGCAGTTTAAAATTCCAACCTTGTAACAGAAAGAATTTATCGGTAGATCCCATAATTGAAATTCTGTTATCCAATTCGTACCAAGTAAGTTCGTGGTATGACAAATAGTTTAGCTTTTCGCGTTTTTTTTTTATTTAACGTGACGTTTGTAACAAATTCTCCAATAAATTGTATTTTTTCTCCCGTCACTGACCTCGCGATTTTCTTTGTCTTCATTAAAGTTGGTTTCCCCAACTTCTTCCACATATGCAAATTTATGATAGATAGATCGGAACCAGTGTCGAGTTGCATTTTTATTTTTTTATTACTTATTTCGACGGTAACAAATTTTCTGGTTATTCCGTCGTTCACCTGGTCGGAGTTTAATTTTCTTATTTTATTGTCTTTATTTTTTGACCTGCAGTGCGAGCTTTTATGATCCACTCTTTTACAGTCGGAACATTTTTTATTCCTAAAATTGCAATATCTGTACCAGTGAAGTTCACCGCAAGCAAAACATGGCTTTTAGAATTCTTTTTGGTAGACTGACTTTCTTTGTTGTAGCGTATTTTCCTTACATGCGAAACGCCAGACTGTTCTATCGTTTTCGAGTTTTTCTTTACGCTAACATATCTTGTGCAGTCTTCTGCAAAACTCTGTATCGTAATACTTTGTTGGGTTTCCCATTTTGAAAGTACCAATTTCCTCAATTCTGCGTCTCTTTCCGATACTAGCCTTTGAACAAACACTAAGCACTTAAAGTTGTCAGCGCTTAACTCTGCTAGCTTGAATTCTTCACAATGCTTGTTCACATTGGCTGCATACGTTATATAGTCTTGTTCTTCATCTTTCATCAGATTCAAACATTTCCACCTTTTGTGAAACAATGATGTCTTTTTACTAAATAATTCACTTAATATATTTACCGCTTCGGTAAAAGTCAACTCGCTAGTTATTTTCGGTAAAATGTAGTTTACCAATTTGTTATGCTCAGCAGTTCCTAACTTGCTTAAAAGAAGTCTAACCTTCTTTCCTTCAGACCAGGTGTGGCAGTCCTCGTTATACACGTCTGTATATTTTTAAAAATACTCTTCAAAAGTTATCTCTTCGTCTGAAATCTACGTGAATATGTCAATCGAATTCCATATTGTATTCTCTGGGAAAGAAACATTTTGTAGATTTTTCTGTTTCCTCTTCTCAGTTATTTCCAGAATTTTGTTTTGAAACTCCTGATGCATTTGCTCCATTTCTCATTGAAACTGCATCTCTCTATTAAAAGTTTCCTCCTGTAGTTGCATCTGGAATGTTTTCTGTTGCTCTAATATTGTCATTTATTGTTCTGTCTGGAACTTAAAAAAATCCCGGAATATATTTTTGCATTCCTCCATCTTCGCAAAAAGTTTACACAATGCTTAAATATTGTAGAGGGGGGTCCAAAACGAATTTGCAATTCGTGACCTATTTGAGCAAACTGTCTTATCGAGAAAAAAAAATTCTTTTCTCAGTTGACAATACGACTGATTTTTTCGTCACTAAGTTGACGTCTTGTCTCCCGAAAAACTTTTCCAAGTTTTTTTTTTTTTTTTTTTTTAATGTGAATCCGAGATGTTGTCGCCGAAAATTTGAAGAACAAGTTCATTTTTCTTTCACTATATGAATCCGAATCCGTCGTACGCCACGTTTATTATGACGGGTGATTTTTTTTTTTCGTATGAGTTACGACTCCACGTCGTCAAGTGTTGTAGAGTGAATGAAAAGTTTTTTTTTTTTCGTATGAATCCAAAATACGTTCGTCGCCAAGTGTTATATATGGCGAAACGAATTTTTTTTTTCTTTAAATTTTTTTTCAATATGAATTTCGAATCCTGGTCGCCAAAGTTGTTATAGCGTGAATGAAAAAATTTTCTTTTCCCGTATGAGAAACGAATCCCTCGTCGGCAATGTGTTGTAGAGTAGTTTTCATAGTGGAGGCTTGTATTTCGCTAAGTCGGTCCTAAAAGGGTCCGACGTACAAAACGTTAGGAACTTGAAATAATAGTTAATGACGCAGCAATCTAGTTGTGGTGGTTGATACCTTAATGTCCAACATCGACTGACACACCAACTCCACTGAGCTCCCTGGCGACTGTTACTACTACTATATATTATCTGTGGGATAGTCTATTAACAATGGAATAGGTATGTTCCAGTATAACAATCACTGAAGACCAACCTTGATGCATCTAAAATGTATGATTTAACTATATATATATATATATATATATATATATATATATATATATAGAGAGAGAGAGAGAGAGAGAGAGTACACAATCGAAAATTACCTATATTACTCTATATACCGGTGTTGAATAAGACTGACGAAGTTTACTTTGGTTGAAATAGCTCTATTCTTCATATGAGGTCATTTCGCATTTTATTGTGTCCTGCATTTGCTATGTAACAATAAATACATTAAACTCTTTTTGCGGATCATTTTTAAGATTTTATATTACCATGATCCACTTGGATTATATACCAACTGATTATTACCTTTACTATAAAGAAAATAAAACGAAACAGGCAATAAAAAACAAAAGTTGTATATGCAGTTAAAGTTACAAACTACATTATTTTTAAATGTAACCACCGCTGGCGGCGACGACCATCTCAGGGCGGGCGTGTTGTGGGCGTGCTTGGGCGTAGTCAAGAAATAGAAGAAATAGTCAAGGGGGTTGAACTCAAGTCCGGCGACCAGTGGTGAGGAACATTGTTGAGCAGCCACGCCTGGGTCGTCGTTGCCTTGTGTTCACCGGCGGGGACATCATACCTCCATTCTTCCTTCAAAAGGACCTGAGAGTCACCAGTGAGTCACTGGTGAAGTCCTGGATGGACAAGATCGCCGCCGGACGCCCCTACGTCTTCCAGCAAGACTCCGCTCCTGTACATATATATATATATATATATATATATATATATATATGTACATATATATATATATATATATATATATATATATATATATATATATATGTACATACAGTGTAACCCTGTTATAAGAGACCCTGCTATAAGAGAAACTCGGATATAAGAGAGATTTTCTCAGGTCCCAAATTAGAGCCATACTTACCTAAACAAAATAGACCAAACCCGGATATAAGAGAAATCCGGATATAAGAGACTTCTTATCCGGTCACGACAACTCTGTTATATCCAGGTTACAATATATATATATATATATATATATATATATATATACAAAGAAAAAACTGTTATTATCAGAGGAGCCTGTCTGTGTATGCCACGTACCTTTTTCACACCCAATGCCAAGGAGGAGTCTTTCAATTGTCTAATCATCAAGCCATTATGAGGAATCCTGGATATAGGCAAGTTTTAAATATTTATACAATTTACCATGAGTTAAAACGAAAGTGGTAATATATCGGTAAATAATGTTCAGTAGCTTATTTTATTTATTTTTGATTCAACCTTTTTTTACACTATATATTTACCCAATACAAGACCTGGGAGCAACTCAAATCGTTGCTTACTAAATGAAGCTGCTGTATGAACATTGAAAATCTGAAGAATATTTCACGCCTGCCCCTAGACTTGAACAGGGTTTTTAGAATTCGTGGGAGGATCCTCTCGACAGTTTATTTCACAAAATGGCCGTTCTCAGGATGACGCTGCCTTAGTGGCTCTACCTACATAACACTGGGATACGAAGGAAACGTATATTCTTTGACACTGTATACATGCTATGGCGAGACCTAGCCCCCAAAATATGTGTCTAATGCACCAGTACTTGAAAATGGCAGACTGTCTTCGACGATCGAATATTTTCATGCTATTTTTTTTTAATCTATAATCGTCACTCAGTAACCGCTTAAAACTGTTCTTTGCTCATATCGAGGCTTGTTTATGTCGTAATTATGCCTGTGAAATGTTAACAAAGACTGGACATACTTTCTTCTTAAACTTTCAAAAAGCAGTTTGGCAATCTAACCCCACTAAGATGAACATTCAAAAAATCTTAATGTTCTGAATTGCCACAAAACAACAGATTTCTAGTAAAAGTTGTCAAACATCGATGATCATTACGTCTATCCTTGTACAGCATAAGCTTATTGCTTAGTAGGAATCAAAGTTACTTTACTAATAATAAAATAATTCAAAACAAACTAGACTAATTGACTAGTCACTTTTGATATGCTTCAATTCGTACAACACATGACTAAAAGGATGTGGGTCCCAAGTGGGGACTGATCTTGTAAAGGCAGGTTAAGAGGAATGACCATTGTGGGTGTTTGTTTATGGCTACGTGAATAACATGACCACACAATTTATATTAAACGTAAAATACCACAAAGCATGAAAAACAAGAAGGAACAAACAAAATAGTTTTAAAAAAACATAATATTGTATTTATTTGTGTGTTGATGTACATGCGTAGAAACTAAAGATCGGATGGAGTTATGTCTCTTAGACTGGGAATATTTTTATCGGGGCTCACGAAGTAGAATTAATTATTAAACTGTAGTTTTAGAAGAATAAAGTTCTTGTTGCATGTTTGGAAATGTTCTGTATGTTTGTAATGTAGGCTGGAAAAGTTCGTGAAGCTTCGTACGTACGTGAATGCGTGAATATGCTTTAACGTCTGACCGGCCATGGTCGAGACGAGAATGATGAAGAACACATCTTCGTAGGAATTTGGAAGACTAAAAGAGAATGAGCGGACTCGTGTCTGTTATTTATAGATAATGTAATCACGTGACAGGATCAAAAGAAGTTGGCGGGAAACTTGACTTGGTCACACGCTGGAAAAATATATTGTGCGTGGGTGGATTGCAATGCCCACTTGTGTGTTTATTGACCTAGATAGAAGCTGATATTTATTGACCTAGATAGAAGCTGATATTTATTGACCTAGATAGAAGCTGATATTTTCCTGAAAATATTTACTAAGCTGAGAAGGCTCTTGGGATCCGATTCTCCCAAAAGTGCACAAAATCGACTACATGAAAATAGAGCGATTATAAAATTGTCGCATAGCTGCGATTTATAAATTGTCCATTACAAAGTAGTGTTGATTTATTATCCAATGAATGCTTGTTGTTGTATAATTTGAATTTGTGTAAGTATGTGTGTATGTGTGTGATGATGATCATCATCACAATCTCACTACATTTTCAATAGTTTCTGCCTTGATACCACTATTATTTTAATTAACTTTTCCCCTCGGTTTATTGTTTTAAAAAGCGATGATTATATTTGTAAAAACAAAACAAAACAGGAAAACTAAACATACAAATGTGAATTTATACATTATTTTTGATCTTGAGAATTTATAATTTATTAAACTATTTATTTATTAGATTGTTTATTTCCGAGAATAATTTTATATTTACAACCCCCTAAAATTAAATCAAATAAAACTAATGCATTGAAATATTTATCATTTACTAATTTATAAAGAAATATATATGAAAATAATTATTTATTCATAAATTTATAAACATTTACTAAAATATAAAGATGTGGATCAGTTATAAGCAAATCCTTATTATTTACAATTTTATAAAATTTGAATCACTTAGCATTTAGCCAAATGCTAACTAAGCATCTAAGAAGTAAATGGTGTAAATACGTCGTCCTTTTGGTAATCTGTTTTTTTTTGGGGGGGGGGAAGAAGGACCAAGTTGGTCAAAAAAACTTTTTCAAGAAGGATAACTCTTTTCTTAGTTGGCATAGAATCTAAGAAAGGTAACTCCTTCATTTATTTATTGTCTTTTAATTTACAGGATGGCCCAAAAGGCTTGTCACCCACTAGCAAAAACTTATTAGAACAATAGAAAAACAAGTAATACAAAGAACATTAGTGGATTCAGTTTATTCAATTTCATAGACGCTGTCACACATCGAGAAGGTCTGTATGAAAGCCATCATCTTCGTGACACAAAATGATGCGGCGCCATGTTCTGTGCGATATTTTACGAAGCTGTGCTTTGTTGATTGTTGCAAAGGCTCTCCGAAGGGCGTCCTTCAACTGATGGATATTCTGGTATCATTCATGAGAAACTCTTTGCTTTGATAATACCCCACAGAGCGTCGAAATTGAAAATTATATTAAATAGGTGTGATAAAACTTTCGGATCACCCTGTAGTTATCAATTAATGTAAAGGATACGAAATGCTGTGAAGGTAAATACTATTAGATCAGATGTCCTTTTTCAAAGTTTTGCTTATTTTCAAAAAAAAAAAAAAAAAATGATCCAACCTATTCAATATTATTTTATTATTATTTATTATTATTTTTTTTATCAGTCGTATATATTTAAATATACTTTTAATTTTTCGCTCAAACAAAAAAAAAATGTCGTTAAACTTTTTATAGAAAATAATACACGAAAAGCTGTTCCTTATGAATTTTCACAAGTCATTAAAAAAATTTGAACCCAACGGATGGAGAACCTAGAGCAAACTTAAAGTAGGTGGGAAAACACACACACACACACACACACACACACACACACACACACACACACACACACACACACACACAAATTCAACATCAAGTACTGGAATTATAAGGACAAACATTAAAAAAATGGTTACCTTTCCTTTTCAGGGTTGCAGAGAAGGCATATAACGCATTTCTACACTTTAGCATGCTAGTGTTCTTTATAATATAAAGCCTTCATTCTCTTCCAACTTCTATATTTTTTTAATGTTTGGGTAAATATCTGTACTTAAAGCAGCTACTATTAAGACACCCACATGTATCTAGTATACTCAACAGACAGTTCGTTTCCTGCTCCTATTGTATACTCTGACAAACAATTCCACACAATATTTGGTGTTCCTCAGAATTTACCCTAAGCATAAACTACAAGAAGACAGAATTCATGGTCATCAGTAAAAGGATGAGGCCGAAATGTGATTTGCAGCTCGGGAACACTAAAATTAAGCAGGTGCAGAAATTTAAATATCTGGGAATTGTTTTGCCAGTGGACGGCAAGTGCGACGCTGAGATCCGTAGACGTATTGGGATGGCCAAAGACAGCCCAAAAGCTGGGCAGAATATTGCGAGACAGAAGGATGTCTTTGATAACAAAGAAAAGAGTACTGAACTGCTACGTGATATCTGTCCTCCTTTACGAATGTTGGACGGTCTCCTCAAAGATGAAGAAGAGACTCGAGGCGGCGGAGGAATGGTTCTACAGAAAGATGCTGAGGATATCATGGACCAAGCGTGTGAGCAATGATGAGGTCTTAGAGAGGTTGCAAACAAAGACGAAGCTAATACTTAACATCAGGAAGAAGCAGCTGAAATTTCTGGGACCCGTAATGAGAAAGGAGGGCTTGGAGAATCTGATATTCACAGGGCGAATAGAGGAAATGAAAGACAAGGGAAAGCAACGCATGACATACCTAGCGGGCTTAAGCAAGTGGATGACAGAACATGGCCTTGGGGGGAAGTGACAAAGGGACAAAACTTATTGAGAGCTACAAAGGATAGGGGGAAGTGGAGAGCCATGATCGCTTACGTCTTGAAGGGACACAGCACATAAAAAGAAAAGAAGATGTCTTAACCTATGTTGACCTTTGTTTAACTCGTTACCTGCTATATTGAACGATCGAACCCTTGCATTATGTGAGAAAGGAGGGCTTGGAGAATCTGATACTCACGGGTAGAAGAGAGGAAAAGAGAGACAAGGGAAAGAAACGCGTGACATACCTAGCGGGCTTAAGCAAGCAGATGACAGAACATGGCCCGAGGGAAGTAGCAAAGGGACTAAACTTATTGAGAGCTACAAGGGATAGAGGGAAGTGGAGAGCCATGATCGACTACGTCCTTAAGAGACACGTCATATTAAAAAAGATGTCTTAACCTAGTTTGACCTTTGTTTAACTCGTGACCAGCTGCATTGAACGATCGAACCTTTGCATTATATATCTGCATTTTTGTTAGCTACGGTTAGAAGTTGCTATTAAAAAAAAAACTACTCATGCTTTCTTTCGATATATCAACTTTATTAAACTACAAAGATTGGCATTTTTGTGTGACCTCGGCAATGGCTTTGTAACGCCATAGACAGTACCTGGGCGTTATGGTCATTTATTTTAATAGTTTTATCAATAAATAAACAAAAACAGAGAGCATCATTTTCTATTTTTGTTCCTGTAGCTGGACTGGAGCTAGAAAAAGAAAACTACAATACATAGCAATTCGACATTTAATCACCTTCAAAGCAGCCGACTTTTCAAGCCACCCACTTTAAACAGAATCGGTTCCATTGATGGCAACTTTCCTGGAAGACCTCTTATAGGATAGCGGAATCTGCCTCGTCGCCTTCTCTTGGATTTACAGAACGTCTTGAAATCTTGTTACTTTCAAGTTGTATTTGATTTCTGCAGTGGAAAATATCGCAAAATGGAAAGATCTGGGGAATATAGTGGTTGTCAGACCTTGGGAATGTTGTGCGCTTGGCCAAAGACTTGACTTGGTTACTGATGGAACTTCTGTGATATAGTTAGACGACCACACTCTACACACTTTCCTTCCAAGGCCTGCTATAAACAACAAAAGTGAGCGAGAACGTTATAACTTGGTGTGCTTGTACGAGACATGTTCAAGGTCAATCTATACCAAGTGGCTTCACACTGCATACTTTAGCTGCATTACCATAGCAATAGTCTCAATACTTTTTGATCAGACCTCGTATATTGCGTTAGCTCAGTGGTTCCAAAACGATGCGACGCGCCTCATAGGTGAGGCGGAAGAGGGAAGCAGGTGAGGCGGAAGAGGGTAGCAGGTGAGGAGGAATGATTGAAAAATAATCAAAGATTTAGAAACAGTATCTGCCTATATTTCTGATCAAATATAGATGAGGTGTTATGCACACTATTTACATTATTCAGACTATTGTCCTCATCTTTGTTGCCATATTTATCACAACGTTTCGGCCATTGTACGCTCCGATCATCTTCAGGAGGTTGCAATGTCTAGCTGAACACTTTATTTCGCTCGCTGGGGTTGACATGGCATGTGGAACTAGAACAGTCTACGCAACCGAGCGAAATAAAGGGTTCAGTTTGGAAGAAGGTCGGAGCATACAACGGCCGAAACGTTGTAAGAAATATGGCGAAAAAGATGAGGACAATAGTCCGAATAATGTAAATGGTATATTTAGAAGCAGTTTTAAAAAATTCATACGTCAAAAATGAATATGATTTCAAAATTTAAAATATGATTATGGATTACTTGCAATTGCATGTATGAGTCTTAGTGTAAATAGTTCTAAATAAATTATTGACTGATTTTTCCACTGTGATATTTTTTGCATTATATCAAGTATTAAGAATACAATAAATAGGGTTTGCAAATTCGAGGAGAGAGTTATCAATGATAATGTTCTGACTTCAAATCCGCAGTTATCTCCCTTTAATTCTTGCTCTGTTTTTTTTTTTTCTTATTTTTAAGTGTACTTTTCATCAGATACAATTTGGTGAGTCCAGAGAAAATAGATTGTGAACTACTGTAGCTAACTCCGTGGAATGGCTACAGTTACACATCAGAGGCCATCTGGCAAAAGACACATATGTGCAGCCTGTGACAGTGAGAACATTATCATGAAATGAACACCAGTCGAGAATTGATGTTCATTTCATGATGTAATTACTCAGTTTAAAAAAAACAACAAAAAAACAATCTAGAGTGGGACGTTTATGGTAAGATAAATAAGGAAAGTCTACATGCTACCCGCCAATATTACAATAAGAATAATCTAGGAAAATTCTTCTGTTTTATTTCCTGAAACCATGAACATTTTCCAGCCATTTGGATTCCATTGTTAAACAGATAATGAATAGAAACTGAAAATGAACTTGTTTATCTGGCGCTACGGAAGGCTACCAAAGAGTCTATGGATGGAGCGAGTAAGCACCAAGGAATTCTTAAAGAAAATAACAACAGAAGGTACATTTCTTTCTTTTTTTTTTCTTATTTTTTTTACTAATGTTCACCTAATACAAATCCTAAGGGCCACTCACGGTAGATGATTAAATGTGTAGAATTGTATTATCGTAAGAAAGGTCAAGAAGTGAAGTTATTGTAGCTATGCAGGAAAGATTGCTAATTCTAGACTTGCAGAGGTCAAAATTTAATTAGTGAATAAAATCTCAGATTTCAGAGGAGACATTAAAAGTAAAGAGTTGATTTAGGCTTTAGAAGGAACCGGAAGCCCAATCCTAAACAGGAAACAACGGATAAACTTCTAATCCTGTTAAAAAAAAAACAAAGACAAAACAAAACCCGGGAGTTATATGAACCGACATGAATAAGATTTAGTTATTATTCATGTAAAAATATATAAAAATCTTCCTCATTCATTTATATTGGAGGGCATCCGTCTCGTTCGTTACAAACCAGTAGCAATTTTCCGCTACAGTCAATTTTTGTGGCTGTTGTTAATCATGACGCTTCGGTCGCTGTACACTCAGGCTTTGTCCCGATTACGACTATGCTTTTTCTCCCCTATACGTTGAAAAAAAAGAAAGAAAATGAATCAAAAATGATTACTTCAATAAGAAAATCAATAAATGGTAAATATAAAAATCCCGACAAAATAGTAAACCTCAAAGTATTTAGTAAATTATAAGGGAGGTAATTCATGCAAAAGAAATCATAGTTATTTCCCTTGATGTAATAATTCGATCTACATTTGTCGCACATATATCTGTCTTTTTGTGTTTTACAAATAAGTTAATCTTTTTATTTATGCAAATAACAATTTATTTAGTCTTACTAATCACTTTCTCATTAATAATATCTGTTCTTCTTGTTAAAATATTTCTATTATTCTTGTTTCTGCTTTTTTATATTCTCCGACCGTTACAGCGAACGAGGTAAATTACGTCATAAAGTAAACTGCGTCAAAGTTTCATTTCGTATGCGAAAATTCCAGAAACCATTTTGCATGGACGTTGCCTTTACCACTTCGAGCACAGAAACATTTAGTCGTTCTCCTACGATGTATTTTCTAATATTCTCCACTTTTTTTTTTAGATTTCCTAGTAATTCGACTTCTTATTTTTTGCTTACATTATAACACACACGTACGCGCGTGCGCACACACACACACGTACACACACACACACACACACATACACACGCGTACGCACAGACACAGACACAGACACAGATACACACACAACGCTACCAAGTGTTAAAATAGTTAAAACTTATGAACGTAGTTTTTATTTTTATTCTTTTCACAAGCAGATAAATAATCATACTTATTATAAAACCCAGGTTGTGTGTGTGTGTGTGTGTCTGTACGTTTATATATTTGATCGGTATTCCTACATTTTTCAACCGATTTAAACAAAACTTCACAGGACTACGTAAAATTACCTTGCGGTGGTTCTGATAGCGCCAAAAATTGGAAAAACACAATCGTTTTTGCATGATCAATTTGAAAACACGATTAAGAGGCATCGCGAGAATGAAAGGGGGGCAACTCATATCAAGTTATACTTATTACAAAACTGAGGTTGTCTGTGTGTGTGTGTGTGTGTGTGTTTGTGTTCGTTTACATATGGGATCGGATTTCCTACATTTTTCAACCGATTTCAACAAAACTTCACTTTTTTTTGGCAGGTAGTGTTTCTTATTGTCTTGCACACTTTTTTCTTTATTTTTACATTCAGAATGCTTTAAAAATTCCTTTTACAAGACAATTGTTTATAATAAAATCCTATTCAATTGGTAGACTGATGATTAAAAACAATGTTTTTGTTTGAGTTTGGGTTTGACCAATTCGTAAAAAAAAAAAAAAAAAAAAAAACTAATTAAGACATGCGTGTCCGTCAACCTTAAACAATAATCTTTGTCAATTTTATTTTTCAGTCTTTATGATGGTCGATACTTGATCTATCTCTTACTGTTACATCCACGTGCAACGCCGGCCTCTACTGCTAGTATCTCATATTTACCATCCAAAATATTAGAAAGCAGGTAAGGAGAGAGATTCCCAGTACTCATTTAACACACACACACACACACACACACACACACACACACACACACACACATATATATATATATATATATATATATATATATATATATATATATATATAATTGTGTAATTGGGCAGAAATCCCTCTTTTA
Source organism: Acanthosepion lycidas (assembly GCA_963932145.1). Lineage (NCBI taxonomy): Eukaryota > Metazoa > Mollusca > Cephalopoda > Sepiida > Sepiidae > Acanthosepion > Acanthosepion lycidas. The sequence continues at coordinate 117,265,691 of OZ010578.1, read as the reverse complement.
TACAAGTTTCATCAAAAACGACTGACAAGGTACTACGGTTAAGTTTTTTTTTATTTAACTTTTCAGGCGTTCTTATAATTTTCTTCTTTTATGGACGTAAATTATGTACAAATTGTCGAAATCTTTTGTATGTGCGAGCGCTTTCGGCTATACTTTTAGCCATTATCAAGGATGATATTATTTTTACTTTTAACTGAATGTATCGATTTATATATCCGTATGAATCTATCTATCTATCTATCTATCTATCTATCTATCTATCTATCTGTGGCATGTGTTTGGTGTACGCATATATACCTGCACGTACAGATATATATTTTAGTTAGGTGTTATAAAAACAGTGCCCAATGTTATATAACGGAGCTATTATGTATACATGTGAATAAACATAATATCCCATGTCGTCCTATGGATGAGGGATATTATGTGTATTCACTTATATATATATATATATATATATATATATATATATATATATATATATATATATATATATATACCAGAAAAATGTTAGGCAAATGAATTGCAAAGAAAAATATCTGTTTGCTATTTCGTCCTTTAGAAGGAACCTATAGGACTAAAATGTTTTTGCTGATGGAATTATATATGTGTACGAAGAAGAGGGGAAGATATAAAAAACGCAATCGTCGGTTGCAATTATATCAAACGCTGAAATCTTAAAAAAAAAAAATTAAAAAAAAATTGTTTTTCCGACGGATCTGGTAATATGGCCTTGGTAATTTAATTCAGTTTTTTGTGTTTCTGTCTTGATCACATTTATTATTAAATATCCTACATTGTGATTGTAGAAGATCTGTCAAGAAAAGTGAAATGTTTTAAGAACTTGGATGCAAGTTTACTGAGGGTGATCTATCAATCAGAGCACTTTCTATACACTTCCGTCTTTTTAATTTGCTTTCTCTTTTAATTAACGTAACATTTTTTTTTAAGTGGATATCATAGTTAGACTCATTACGGTGGGCAACTAATGCATTGAGTGTGTTGTTTTTTAGACGTTCCCTTCTCTGTTCATACAAACTTTTATTAAATTCCATGCAGTTTCTCCGATGTAGTCCTTGTAGCAATCATTACAGTGATAGAGTAAATTCCTCCCATTTGTTTTGTTTTGTATTAATTAAATTTCTTATTGTTTTGGAAATAGTTATAACAAATTTTTGGTCAAATTTCTAACAAATTTTAGGTAAATTCTTTTCAATTGTATTTGTGATCGAGTTATGGTAGGTAATATAAATCAATTCGTTGGATTTGCTGAAATCGTTCATTTCTTTATTTTGAAAAAATTGACGAGCCTTTCTTTTGCGTTGAATATGAAACATGTGTATACAAGATGGGACATAATGTTGAAAATCTGGTGTCCACTGGAAACAGTTGCGAACTTTAATAATTATTTTTTGCTAATTTTTTCTCTATAGTGTCAACGGGTGTTTTTTTTCAGGTGGCTGAATGGTTAAAGTATAAGCGTACCAACCACAAAACACGGGTTCAAATTACACCATGGTCGATTAATCAAAGAGGTAACTTCTTAAGAATATAGTCCTGGAGAGACCATTCCAGTGTACAGCACCGGTGGGAAGAAACGGTAAACCATACCACAGGTAAACTATAGATATTTTTACATGATTTTATACTTTCAGAATAAAGTTATTATTATTCAGATATATAGTTTGTTCTTCATAATATGTATTTTTGCTAAATTTATTATAAAATGTATTTTTATATTGTTTGTGTTTCCTTAATTGTCATTCTGCTATAAAAATGTCATCTTACACATTTTATTGAAAAAATTACTGTTGATGTTTTTTTGGGGGGAGGTTACTATTTGTCTATAGCTCGAACCCTAGCGGGTCCTACCACCCTGGGTCAGTGTGGACCTGGAAACAACAGCAGTTAAGAGGTGGTTCCCTGCCCTTCAAAACCTTCAATCTCCCGATCAGAGGCCTTGCTGCTGGATATAGTTTATCGTCATACCCAGGACAAAGACTTGGTTGACACTATATGTATACATAGATGGAATACTGATAAAAAAAAAAAAAAAAAAAAAATCCATCCATCGGGAGCTCGGGCACTTGTAGGGATTCATCGGCCTGAAAAAACTCAGCAACTGGAATTATATATACTACAAAGTCCCGGGAAAATTTCACGATTTTTCTATTTAAATTTTCTGACGAATCTTAATTCATAACTTTTAAGTTGATGATTGAATAGGCTTATGGCAAGTTCTACGACAATAAAATATCCGTAAAAATTCCTATATCGCGTCGGTAAATATTTGAGCTTAACAACTTTAACAAAATATTGCGATAACAATCATAAATATGAACCCTGGTCATTATTTTAAGAAGTAAGGGGGTACAAATGAAAAGATTTGAAATTGAAATTTTTTTTTCCATTTCATTAAAACAGCTGTTAAACTTCTTTCTTTCTTTCTTTTTTTCACTTTTCTTTCTTTCACTGAAACCAAGTAGTGTCTTTTCCTCTCTTTCCCCGCGACCAAAATGGAATAGTCCATTATTTATGGGGTATTGGCAAACGTTAAACGCTTCTTTCTTTCTTTCTTTCTTTCTTTCTTTCTTTCTTTCTTTCACTGAAACCAAGTAGTGTCTTTTCCTCTCTTTCCCCGAGACCAAAACAGAATAGTCCATTGTTTATGGGGGTATTGGCAGACGTCAAACTCTTCTTTCTTTCTTTCTTTTCTTTCTTTCACTGAAACCAAGTAGTGTTTTTCCTCTCTTTCCACACGATCAGAATGGAATAGTCGATTAATTATGAGGTATTGCTGAATGCTGATATAATCCTTGCCTTCACGCAATAGTAATCAATCCGGGGTACAGTCTGAGGAGTTAGGTGGTCAGATGTTAGATGGTGATGTGGTCGCAGAAATTATCTCACAGCGATAAATGGTTTCTCCTGCTTGTGTGACATGGTTCAGAGTCCTGTTACTAGACACAGGGTCTTCCAGCAGCCACTCTCTTGACCTACGGCAGCACTACCTCCTCAAGTCACTTGATGTAAGTCTCCACGCTGAGCCTGAGTGTTTGTGAGAAGATGAAGGGGCCATAACTTAACCATCAGTAGTGATCACTCAGAAGACCTTGATAATCACGATTGGATCAACCAAAATCTTTCCTAAACCCCATGCACTATCTTCAGTTTGACACCCAAACTCTTACAAATGTTCGTATTGTGCTCCCAGCGCGAATGCCAAGCAGTACAGCATGTCGTTTATATAATTATTATGTCGCTTTTAATAATGTTAATCTTGCGCTTAATAGGACAAAGAGAGTCCCAACGCGTGTAAAAACCCTGCAGTACAGCATGTCGTTTATATATATACTGCAGGGTTGTACACGCGTTGGGACTCTTTTCGTCCTATTAAGCGCAAGATTAACATTATTAAAACCCTCCTACATACAGCATTAAAGATCTGCTCTGAGCCTTTCTTGAACGACGAAATCGACTTTATTAAGGATACCCTATGTAATCTGGGTTATCCTCGTGATACTGTTAATTCAGTTATCCGTAGTAAAGTTGAAGAGTTCAGAAGTGCCGAGCTCTACACTGTCAAAAAATGTCAAGTTTACCTCAGATTACCCTGGATTGGTACCAAATGTGAAAAAATAGCTAAACAAATTTCATCCAATGTTCGTTTTTGTTTTTTCTCTGCCGAAGTTCGGATTATTTTTCAAACTCGGCCCATGTTTCGATCTGCGTTCTCCCTCACCACCAAATTAATTCAATTATTTATAAATACGTTTGTAGTTGCGGAGCCGACTACATAGGGAGAACAACTCAGCGCTTAGACATGAGAATAAAACAACACGTTCCTACAAAAATTAGAAATCACACCTTGCCTTTGAATGGACTCGTCCCGAACACCTATAGTTCCGCCGTATGCGAACACCTATTAAAGAACAGAGATTGTGCAGCCAAATTTAGTGCTGACTGGTTCAGTCTGAAGTCGGACGTCCGGCTGACCGGCTGATCGGTTGAACTCTCTGCTTGTGGCCGGGGAGGAACCCGAAGGAGTCTACGCCGAAGGGCGGAGTCTCTTTCGGGGAGGTAAACCGACCCTGAACCCGTTTATAGGGTTCAAAGGGCATATTTTTGTCCGAGCCCACGGGCTCGGAGATCCCATTGTGCCACATGATGCCCTCGTGAGGGGGGTGACTAAATACTAGTGCTGACTGGTTCACCGTGTTGTCCCGGTCTCACTCCTTATTTCATCTAAAGGTTCTGGAGGCACTTTACATCGAGTCCCGTAAGACTTCTTTGTGTAAACAACGTGAGTGTTTGTTGGGACTCGCTGTCATTTGTCGCTAGTTCCTTTTGCTATTGTTTTTTTTGTTTTTTTTCCCAACTTCCTTTTATTGTACATTTTTCTGTGTTGATTTTAAATCTCCCGTTGAAGCCTGAAGAGCGGGGACGAAACCGGTTGCTTCGCCCGTTTTTAATAAGTTTTATACTTTTATTTCGATCATATATATATATATATATATATATATATATATATATATATATATATATATATATATATATATCAATACCTTATCCGAAAATTGGGAAAATATAATACAACATAAATTAAACAGAAACATTTTGTCGGTTCTTCTTAATCATACATATTTGGGTGAATGTTTGCTGCTTAAATATACGTTATTAAGGTATATATATATATATATATATATATATATATATATATATATTATTATAGTATTAATCTAACTGTACAACGCTGTCGTTTTGTCAACACTTTCGTATGGCTGTGAAACTTGGACACCTTATAGATGGCACACTAATTGATTAGATTGTCTTCCATAAAGGCTGTCTCCATACAATCTGTGGCCTAACATTTGATGATCGAGTGTCAAATGCCGACCTTTTTGAGAAATGCAAGATTAGTACCATCGAGACGTTCATAATGCAATCACAACTACGTTGGGCTGGCTATGTGGCAAGGATGAATGATGATCACATATCAAAAGTTGTTTTCTACAGTGAACTCCATAGTGGTCATAGAAATGTTGGTAGATCTTGGCTCAGGTATGAAGATAAACTGAAAAGCTACCTTTCTTGCGTCAACATTCCATTCAAGAACTTTGAAGAAGCAACTATGAAGAGATCAGAGAATCGTTCTAGCTGCCATTCAGGAATAATGCACCATCAAGAAGGAAGCATCAGCTGACTACGTGAAACACGAAAGTAAAATAAGAAAGTTAACTAACAGTTCCTGCTGCATTTGGAGACAATACATTCTCCTGTACTGTTTGTTGGTCTTTTTTTCTTTTTTTTTTTGCAATTCTCGTATCGGCCTCATTTTTTAAAAATTTATTCATATATTTATATATAATTAATACAAGTAAGAAGTTGGTTACTTAGCTGATTGATTCTACCTCCAGCATCCAAATTCCAGAGGTTCTGAAACAGACCATCTGGGAATCATTCCGTCCACTCTTCAAGGATATCAGCAATTGACCGCTTAGTGTTTTTGATTTTTCTTTTTTATATGCACTGTTCATTGATGCAAGATTTTTTTCATATTGTATGTGTGCGGTGTGCGCGCGTATTATATATATATATATATATATATATATATATATATATATATATATAATATATATATATATATATATATATAATATATATATATATATATATATATATATATATATATATATATATATATATATATATGTTATGTAAGTAACATTTTTCTCCGTCACCAAAATAGTCCACTACACAGATAAACTAATTACTCATCTCTATTTAGCGAAATCTTCTGATAAAGTAGTATTAGGTTGGTGAAAAAATAATGACGTAATAATGTCGTTTTTTGACGTATTTTTAAACGTCAAAAAACGACATTATTACGTCATTATTTTTCCACCAACTTAATAGAAACAGATATTTGTCTTATTGTACCTACCTCAGTCTTATTTATGGAGTCCATTCCTCCCGCTATTTAATTGTGAACCCCGGTCTTTTCCATGACTATAAAGTCTCGTTTGGTTTGGTTTGGTTTGTATTACGGCATATCCACCTCAATGAGTTATTTTAATGCCAACGAATTTTTTATATTTTGTTGGTAATATTTTTTTCTTCAAAAATCTGATTCTGGTAATATTTTTTTTCAAAAAAATGTATGGCTGGTAATATTTATTTCAAAAGTTTATAACTGGTAATAATGTATTGTTGGTAATAATTTTTTCCTTCAAAAATTAATTGCTGCTAATAATTTTTTACAAAGTATTTTACACTTTCATAGTATTTTGACTATTTACCCATATCTAGGACCCTAACAGGTACTACCATCTATCTATCTATCTATCTATCTATCTATCTATCTATCTATCTATCTATCTATCTATCTATCTCAGACAGTTCATTATCTATCTATCTATCTATCTCAGACAGTTCATTATCTATCTATCTATCTATCTATCTATCTATCTATCTATCTATCTATCTATCTATCTATCTATCTATCTATCTATCTCAGACAGTTCATTATCTATCTATCTATCTATCTATCTATCTATCTATCTATCTATCTATCTATCTCAGACAGTTCATTATCTATCTATCTATCTATCTATCTATCTATCTATCTATCTATCTATCTATCTATCTATCTATCTCAGACAGTTCATTATCTATCTATCTATCTATCTATCTATCTATCTATCTATTTCAGACATTTCATTATCTATCTATCTATCTATCTATCTATCTATCTATCTATCTCAGACAGTTCATTATCTATCTATCTATCTCAGACAGTTCATTATCTATCTATCTATCTATCTATCTCAGACAGTTCATTATCTATCTATCTATCTATCTATCTATCTATCTATCTATCTATCTATCTATCTATCTCAGTCTATTCGGATCTATCTATCTATCTATCTATCTATCTATCTATCTATCTATCTATCTATCTATCTCAGTATATATGGATTTGGTTTGTTTTGGTTAACTGTTCTGTGTAAAGCAGCTTTCAGAGAATTTCTTTGTTTTGTTTTACGGCATATTAACCTCAATTGGTTATTTAATGCCGACAAGGTTTTTATTGATGGCAATATTTTTCTAAAAAAGTTATTGCTGGTAATATTTTTCTTAAGAAATG
>OZ010578.1:117231044-117253544 GCA_963932145.1 Acanthosepion lycidas | reverse complement strand
TATAAGTGTGCATACATGTATACTAATTCCTTATAAGACAGTATGTATGTATGGAGGGGGAATATATATATATATATATATATATATATATATATATATATATATATATATATATATATATATACGCATGCTGACAAAACACAAAAAATCCACGCTTTGTTTGATATATATATACATTAAGAAATATTCATAAAATATAATTAACATTATCAATTCAACATGACAAAGACGATGGACATAAGAACAAGACTTATCCAAACAGATGATCAGCGTTCCGTTTAAACAAGCGTCGCCCACGTGACGACAACGTGACCATGTTTAAACGGAACGCTGATCATATAAAACTTTCAATTATATTTTATGAATGTGTCCTGAAGATGGTTTATTAGACCGAAACGTCCGACGTTGACATTATATTAACATTAAAACAGCATAATTGCATATAAGGATTTTTGTTTGTTTTCTCCGTATATTTTTCTTCATATATATATATATATATATATATATATATATATATATATTGATTTGTAATATGTCTCTTGTCGCGTTATATTTGCCTTCGAATTTGAATTCTCCATCTTAACGCGTCTTCATTGGATAAAATCATATTTTCTTCTCTTTCCTTTTCCTTTGGATCTAGAAAATTTAGATATACTACACTCCTTTTTCCTTTCTTTTCTTTTCCTTCTCTCTGTAGAAGGGTTAATTTCTTATGCTTTCTTATGCCTTTCTTATGCCTTTCTTTACTTTCCTCTTTTTTTTTTCTTTTTATTGATTTTTTATTTTCTTTCTTTTTTTTACTTTAATTTGCTTTTTTTCTTTCTTTTCCTTTTATGGAATGAATAATTTTTTGTATATTTGTTTCTTTTCTTTTGTATGGAAAATTTTCAAAAATGTAAAAAGAAGTGATGTTCCATAAATTGTATTTTCAAATAAAATCGTTTATACCGCCTGATAGGACGTCTTTACACGTCGAAAGAAATATGCATTTTTGTCGTGGTAACTTGTATGCTCCAATGTAACAGTTTATAATATATATATATATATATATATATATATATATATATATATATATATATACATATATGTGTGTGTGTGTGTGTGTGTTGTGTATGTATGTATACGGGATGTAACAGGAAAATTGTCCAAATCGTGTAAATTGTGCAATTGTTAGATTAAGATCTGAAACGTATCTTAAAAATGATAAAAGATATCTTACTGGAATTCTCCAGGGTTTTTATAAGAATATTGGACTATACTTTGAGCCATAATAATATATAATTACTCTCCAAGCTTAACAGAAGAATGCTTATGAAATGTTCTTCATTGATAAATCATAGATAAGGATAGGAAGCTCATGAAGGTGTGGGATAAAATTCAAATATATATATTATATATTTCTCGGATCATTTTCTAACTTAGTCAAGATGATCTTCGTTCTCTCTAACATTCTAACTTTCTCTCCTGGAGTAACAAGATGCCTGATACGTTTCACGTACGATTTCATTTCCCAGTCTTTTTCTCTACTCTTTGGACTGTCATAGTTGAAACTTCTCTCATGTGTTAAACGTCCTATGGATTGAGTTGGATTTTCAAGTCTTTTTTCACTCCTCTCACGTGCCAAATGTCTTATGGATTGAGTTGGATCTTTTCTAATTGATCTCTTTAGCTCTAAGTTGAAATGATGATCCCTATTCCTGTTGTGAACTCCTGATCCAGTTTTCCTCTCTACTGTTCCCTCTTTCTTAAACTTATTCACCGTTCACTTGATGCCGTAATGTTCTGAAATGCCTGTAAAGGAACAGTTTTTATCATGCTTTAATGTGCGCGTAACCATGACATTATAACATAGAGGAAAGAATTCCATAATGGACAATTTTTTCACGTTCTAATGAACGATCAGCACATTGTCGACCATTTTGCATTTAAAAGCATAATGAAAAAAATACGGTAAATGATAAAAACTCACAATTTTGTATAAATACTTATACTAATGAACAACATATAGTTTTGTATTGCTTGCACCCCTGAAGATGATCTTGGATAAAATTTTAAAGTACTTGGGAAATGAAAATAAAAAAAAAAATATTTAAACAGCTATAACACATTTCTTTCGTCCTTTAACATCAATAAACGGAAGGTAAGTGATGAATATGAACGGATTTAAATATTAGCAGACATAATGTCTGTAATTTATTCAATCATATATATATATATATATATATATATATATATATATATATATATATATATATAGTAGATGGTCACTCGTTTTCGAGGATTCCTGTCTACTAGGGTGGCTAGTCGATCGCTATTGTAAAAGCCCGCTCAGACACATTTCTGTTTAACAACCACAACCTATTTGGGATTTATACTGCAACTACACTGATCAGACTTTAGTTAGAGTTTCTGAATGAGAGTCTTATCTAGCGTGATTAATAATCTGAACAAGGCCAGCACCCTTAAACCCGCGCTCACGATGACTTGCGACTTCGTGTTAGCACAGTCATCGTCGCCTCCCAAGGGTTCCGTCTACCCAATTTCATTCACAAGGTTGTGCCGCACTCTTATATAAATGGCGGACTCTCTCGTCGTATTCGACGTATGAGGGTCAAGCAGCTCAATTCCTAGGACAGCCAGACACCAGCATATGATTTAATTATAGTGGTGAATGCTTTGTGCAGAACCAACCGCACTTTTTGAAGAGCCGAATACAAAACAACCCCAGACCTACGCAGCTTTTGAATTCAGCGTTGTCGTTCTCTTAGACTAGTCTCTGGAGGGGGAAGAGGATTCATATCTTTCCCAAGGATATTAGCACGTAACTGAATGTAATGGATTCGACTGGAATTCGAACTCTGCTCTCCGATTCCTCAATCTGCGCCACTATTCACGACACCATATATATATATATATATATATATATATATATATATATATATATATATATATATATATATATATATATATATAAGGGAACATTGAAGTTAACACTTAGAGGCGACAGTCTGTTTCATGCTATATGCAATCGTCAGGCCTGACGATTGCATATAGCAGGAAACAGACTGTCGCCTCTAAGTGTTGACTTCTATGTTAACTTTTATTTTTACACACGCTCTATCTCTGATATTGAGCACTTTATCCCATAAATATAGCACACCTTGAGACTATATTTCTTTATATATATATATATATATATATATATATATATGAAAAGTGAACATTGAAGTAACACTCAGAGGCGACAGGCTGTTTTATGCTAGGAGCAATCGTCGGGTGGCCTGACAATTGCGCCTAGCATGAAACAGCCTGTCGCGTCTCAATGTTGACTTCAATGTTCACTTTTATATTTATATTTACATATGCTCTATCTCTGATATTGAGCACTTTAGTCCATAAATGTAGCGCATCTTAAAACTATATTTTTTCATATATATATATATGTGTGTGTGTGTGTATATGTATATGTATATATGTGTATATATATATATATATATATATATATATATATATATATATATATATATATATATATATATATGTGTGTGTGTGTGTGTGTGTGTGTGTGTGTGTGTCTACTTTAGAAGTTGCTTACTTTGTACATTACTTAAATGATATGCATTGATATGGTGGACTTTGTGGGCCCGCTATTGTCGAGTACACTTTTGCTTTTAGCAATATGTTTCTTTGTCGTGGCCCTGCTGTTGTACATTCTATTGAGAACTTTATAGGCACGCTTTCACTTTTTTCTAGGATTTTTTTCTTTACCCAGTAATGGTAATTCTTTGGCATTTCCATCTTTGCGCCGCGGGCATTTTTCCCCTCAGTGAGTTGAGCTGGTGTGTGTATAAAATGCACACATCAACTACTCTTGTAATATCTTGAGCTAACCGAGGAGAGTATAAAATGTCCATTTCACACACAAAAAAATTTGCTAATAAGCTCATGACAGTAGTAGTAATAATAATAATAATAATAATAATAATAATAATAATAATAATAATAATATATATTTTGCATTTAATGTTTCGTCTCTAATTGCTACCTGGATTTACGAAAAACAAAATAATTTCCATGCCTGAGGATGACTGTATGTACAGTTGAAAGTACTAGCAGATTAAAAAAAGACCTTATACAGCTTATAATTATTAAAAACAAGGATCATAACATTCATCGAGTGGTTCGTAGGTTAATGCAACTTTAAAAATTTGTTTGCGAAGAAGATTTTCGCCATTTATATCATTAACTTTACTAAACTACTTTTTGTATGAATGATTCATTGTAGTATATATATATATATATATATATATATATATATATATATTCCTTATCTGCCCTTTTTACTCAAGCTGGCTCCAGAAAATATATACACGATTATTTTCCTGCATAACACAGACGTAAAATTCTGCACTAGTGCAAGCGACCCACTTTTTCATGTACATCGACGTCGCTCTTAATGAAACGACTTACATTCCGCCCATCTGTATGTAAATATTGTTAGCAATCGTTTTATGTCAGACCTCATTTTTCCAAACTGTCGTTTAGGTATTATCTGTAAGCAAAAACAGAAAAAAAAGTTATTGATCGGAAAGTGAAATCTCTATTGCGATAGTATAAACATCCGTTTTTGTCACGAACCAGTAATGGAGGTGTTATTTTAGGAACAACATTTGTATTATTTCCCTCAGCTATTTTCATTTCGTCAACTGGACCATGACTTTTAAGAAATGTGGAGTAATGTGCATTAGTCTCTATTTCTCCCATATATATATATATATATATATATATATATATATATATATATATATATATATATATATATAGGAATCGGAGAGCCCAGTTCGATTTCCAGTCGGATCCATTAGATTCACTTAGGTGCTAATACCCTTGGGAAAGGTGTGAATCCTCTTCTTCTCCCTCCAGCTATGGGTAAATAGCAGGACAGACTGGGTTCTATAGCCTTGGATGGCAACTGGTCTAGGAGAAGGACAACTCTGAATTAAAAACCTGCGGAGGATCGTTTGGGGACCTTGTGGCACGTAGTGCACCAGGTCTGTATTCGGCCCTTCAAAAAGTGTGGATGATCCTGCATGAAACCTTCACCACTATAATTAAATCACATGAGATGGGATCGGGCTGTCAGTTTCCTGGGAACTGATCTGTTTGACCCTCATACGTCGAATTCGATATATATGTGTGTCTGGGTGTTGTATTTTGGCTCGGCTATTTATAAATGCATGTATTTGCTGCATTATTATCAGGAAGGTTTATTGCATTAAACTGAGATTTTTTATAGAGGTAACACACACACACATATATATATATATATATATATATATATATATATATATATATATATATATATATATATATAGTTCACCACAAAAAATCTGTTGGAAAGCTCAGAAACATTGATATATTTGGGAAAGATATTAAAATAATCAAGAAACTGTACTGGCAGCAAACGGCATGTATGCCCGTAGAGAATGTATTCAGTAGATATACAAAAATAGAAAGAGGCTTAAGGCAAGGATGTGTCTTCTCACCGGACTTTTTCAACCTATACAGCGAGGCAATTTTGAGAGAATTGGAAATCCTTCCAAGATTAATCATTGGCGGTCAATAATCTTAACAACATACGATACGCAGATGACATAGTGCTGATAGCAGACATGGGAAATAAATTACCAAATCTCCTACAGAAGGTAGGGAAGGAAAGCAAGAAGAAGGGACTAAGTATAAACTACAAGAAGACAATGCATGGTCATCAGTAAAAGTTGGGGGAGACCAAAATGCGATTTGCAGGTCGGGAACACGACTAGGTTTTTAGGAAATGTATTATGATGGTCAAGGATGCATTCCAAAAGCAAGGCAGAGTATTGCGAGACAGGGGGATTTCTTTGGTAACCAAGAAAAGAATAATACTGATCTTCTACGTGACCTCTCTCCCCTTTCACGGCAGCGAATATTAGACGGTCTCCTCAAAGATGAAAAAAAACTCGAGGAAACGGAGATATGCTTCTACAGAAAGATGCTAAGGATATCATGGACAGAGCGTGTGAGCAACGATCAGGCTTTAGAGAGGATGCAAACAAGGAGGAAGCTTATACTTAACACCAAGAAGAGGCAGATAAAATTACTGGGACACGTAAAGAGAAAGGTGTGATTGAAACTCACAGATCGAATAGAGGGAAAGAGAGACAAAGGAAAGCAACGCATGACATACCTAGCGGACTTAAGCAAGTGTATTACAGAACATGGTCTGGGGGGGGGAGTGGCACAGGGACGAAACTTATTGAGTGCTACAATGGATAGGGGGAATCGCTATCTTTTGTCTGTTTAATTCCTTTTATTTTACTAACCTTTTATCTTAATAAGTTTTTTTTTCTCATATTCTTTCACGCAAATGCGTTCGACAAAGTACGCCGCAAGGATCAGTTGGAACTGCTCAGCAACGTTGGTATATTTGGGAGAGATATTAGAATAAGCAAGAACCTATACTGGCAGCAAACGGCATGCATGCGCGTAGAGAAAGTGTTCAGTGGATATACAAAAATAAAAGGGGCGTAAGGCAATGATGGGTCTTCTTACCGGACATATTCAACTTATAGAGCGAGGCAATTCTTATAGAACTGAAAATCCTACCAGAATTCAGCATTGGCCACAATCCTAACCATGCAAGATGCGCAGATGACACAGTACTGATAGCAGACATGGAAAATAAATTACAAAAACCTCCTACAGAAGAAGCGAAGAAGAGCTAGAAGGGCCTAAGCATAAACTACATGAAGACAGAATGCATGGTCATCAGTACAAGGATGGGACCAAAATGCAATTTGCAGGTCGGGGACACTAAAATCAAGCAGGTGCGGATATTTAAATATCTGGGAATGGTTTTGATAGAGAACAGAGATCCGAAGATGTATTGGGATGGCCAAAGACGCTTTCCAAAAGCTAAGCAGGGTATTACGAGACAGAAGGATTTCGTTGGCACCAAAGAGAAGTGTACTGAACTGCTACGTGACATATCTCCTCCTTTACGGCAGCGAATGCTGGATGGTCTCCTCAAAGATGAAGAATAGATCGATATCCTTCGGTCTTAACAATCTTACGCTTGTGACGAGCAAAAATCCACCCTTTCTTCGTAACTACTACGACCATATTTTTTGTTTCATGCCCTTTCGAGACGATAATGGCTTCCCATAACTCCGCATCTCTGGGTAACTTTTGACACTTTGGCACCCGTTCACTTAATTCGTCAAATAACGCCTTTCGCCCTTCTTCTCTTGCCTTCTTTTGACTGTTAAATTCTCCAAGCCCTCTCTCCTCATTATGCGTCCCACTAATTTCACTTCTCATTTACTGACGTTTACCAGCAATTTCTTTGTAGTCCATGATTTCCTTAAAACTTCTTCATTACTCACATGCTTCCTCCATGGCATTCTCTACATTCTTCCGTCTTAATATCTGGGATGAGGAATAAATCTTATTTCTATTATTTACCTTCGAAGCATCACCCTTTGTTACTAAGATCATAACGTTTCGACCGCTGTGCCACCCGCCCTTCTTCAGGTGGCTGCTGATCCGGGTAATCTTAACGGGATTTTGAACCAAACACTTTATTCAATCTACAGCAATAGATTTCTATGCTTTTACTTGTTTATAAGGAAGTTTTCCTCCTCTACCCAATTACTGAAAAGCATTTTTCGTTATGCGTTCGGATTTCTGTGTCAAACTTTCCCTCGTCTGTTACGACACTATACACTGAAATTTATGCACCCACTAGATTTTGACGGCCCCGATACGTAACTCGCAACTTGTGTTGTCTTTTTTGCTTATGACCATACAGTATGTCTTCCTGTAAGTGTAAGATTTAAAGAAAACACAAAGATAGGACTATTAAATACCGTTTCCCTTCAGGACGTAAGTGATCATGGCTCTCCACAACTACCCATCCTTTTTTGCGCTAAATAATATTTATCCTCTTACTATCCCTACCAGTCCCTGTTTTGCCATCCACGTACACAAGCTCGTTACGTAGGTTACACACCGTTTCTTCTCTGCCTTTCTTATTCAATATTTCCCGTGTGATTCAAATTCTCCCAGCCCTTTTCCTCATAATGTGCCCCTAAAATTTAAATTCTTTCTTTAGGATTCTAAGCCCAAGTGGCCTTTGTCTTCACGCTTTCATTAGAACTTCCTCTTTGGTCACATATTCTGCCCATAGTATGCTTGGCATTTTTCTTTAGAACCATATCTCCGCTTCCTCAAATCTTCTCTTCCTCTGTGAGGAGACTGTTTAGCATTCACTGCTATAGACAAAGCTTCATACTGCATAACAACAGTTCAGTATATAGCTTTTCAACTCAATATTTCTTATTTCTTAATCGTTTGTTCAGTTTTTGGAAGACCTTTAGCTATTCCAATACGTCTTCTGATTTCTGTGTCATATTTTCTATTCTTTGACAAAACCATTCCCAGATTGTAATTAAGGATTAGTTCTTTCTTTTCGCTTTCCGTTACTGCCTTGTCTCGTGGTCCCTGCAGTTTTCTTTCTGTGTCTGCCATTGATACGTTGTCATATGCGTATCATATATTGTTCAGATTGTGCATACCAATAATAAATCCCAATAGAGGTTCTAGTTCTCTCAAGATCACTTCGCTTGACTGTCATCGACACAGTGCTAGGAAATATTGTCCTTCGATGCTTTTAGGTTTCTTGAAAACAGTTTTAATACTCTAAGCGCAAACGAACTTTTGTAAATGCCTGTCTTAAGAGCACTATTTACAGCAACCTTAACCGTGGAGCCCTACGCTTCCTACCAATTAATAAGTGAGCCGATGTTGATGCCAGCAATTTGATAGGTTTCCTTTGCATGTTTCCGTACGTCTAAGAATTCGTTCAGGTATCGATTTCCAATTCTGAGCGGAACTTATACGGAATCGATAAGAGCTTGTGCCGTCCGCAGAAGTTTAGTGAAAGATGGAAACCAAGAGAGAAGTGGGGAAAGAAGAAGAAAACTCATTCGTGTAACGAGAATGCTTTATTTGAGGGGGGAAAAAACCTGCTTTCAGGTCAGAATATCGTTAGAAATGTCTCCGTCCTTTCACGAGTTTTGTCCATATTTCTCTCAACCTCTTCTGATCAATCAATCTTTTTGGAAACAGTTTTATGTCTATCTAGAATGAGTATGCATGTCTCTGAACGTATATATGTATATCTTTGAATATATATATATATATATATATATATATATATATATATATATATATATATATATATATATATATATATCTTTGCCGCACTAGTCATCAAATAAAATAGAAATATATTTTCCAGTACGTCTGTTTATTTCGATATATGTCTGTCTTTAGTACTTGCATCTTTTCTCTCTCTTTCTCTATAGCTCCTTTCTCTACCTCCCTTATTTTCTTTCCCTATCTTCCTCATTATCTCTCTTTCTCTAGCACCCTTATTTTATCTCTCTCTATCTCTTTGGGCTTCTTTATCTTTTGTTTTTTTCTGTCTTTTTTCTCTATCGCTCGTTCTGATTTCTCTCTCTCTCTCTCTTTCTTATACTATTTCTCTTTCTTTATCGTTCTTTTTTCTCTCTCTTTTTCTCTATCGCTCGTTTTTTTTCTCTCTCTTTTTCTTTATCGCTCGATTTTTATCCCTCCCTCGTTTTCTCTATCACTTATTTCTCTCGCTTTCGTTTTCTCTATCGCTTGTTTCACTCCTTTCTCTCTTACTCGCTCATTTTCTCTCTGTCTCTCGTCTCGATCATTTTTCTCTCTCTCTTTTTCTCTGTCGCTCACTTTCACTCTCTCATTTTTCCATCGATCCTTTCTCTTTCCCTCGTTTTCTCTAGTACTCATTACTCTCTCACTTTTTCTTTATCGCCCATTTTCTCTCTCTCTTTTTCTCTAGTACTTATTCCTCTCTCTCTCTTTTTCTCTCTCGCTCATTTTCTCTCACTCTCTCTCGTTTTCTCTAGTACTCATTCCTCTCTCTCTTTTTCTCTATCGCTCATTTTCTCTCTCTCTCATTTTCTCGAGTACTCATTCCTCTCTCTCTCTTTTTCTCTATCGCTCATTTTCTCTCTCTCTCTCTTTTTATCTAGTACTCTCTCTCTCTTTTACTCTCTCACTCTCGTTTTCCCAAGTACACATTCCTCTCTCTTTTTTTCTCTATCGCTCATTTTCTCTCTCTCGTTTTCTCTAGTACTCATTCCTCTCTCTGTTTTTCTCTACCGCACATTTTTTCTCTCTCTCTCTCGTTTTATCTAGTACTCATTCCTCTCTCTCTCCCTTTTTCTCTATTGCTCATTTTCTCTCTCTTTCTCTATCGTTCGTCTCTCTCTTTTTCTGTCATTTTTACTCCTTGTCCGTCTCTGTCACTCTCTATCCCCATCTTTGATATCTAGCCATCCTCGTCTCCTTATATCTGTTTCCGACTTCATGCAAGCATCTATTCCCGTCTGTCCTATTGATCTGTCTGTCGCTATCATTTTTTTTTTTAAATTTTAAATGCTTATTATATAACATGATGACGAATCTGTGTATCGATTTCGTTCTCCATGAGAAGGAACATTTGGGCTGGGACGGCTTCCCACGTCTGACGCAGGAGAGTGGGGAGCAGTCTGCAGACCTCCGTTTGTCAACATTGGATGCAGCGAGCATCTGACCCAATCCAATTTTTAAGGCATGAAATTAGCTGTCCTCGGGGATAAGACTTTAAGAATAACACCTAGACATCTTAAGATTTCAGATGGAGTTTCCTTTTCATAGGTGGAGGGTCTACCGTCATTGCGAAGTTCTTTATGTGTCATGTCCCCTCACGATCTACGTAAACATGGTTCTCCACGACTTTCTGTTCTTTGTAGCTCTTAATAAATTTTGTTTTTTCATTATTTCTCCCAAACCAGAGGTTTCCAACCGATTTGGGGTCATTTCCCTCTTATTTCTAAAATTCTGGTGACCTGTAATATTTATTTGTTACATATTTAAAAATCTACTGCAATTCACGTGAAAGAAGCTTAAAATGCTATTAAATTGGTCTCTAAACAAACCTCTAAAGACCAAGGCGCCCATGACAGAGAAAAAACAAAACAAAAAGATAGTTAAATATACAGTGTGCGGCTGGTATTTGAGAACATACAGATTGAAGATTAATACTCCTTCCCACTAACTTCTAATGCTTTTATTTTTCAGAAATCAAGAATGGCAAATCTTATGATAACAAATAAAATGAAAAGGCATGCTGTGATTAAAGGCTGATCGAAGTGATTTGGATATTGCACGTTTCCTCAAAGTTGCAAGATCTTTTGTCCACAAGATACGAAAAGTGTTAGAAGACGCTGACAGTTCCCTAATATCTTCATCAAAACGTTATAATTTATTTATTCTGATAAAGTGAGACCATCCGAATTTATTCAGGAAGTCAAGTAGACAATTGATGAAAACCGAGGTCAATCAATGAGGTCAATTGCCAAAAAGCATGTGTCTGAAAAAAAAAAACACACTTGTTTCCACAAGGTCTTAGAGTAAATGTTGTTGCTTACATTGAGGTTCTAGAAACAGTTGTCAAGTCCTTGATTGACAACATATGCAATGGCAGGCTTTACATATTCGAGCAAGACTCGGCTCCATCCCGCAAGGCTCTACGAACACAAGAATGAATGGCTGACCATTTGTACGACCATATATCACACCCAACATTTGGACTCCTAACTCTCCAGATATTCCACTAGACTATTATATATGGAGCGTTTTTGAGAAGGAGGTTAATAAACAGCCTCATAACACCAAAGACTCTTTTAAAGCTGCAATAGTTTGAGTAATGTCTGACATAAATAAGAACGAATTAATTAGAGATTGCAGCTGATTTCGTAGAGGCTGTTATTGATGCTAGTGGTATTTTTATTGAATCAAATTAAATAACAGTTAAGTTAGTTAAATTTCATGTTTACGTGTTTGTAATCAAATATAATTATATTCATTTGTTTAGCAAGGTTTTTACTTATCCATAAAATCTGTCGTCAGATACCAGCCGCACCCTGTATATAGTTTTCAAAATATATAATAGAGAAATGAAAGGCAGAAATATAAAATATTTGAGTGAGAGCTTATTCTGTGATATACTTTGACCATTTTAATCATGAAATAATAATGCAAGATTAACATTAACACTTTCACTCACGAGAAAACAACTCACTGTTAATAACTAATTCTGGAACAACTCCCTTATTCTCTCGGTATAGTAAGCCGAAGGATGCACATACTAAGCATGCGCCAACAAAGTATTACTATGTTCCATCGCATGCGCATGCGCACCACGTTGATGAATCATTGTCCTGTTCCGCCATCCATTTACTCAGGCTCCCTAAGTATGTTCTGCGGTGTTTTCCTCTATACCTCTCGTCATCCATATGAGTATCAGGTTTTCCAAATTCTTTTTCTTCATTATATGCCACAGAAATTAGTTTATGAGTAAAGAGACAGTTTTCAAGAAACTGGAAATAAAAAGGACACTTCGACTGAATTGACACTAATTGATTTTATGACATAGAGCTCTTGGAAAATTTCCTTTCAATATGTGTGTTAAGAGGGCTAGATAGAAACAATGACTAACCTACATCAAATATTTGTGTAAAAATGTATTGTTGGTAATTAAAATATATATATATATATATATATATATATATATATATATATATATATATATATAAAGAAATATAGTCTTAAGGTGTGCGATATTTATGGAATAAAGTGCTCAATATCAGAGATAGAGCGTGTGTAAATATAAAAGTGAACATAGAACATATATATATATATATATATATATATATATATATATATATATATATATATATATATATATATATTGCATGTTTTTACTATAAAAATCTGTTTTTATAATTTCCTATTTATTTTTTTAATTCATTTTAGTTTTGGTGTTGACTATTTGTGCATAACTGGGATCCAAACAGGTTAGGGGTGACCTGGAGACACGAACAATTAAGAGGTGGTCCCACGCTCCTCAAAACCTCCCGATCAGAGGCCTTGCTGCCGGATGTACTTTATCGTCATGCATAATTAGAATGGCAGAACATAGAATGAGAGGAAAAGTAAAAAGGCAAAGATCTGAAATGACTACAAAGGAGAGGAAGTTGTGGGGAGCCATAAACGTTCATATCCTGAAGAGACACGGCACCTAAAAGACCGTGGAAGATCCACACAGAGCTTGATATACGTTTTTGTGTAATTGAATGAAATGGAAATAATTATATGTAACGCGTTTCGACTTCTAAAATAACTTCATCAGATTAAAATAATGTTCTTATTGATGTAGTTACATAGATATAGCGGGAGGAGGTGAAATTTTTAAATGTCGGTTGTAATTATGTATTGAGGGAAAACGCTGAAGATGCTGGGACCCTAAGTTTTTAATTTTAAAATTTCTGTCGTCCGACTTGTCTAGACGCACAACTGGGACAATTTCATTTAATTCTGAACGTTTTTTCTCTTATCGCGGCTGTTTTGAAATATCCCATACTGTGACAACACTTATGTTATTTGCAGACTGTTATCCCCATCTTTGTTGTTGTTATCACACACATCTCCAGTGTTTTTTACAATGATGTTCACCCTGTACAAGGCCCGAGGGCCACTCGAGCTAAAAGTTAACAGTTGAAGAGTTACAGATTATGCGGATATGTGTGGAGGATAATGTTTAACTCTAGACTAGAAGAGGTTAAGATTGTATCCTCTTGGGAATTGGACACACTACGTCGGCCAGTGTGTCCTTAGACTCAGTGAAAACGGAGCGAGCAATAACTGAGCAGTATAAAAATAAGAACTAGACGAGTTATCTAGGCATGGTCAGTGGAACGAGAGCAATCAACCCACTTTCGAAATTCCCTGTATGTAACCCGGATAGACGAGCCTCTGACGAAGTCCGAAACGTTGTAATAACAAAAACGACAATGATTAGGACAATAATTCGCCTGTAAATATTGATAATCCGTCATCCTAGAAATTCAGAAGTTTTGTCATGGAAAGTGAAACCCGGATGCAAATTTAACGCAGGAGACTCAGAAATCACGACACTTTCTATATATCTTCGCCTTTGTGAATTAGTTTCTCTTTTAATTTTAAAATCGAAATTATAGTCAAATTCATTACGATGAAAAACTAATGCATTGAGTATTATTTTTCGTAAGATATCTCTTCCGTATTCATATAATATTTTATTTAAATTTCCTCGCAGTCAATCCTATGTATTTTGTGGCGTTTATTACAGGTTATAGAGTAAATTGATTAAATCCCTTATTGTGTTAGAAGTGGTTGTAACAAATTTAATATCAAATTTAGAAAATTTTCGAAGGCACTTTTATAAAATTATTTTTATCGTTTAATCCTTTATTTTTATAAATTTGAAGAACTTTCCATTTCGCATTAAATATGAAATCATTAGTATATTGGACAAGTTTCGGTGTTTTCAATGTATTTCTCCTAATCATGTCAATGGGCTACAAATTTCTAAACGGTCCTAAATAGAAGCCAATAAATATACCACATTTTCTTTTGCTACTATGATAAGAATAGAAGTTTATGAGATCATTTTATTAGTAGATTTGCGATAGACACTTTGTTGTAAGTCATACTCAGTATGGTTTAATATAATATCGAGGTAAGGTATTCTATCTTACGCTCGATATTATTGCTGAAATCATGTAATATTGTTTTGTGGGGATATATTAATAAAGCGCCATCAATATATCAGAAATATGTTGTTTAAGTGAAATGTTTCGGAAAGGCGGATCAGTAATCCGGATTTTTGCTTATAAAAGTCATTGTTAAACGTGAAATAAAATTGGTTTGTGATAATTCCGTAAATTGTTATAATGGCCGACAATCTGTTACTAAATGGTGCATGGAGATTTTACCTTCTATCAGTATGGCTGATGCTAACCTCCATAAAACTGACATTATGCGTTCTCGGGCTAACGTTTTCAGCTGACATAAATTGGAAAGAGTATAGTGAATCAACTATTAATCCAGAAACTGAGAAAGTTGGTTGTATTAGACAAATTTCCTCACCAGAATCTATCTTACATATTTATAAGTCTACCATATGTTCTAGCTTTGAATATTGCAGTCACAGCAGATCTGATGCTTCTGCTATATATTTAGATATTCTTGATAAAATAAAAAGAATCTGCAATGTTATTGGTCCTGACCTGGCATCTCGCCTCAACTCACTTTCCCACTGTCATAACCTAACTTCCCTGTGCCTTTTCTAGAAATGCATTCATGGTAATTATTCTGATATACTTTCCGCTATGTCCTTATTTTACCGCCCCCCCCGACAAATTGTACACATGGGAACTACTTAGGACTACATAGAGACTATGAGGCGGCTGTAGTAAAATTAGTAAGTAAGAATGTGATGTTTTAGTGTAAGTAATACTGTGGTATGTTTAGGTCAGTAATCGTGCCTAACTAATTTAAAGAGAAGACAGATTGAAGACCAAACTTCCTCTATTTCATCTTTTCTCCTTGTGCCAAATGTTTATATTAAAACAAAATAAATATTACTTTTCACTATCGTACCTTGACTTTATTAATTTAACGCCAGTACTAGATTGGTGGCAGTGTCTCATCATTTGACAGTTGCAATAGCTAAATGTTACCGTAAGTTCTATGCTAACAGTTTCTTCTCTCGCACTTCTTGCATGTCGAACTCTCTCCCGGTTCCTTGTTTCTAAGTCAACTTCAAACTTTCAAATGCAATACCAATCGTTATTTTCTGACTTCTTCATTCTTGTTCTTTTATTGCCATCCCTCAATAGTATTTTTCTAATATTATCTAACACCCATTGCGTCCTAGTTGATTTATTGAATCCGAGCTTCAGAAATTTAAATGCAATGTCAATTGTTATATTCTGTCTTCTTTCTTGTTCTTTTATTGTCCTCTCTCCTTAATAGTAGTTTTTCTCTAACACTCAGTAACCCCTAAGCTTCTCGTGGCTCCATTGCCTTTGATCATCAAAAATTAAAATGCCATGCCAATCGTTATCTTTTGTCTTCTTCATTGCATTTTTTTTTATTTTCATCTATCCTTAATATTATTTTTCTCATATTATCTAACACCCAGTAATCCCATGTGTCCAGGTGGCTTTATTGCCTTGATTGGGATGAAATGACAAAAAAAAAAAAAAAAAAAGAAATGAAAAAAGAATACTTATCTTTTGGTAGCATGAAGATTATTTTTTGATTGGAATAGATTTTATTTTTAATTCCAGCATTTCTTGACCATAATCTTCGCATAAAGGTTATTGATATTTAAAGTAGCCACAAGTTTAAGTGTCAGATTGAATTTTGAATATGCGAGGAGCTAATTGTTCCAAGATATAGTGTTAAAATGTTTGCTATTGCTTTTCCCAATTCTATTGCCAGCGCTGCCATTTCATAATACGATGGGCCGCATTGGAACGTCCATTTTGTGCGTTTTGTGTAGACCTTTTAAGAAGCAACGCCGACATGGATTTTAACAGAGGTTTCCTTCAAGTATTATTCACTGTCAATTTGAGGAACAAATAAAGAGACAACGCCGCCACAGAGACACATATCAGCAAAATAGAAAACGAAGCCAAAAATAAGCAAATTTCTATCACCGCCTGAAAGAGAAACTAACTGCATTCGTAAATACTGACAAGAGAGAAACAGCAAAGTACAATTCACTTAATAACAAATGTGCTTTTGGTTAGCCAGTGTGGTAGGTGAAGGAGATAACATTTTCTCTGTCAGGAATCTAGAATAGGAGAAACAAAAGTCATGTCTTCCCTAATGAAATTAATTTGAATCTAATATAAACAGTAAGTGCCATTTGAACTCTGTCCGAAGATTTTGTTATTGTACTACTATTACATGACCATGGACTTTAATGTAAAGTGGATTCCTTAAAAGATTTTAGTCTCATCCAACTCCAGAAATATACAGTTTCTTATTTTGTCTTCTTTTGTTTAGTTTTGCTTATATTACGGCATATCAAAGAACTGGGTCATTTAATTCCAAAATGTATTGTTTTTCATTGTATTTAAACAGTCGAACAATTTTTTTAACTAATAAGACTGCTGATATGATTTTTTTTTGTTTTATGGCATATCAACATATCAATGGGTTATTTAATTCCAACAAGATTTTTATTGCTGGTAATATTTTTCATTTATCTATCTATCTTGGTCTCTTCATGTCCATCTCTCTCTCTCTCTCTCTCTTGGTCTCTCATATCTATCTATCTATCTACCTATCTATCTATCTATCTATCTATCTATCTACAGTGTCCACAGAAAAGGTTTTAGGGAGGAAAAATAAAATAAACTACATCAAATTTCAAAATTTAATTACATAATCCCTATTCGACATAAACAAACAGTATTTGAAACTAGTATGGAATAGGTCCACCATTTGCTAGTTTCAGTGCTTGTCTTCGATTTTTTATGGATTTGATCAAATTATCAACAATCGTCTGATACATATTTTGCCACTCCTTTAGCAATGTTACTTTAAGGGTTGCCACTGACGTGATTTTGGTTGCACGCTCTCGAAGTCGTCGGTCAAGGTGCTCCTAAACGTGCTCTATTGGATTCATGTCAGGACTTTGGGCTACCCATGGCAGTGACTTTATTGCTTGCTAATCCCTCCAAACATTTCCTACTTTGCTTGTATGACATGGCGCTCCATCTTTTTGAAAAAGGTAGACATTCTTCTCAATCTGATTGGTTTCAAATAGTGGATGTGGTCCCTTCTTTAATATTTGACACTATTTTGGACCATTCAACCGCTCATTAACAAGAATCAGCTCAGATTTTCCCCCAAAGAAAACAGCACCCGCACCATTACTCCAATCCCTCCATGTTTCACGGTCGCTTGTTGACATTCAGTGTTCCAATTCTCATTCTGATTTCTCCAAACATAATCCAATCTCGCATTAGAATATTGGCAGAATTTACTTTCATCTGACCAAATTATAGACTGCCAAAATTCATAATCTTTGGCGACGTCTTTGACGCTCTAACAACAGTTTCTGATGACTTTCCTATTCAGTGCCCTTTTCGTTCGCCTTGACACGATGCATGGTCTTCCTGAACATTGTTTCACACGACAATCTCCTTCTTCATTAAATTTCTTGACAATATTATCAATCGTTTGATGTGTGACATCCAACCGTTACGTCAAATTGTGACGTCAGCCGATCCCGGGTCTTATCCTGGTCGCTGCGCCAATTGTGATGATCTAACCTTTAAGTGATTCGGATGGGAATCTGGTTAGATTCGATATCAGCCTCGTCGTTCCCAACTCGCTTCCAACGTCTGGTTACCGAAGTAACTACTTTGATCTCCAGTCTGCCTACCCATGTTGTGAATTGATCTTAGGCAGACGAAATCAATCAGCGTCGGGGCCGTACTGCAAGCTTGAGTTCGAATGAGGGCGGTATCGCACAAGTACGTGCAAAAGAAAAGAAAATAATAAATCGAAAATGGTATCAAAAAAAAAGGGTAACAATACTTTATATCTGGTTGCTGGATACATAGGACTGCGTCTATCTCCCGACCCGCTATATGGATTGTGACACGTGTTTTTTAGGCGAGTCTTAACATCTTAAGTTGTCTGTTCCCTAATAAACTGGCTCTTGGTGTGTCTTCAGGCGAAATTCACAAAGCTTATTTTGGTGGTGTGAGTCTAAGTCGTTCTTCAAAAAAATAAATTGTTCTTGGTTAGAAGATGAGTTCGGAAGTTGCGCGAATCTTGGTCAGCTCTTCGTGGTGGGTCTTCAGAGCTCTCAACTGGAACTCTCTCTCTCGAACTCTCCAACTCTCGAACTGCCGAACTGCTTTTCGCTGCGACTTTGCTTATATGGACGCTGATTCAAAACTGGGGGTGGGCTCGTCGGGGTTTGAGGTTCCTTGATAAGTCTAAATCCATAAATCCCTTCTTTTGTTTTCGGTCAGGAAAAATTTATTATTTCCATTTTTGGAAGTTTTCTCTTACTCCCACCTTCTCTTATTCTCATATGAACACCTCACCATGCCCCAGAGGGGCGTCAACGGTCCTCCCCACTTATCTGTAGTAATCCCTCATGCATTGAATTATCTTTAAAATTTCCTCGCAGGGAATTTCACCACTCCTGATAATCTGTTTGCCACAAAGACAGAGTTAATTTTTCATCTATCTAAACAAAACAAAACAAAAAACTGTGTATCAACCTGGACCCTGCCAGCCAGCCCCAAGACAATGGCCGACAGAACCCTCACCATTGTCTTCCATTATCAAAATAACATTTTCAAATGTTATTTCTCGTGGGTGGCCTCCAGTTATCACCTAAGTTAAGTCTCGCCTCTCTTTTTCTTTCTTTTCTTTCTCTTTTTCCTTTCCTTCTTTTTCCCTCTTTTTGCGCCCCTAAATGGTGTCACAGATGATTAACTTGGAAAAACCTAGCAATTTCTCTATTTGACTTGCCACACTGATGACATCCTATTATTTGCCCGCGTTGAAATTCACTAATTTCCTTACTTCCGCGAACTTTCATTGCAAAATATAAGTCAACTATTGTTCATAGATTAGAGTTGCTTGATACTAACATGTCATTGTCTGAAAAAAAAGAAGAGACGTTATTAAACAAGTCAAAATTGCTGTAACCAAGGGTGGCTACAACCTTATCATAGCCCACTGTATCTTGGTTTCTTCATATCTATCTATCTATCTATCTATCTATCTATCTATCTATCTATCTATCTATCTATCTATCTATCTCAGTATATATTGGTTTAGTTTGTTTTGTTTTACGGCATATCAAACTAAATGAGTTATTTAATGCCAGCAAGATTTTTATTGCTGGTTTTGACCCTAGATTAAGTGTTAACTATTTGCCCATAGCTGGGATTTAACACGTGCTACCACCTTCGGTCAGGGTGGACCTGGGAACAATAGAATCAGAGGCCTTGGTGTTGGATGTAGTTTATCGTCTTACCCAGGGCAGTGTGTTTTATGGTGAATGGCACTGACGTGCCAAAAGTCCTAGATAGCAGTAGGTAAAGGTAATGGTCGGTGACGCCGCCGCAACTTCACGTCGTATAAATGCATTGACCTCTATCACGCGTGTTCAGACATCTGGCAAATCAGTGTAATCCTTACCAAGGGTGCGCAGGCAAAGGCGACGCGATATGCCAGAGTACGAAGCGTGGTTTATAATGGGTGCTAGACAAATGTGTCAAAACTTTTACGAAATTGTGGAGACGTATGGCATCCTTCAATTTACGGTGACGTGTAGATAATGTAAATATCTTACGGAAGCCATTGCCGTTTACCGTTAAACAATATTTATTCAATTATTTGTTTACAAGAGAGTAAATGAAAGATGAGAGAATATGTTTTACAAATGATAGAAATTAATTTGGGAAAATTTATTTACACAATGATAAATTATCCTTTCGTTCACAAGACTATAAAGATATATTTGTTGCAGACTTCTTGTTTGTTATCGTACTATTGTTTATTGAGAGATGCTGGCATATATTGATATTCGCCAGTTACTTTCCTAATCATTTCAAAAATTTTTTTTTTTTTTTTTTGTAGCCGAATTTAGATTACCGACATTTGTGCCAAGTGTTCTTTTTGGCTTCTCTTATTGCTTTACGGCGTTTACTCTATTTATTTTATAGTTCTTCAGGCTGGCGGTTGTTTGTCATATGTTGAATTTTAACTAGATAGTGATATATATATACATAGACTTACATAGATAGATAGATAGATAAATAGATAGATAGATAGATAGACAGACATGAACAGAAATAGACTTAGACAAATATTAGACAGACTCATGTAGGTAGATAAATATGAACAGACGTAGATTTAGATATAGATTTAGACAGATTAGATTGATAAATGATAGATAGATATAGAAATATAAATAGACTTAGGTAGGTAGATAGATATAAATAGTAATAGACAGAAAAATATGAACAGTCATAGACTTATGTAGATAGATAGATAGATAGATAGATAGATATGAATAGGGATACATAGATATGGATAGACTTAATATATATATAGATATGAATAGAAATAGACTTTGAGAAATATGAACAGACATAGACTTACGTAGATAGATGGATATGAAAAGACTTAGATAATTAGATAGATAAATATGAAGAGACTTGGATAGATAGATAGACAGATAGATAGATACATAGATAGACGTAGTATTTCTTTGCGTAGTCTACTTACTTCTTAGCATTTATTTTCGAAGCAGGGGGCCGTTTCTTCTGAAATAGTAATGGGCTTTTAGGGGTTCATTCATTTTCTATTAAATTCCGTTAAATTTTATGCTGTTTCTGTTTCTGTTTAATTGGAATTAGTTTATCTTTACATAATTTTTCAAATTTTCCCAGTCGGTCTTGCTTACCGTCTGTCTAAGTGAATGCTTATTCTCGGGATAATAGGAAATGCTCGATACCGCATGAATCTTCGTAAATAATCTAAGTAAAGTGTAGGCAAATTGGTGGATCACACACGACAAACTCAATTGTTGAACCGATGTGTGACGGGGATTTTTGGATTGGTAAACGTATATCATTATCTATAATCAATTCTTCAGCATTTTTTCCCTTTTTTGTTAGTCTCCCTGGAACCCCAGATGACATTGGGACTATTAAAATCCCTTAAGAGAAGCAAGGGTTTGAATTTCTTTGTCAGACTTTGTTGTTCATGATGACGGTCGTCTTCGAGTATAGACTCCAGAGGTTAGCAGTGAATATTTCGAAGACATTAGGAAAGCGTTGTTCAGGTTAGCAGTGGATATTTTGGTAAAAGTAGCAGAGCGTAGTTCGTCCTTCTGTTTCTCTTCGTCTGACAAGCTGGACTGGACATTCGGGTAGAGTAGACAAAATGGACACCTTTATACACGACGGGTTGAATGTTCTATGTCTTCTGATTGGTTAACCTTCCATTGGTGGACTATAAAGTGAGTCAATTCATTTGGGCTAACTCACTAGTTACATATATATACACAAAAAACTGCAACAGACTTTCCAACTTGCTTTGGTCTCTCTGGTTATACAGTGGGGTATATATGCTGCCTCTTCTTTGCAAAGCGGTTCTCAGGACAATAGCCTGTAATTCTCTTTGTTGCTCAATTTCGCTCTGTGGCATTTCTGATTATTACCGTTATGCCTCAAGATGTTCTGAGTTCCCAGGTGTAAATTTGAATGTATTGTAGATAATTTCTAATATTAATGTTGTCTTGTTTTTTTTTTGTTTTTTTAGAAATGTCTCTTGGTCACAAATAACAAACGTAAGCAATGCTGTTATTAACATGAGAAATTCATTGTAATATGGCTTTAGTCCACGGTCGTTCCATTGTAATATTTCATATCCTATGTTTGAGTTTTTATTTGAGATCTATGCCTCATATATTTTATCAGGGGAATGGTTAGT